>CM040427.1:148708298-149122457 GCA_022702705.1 Papilionanthe hookeriana x Papilionanthe teres
ATCTTTGTGCTTTCGAAGGCTGTCCGAATTTCAAAACAGTAGACTATATGACTCTTAAAAAAAAGGAGGACGTGCTATGTCGTAACCTTTCATAATGACACTGCCTCTGCCCATTTAGAGAAGTAATCCATAGCTGCGAGAATAAATCTGTGTTCGTTAGAGGGTGGAGGGTCTATCAGACCTATTATGTCCGTGCCCCAACACTCAAATGGCCAGGAAGCAACAGTCGAGATCAGTAAATTCGGAGGTTAGTGTTAGACCACCCCATGCACTTGGCATTGGTGGCACGTTCTGGCTGTATCCATGCAATTAGACATCACTGCTGGCCAATAATATCCGAGTCTATTGATTTTCATCTTCATCTTTGGCCCTAACTAGTGAGCACCACACAATCCGGCGTGAACCTCTTTGACAATATTCTGCACTTTGGCTCTGCTTAGGCACCGCAACCACATCTGATCGAATGATCTCCTGTAGAGGACATCACCTCTAAAGCGTATGACATAACCCTTTTTGTAATGTGATGTGTTGTTGACTTGTCGCCAACTTTCCAGTTTGTAAATATTCTATAAATGGCTTACGCCAATCCTCGTTGACATCAGCAACTGCAACTGTTATCCCTTCTCCTTCTTCGAACTAGCGTAGATTTTCGAGGTCGATTCGGGACAAAACCTGTCTTCCTTGTACTGTGATGTCAATGGAACCCTCCGAGAGACACGCCAATTCTTTTGCAAGTTTTGCTAAAGCATCAGCATGGGAATTATCTCCCCGAGGAATCCGGTAAAAAGTTATATTAGGGATTTGCTTCAGCAGCCTCATTGCGTACTGATGATACTCTACTAATCTTGGCATCAAGATCTTATATTGCCCGACGACTTGCTGAATGATGAGCTGAGAGTCACCGTAGACGGTGATATCTGTTATATCCATCGAGATTGCCAATTCCAATCTGGTGATTAAGGCTTCATACTCTGCTTCGTTGTTTGTGCATAGCTCTGTCATGTGGTAGGAGAATCTCAGCATACCCTTATCTAGTGTAATGAAAATTAGACCAATTCCTGCTTTACCTGGTATAACTGCTCTTGATCCTGTCTTTTCTGGCTGACAAGCTCCATCGAAGTACATCTCCCAGCATTGCGCATCGGAGAATTCCATTTGTAATATCTGCTCATCTAGAAACTCATCATTAAGAGAGGACCCAGCTGGAAGTGGGTGTGCAGTGAGAAAATCTGCTAAAATCTGTCCCTTGATAGTGCGGAGGGGAACAAAAGTTATATCAAATTGCAATAAAAACATTGATCGTCTTGCTAAACGTCCGGAAAGTGTTGGTCGGGCCATCAAATATTGCAATGCATTAACTTTCGAAATCAGGGTTATCTTATGAGAAATTATGTAGTGTCTAAGTTTTTAGGCGGAGAAAATCAAAGTTAGACAATGCTTCTCGATAGGTGGATACTTTACCTCCGACGGTATTAGAGTCGACTTAAGTAGTAAAATGCATTCTCCTTACCCTCGCCATTGACCTGGGCTAGTAGGGCTCCGAGAGAGTCGTCTAAGACCGCAGTATAAAGTATCAAAGGTTTTCCGGGATAGGGGCTGCCAAAATAGCAGGTGTCATTAAGTATTTCTTAACGATCTCGAAGACCCATTCGCATTTTTCTTCTCAAACAAATCTGGCATCCTTTTTAATTAGTGTCAAGAAGGGCTGACATCTACCTGAGAGATTAGAAATAAAGCGTCTCAGATATGCCAACTTCTCTTGGAATGAACGTAACTGTTTTAAGGTTTTGGGAGGAGGCATTTCCGAGATAGCTTTAATCTTATACAGGTCGATCTTGATTCCCCGATGACGAACAACGAATCCTAGAAATTTCTCGGAGGTAACGCCAAAGGTGCATTTTAAGGGATTCATCTTGAGATTGTATTATCGTAATCGTTCGAACACTATCCTCAAATCGTACAAATGTTCTATTCTGTTTACTTTTATAACCAAATCATCCACGTAGCATTCCACTTGATTGTGAATGAGGTCATCAAAAATCTTCGTCATCGCTCGTTCATATGTTGCTCCGTCATTCTTCAACCTAAATGGCAATACTGTATAGCAAAAAATCCCAATACGCGTTCTGAAGGCTGAAAGGGCTGCATCTTCTGGAGCCATCTTGATCTGGTTGTATCCCGACGATCCATCCATGAAAGAGAAAATCTCGTGTGTTGAAGCGATGTCCACCATTGTTTCTGGTATCAGTAACGAAAACTCATCTTTTGGACATCCTTTATTTAAATCCCTGAAGTCGATACACACAGATTTGTCCATTTTTCTTTTTAACACGCACAATATTAGCTAATCATGTGGGGTAGTGCTCTTCTCTCACGAAGTTAGCGTCTATTAGTTTCTTCACCTCAGCAATCACTTGCTGCTCTATTTTGAGGCGCATTCCTCTTGGAGCCTGTTTTACTGAGGTCATATCTTTGTCAACCCCGAGTTTATGAACTACAACTTTCGCTGACAGTCCTGACATTTCATCATAACTCCATGCAAAACAATCTCTAAATTCTGACAATAACTTTATTAATTACGTGGATTCTTCCTTATCGAGTAAAGAACTTATAAAGGTTGGTCGGGGCTGCTCCTCAGTCCCGAGATTGATTTCTTTCAAGTCATCAACTGTTGACTTAATTTCTTCTTCAAATTCTGGCGGAGCATCTTCTATTAGCTGATCAGTAGAGTCCTCCTCCACATTGAGGCAATCCTCTTTCGATTCACTAGTAAAAACCATGCAAAAATCCTGAATCGACTGGTCGAACTGTACCAAATCCGAGACCCTCTTTCGAGTTAGAAGTTCGACTCTTAACATTCTATAATTTTTCAAAGAATTGCAATTTATCTTTCAGCATCTGTTTTGAAAAATATCCCTATTGAATTAATTTTTGCACACAAGGCGAAAAGTAACCAAAAGGTAATTTCATTAATTCAAAAGAATTCTCATCAAAATTTACATGATTTTCAAGACTGGTAGAAGCAGAAACACAGTAAAATTTGATCGGTATTGAACCAGCGCTAAGGACTTCCTTGACCTCTAAATTTTCAAACTTTTGAGGAAGGAACGAAGTAAGAGTCATGGCATTCACATAATGATTTTTTTGATCATACTTTGTCTCATATCCACTTTCTCTGTATCTTCTAAAGATATCTCGTACTGAGGTTTCTTTTATTTTGTTATTATTATTTCTTCTTCAGAACTCTCTTCTTCATCAATGTCGATGGTCGGCCTAGTCCGTTAAACAATTACATCGGCTCTTCTTGGTCCACGTCCCCGGCCTCGATCTCGGGTGTATGGGCTAAAAGAACCCCTATCACTTCGCTGTGAAGAGATGATAGTGGACTGTCGAAGCAGTTTAATGGCCTCTTCTTTGTGACTCCTCCGAATCTTTCACCTCATTTGCCACAACTTTATGAGATAAGACAATCTTCTTTTGAGGCTAGTAGTAAGCGGCGTCTTCATGAATTCCAACTTCATGAATTGAAAATGGTTGTAAATCTCCCTTGATGCAATATTCATGTCCTTCCTTGTAATATTTAATGCATTGATGTAGGGAAGACGGAACCATGACATGCTTGTGATTCCACGATCGACCAAGTAGAGCATTAAAAGAGGTCTCGGAGTTGCTGATATGGAATTTAGCGGTTGTTACTAGCTCTCCAACTTTCATAAGCAATGTAATTAATCCAAGGGCTCTCTCTCCCTTTTGGTTGAATCCTCTTAACATCATCCTATCGGTCGTAAGCTCCTGAGCTTCAATGTCCAAATAGGTCAATGTCCGTAGACTAATCAAGTTGAGGGATGTCCCGGGATCTATGAAAACTTTGGATAGTACAAATCTGCAGATGTTAACGGAGATATAGAGTGGACGGTTGTGGTCGGTGGTACCGAGCAATAAGTCTTCATCTGTTAAACTTACCCCTGACTGTTCTTTTAACGAGCAAACTTCATCCGAGGATGTGCTGGCCAACTAGGCTAAGCAAATATCTTGATCAAGCAGCGCCGTAACTAGAGACTCTCATTTCCTTTGATTTGATTAGAGCGTCGTAGATGCTTAGTTTAGCCGGCAACTTCCTAAGATGAGCTAGCACGTTATAATCCACTTTGTTTGAGCTTCTAATTTCCTCTTGGGCACGTGTCTCTTCCACTGTCGGGGGTGGCTCCTCTTGTGCAACTGCTTGTTTTCCTTTATCCATCGGAGCCGTTCCCGTGGGTAACACTCTCTCTTCCCAAATAGACCTTTATTATCTCTTCTGATGCTGTGGCCGATCCTTCTGGTGCCGACTCTGAATTAGAAAAGTCCATGTTGATGGCGATCGGCGTTCTTTTACATTTGAGGACTGAATCGACATTTCCTAAATTGTCGTAGCCGGTGTCATCGATGTCTTCTTTATTCTGGTTAACAGTGTCATCGGACTTAAGCATGATTTGAGGATCGGTTTGGGAATTGAAATTGAAGCTAGAGTGACCAAAATCAATCACGCTATCACAAGAAACAGAAAACGTAACCAAAATAATCATCATCATATTTATAATACCCTGTAGGGGAAAAAAGATAATCATACATGATCAAAGGTTTGAGGATTTTCTCCCTGAATCCGAGACAACCAATCTAACAGAGGCAGCCCCTATCCTACCTCCCACGCTGTCAGTCTTTGTGATGTCGCTCTTTTCCTTCTTCTCAGGTTGC
This sequence comes from Papilionanthe hookeriana x Papilionanthe teres, assembly GCA_022702705.1. Taxonomy (NCBI): domain Eukaryota; kingdom Viridiplantae; phylum Streptophyta; class Magnoliopsida; order Asparagales; family Orchidaceae; genus Papilionanthe; species Papilionanthe hookeriana x Papilionanthe teres. Next base: position 148,713,033 of record CM040427.1, read on the forward strand.
GGTAATTTCTCTGACGAAACTTCTATCTCTGGTTGTAGACTCTGAATGCTTGCCTGAACTGAAGCGGTATGAATCTACCCCAATATCTTTCTGGATGACTTGCTCCAAATTGTAGTCCATTCATCTCTTTCTGAGTACGGATCTATTGGAGTGATTGGCTCAGTCGAAATCATAGTTACAGAACCTCTTTCGGGTTCTTTTAAATATTCTTTCGGGATTGTTATATTCCCTTCTTTAAGGTTCCTCTCAAGCCAATCTTTGAAGACGAAACAATCCTCTATGGTGTGTCCGAGCATCCTGTGATACGGGCGATAATTAGGCTGATCTTTCTTATCGACCTCTTCTGGTTTTTTTGGATTTAGTAATCTAAAGTCAGACTTTGTCATTAGGCTTCTGAACTTCTTGGGTATTGCTTCGTCTTTGAAAGAATACACCACTTTCCTTTGTTCCATAATGGACATTTTCATGTTCTCTGTTCGGTGTGATCCTCCCTGATGTGGTTGCTGGCTAGGCTGGCCATACTGTTACGTCCGTTGCTACTGGCTATGTTGTGATGGTGTCAGATAAAGTTGCGGTATAAATTGTGCCCTTCCCTCAAGCACCACTTGGGCCAGCTCCGCAATTTGTCTATCCAACTGATCATGGAGTGCATCGATTTGTTGATGTATAAATTCTCGAATATACTCCATGTTGAAGGCTTCAACTTGATGTGTTTCTTGATGCTGACGTTCTCCCCGTCTTGTAGATAGCATAATTTCACGCTCACTACACCTTTTAGGATGTTGGATCTAATATTATCTTATGGATCACACCTAAAAAATAGAGGGTTACTTTGATGAAAGAAGAGAGAAAAAGATTTAAGCACTTCGTATTTTTACTGAGAATTCTATTCTCCATCCATTTCTTGAAAAAGATCTTCCTATTTATAGTTCATAGTTAGGATTTGTAAGTTATATGGTAGTCTCATATTAAAGAGGGAAACATTACTATAATTGAAGAGTCATTATATTTACACATTTGTAACTGCATGTCATTTATCTCGAACATACAACCAATGCTAGTAACTGCCTTGAACACTTATTCACATTCGTAATTATCCAATTTGGTTGCTTGGAGTTCATTCAATCGGTTGAGATTCATTTGGCTAAACCTACATCATTTGATCGATTTCAATGATCTTCACTCACCCATTGTGTGGCGACTGACTGTGAAGACACATCGTCTTAGGATAGGATTATTTAAATGGGTAGAGGGTAAATCACTGTAATACGACAAGCAGCTTGTCTTTGGTCTATGTGTCTATACTAAAATACCTCAACTTAGGCGATTACCAATTTTTAAGATCATAGTTATTGGGTAGTTAGTGCTGTTGAGATCGTGCGGTGCTTGTCAGTTCATTCATTCTTTTCATTCGATCGACCAATGAGAGTGACAGATCGTTTGCATGAATAATCCATATTTTTCAAATCTCTAATCATTTCTTCTCAAGATTTGTGTCGTCAAATTTCTAATGTAATCTCCTGATAATAAGCCACGGGTCCTCATGAATATGATCGGCTAAGGACCACCAGTCGACCAAAAGATTACAGATCAACTGATGGTCAGATGACCAAAGGGAATCCAAGCTAACAAGAGATAGATAACCATGTCAAAGTCCAGACAATGGTCCAACCCCCAACAATTTCACGATACTATGATCACCAAAAGAACACCAAGGAATAATAATTAGGCAAGCTGACCAGCTACCACACTCATAACCGACTAGCTTAGCAGAGCGAAGGCCAAATAGTTGCTAGATTAAAGTCAATCAAAACCAGCTGAGTCGGTTGACCCAAAGACTTGTCGAGCAGAAGATCGTGGCACACAGAAAGGTGCAAATGACATATAATGTCTCCTTTAAAGCAGGAGCAATCATGTAATTTTATACTTTGTCTCTCTGTCTTCTATAAATAGGGTGAGAATAACATATATTAAGGCATTTTTAGCTCTTCTATCTAAACCGATCATCTCTAGGGAGAACTCACTGTCATTCTTTTTTATAATCGTCACTTGTAAGATATAATAGGGTCACCGAGCCCAAGAATACCCTAATTTGCCCCATAGTGGCAAGATGTTGTGCACTCACTCATTTTCTCTTCCCATCTCTCTCTCTCTCTCTCTCTCTCTCTCTCTCTCTCTCCCTACTTCTCTATCACGGTTCCTACCGCTTCGATCCTTTAGCATGTCTCATAAAACTAATTTGGATACAACACAAGTAGATTTAGAATTGAACTTCAATAAAATTAAATTTAAATTTAGCATGTTTAATATAAAAGTTGAATATGATTTTGATAGTCTTTTGGGTAAAATTGAAGTTAATTTAAAACATTCAATGCTGAAAATTTAAAGTTGAATATGATTTTGATAGTTAAAACTCATCATCCCCTGTCGAGGCCATCTTTGGCAAGATCCCATTTCTCCGCCTTCCAGTGATTTAAATTTTCTAATTTTTTAATTTTAAGAGATGCATAAAGAAGAGCCAAAACGGAGACCTCCAGAAACCATTTTTTTAATGAATCCAGACTCCATTCATTTCATTTTTTTCGTCTGTATAAGTGTCCAGATGGTCCATTGGGTGCGCAATAAACTGACAGATAAGAGCCAAGCGAGGGGATGCGGTTGGTATTTAACATCATACAAGATTTTTCTTTCATTTTTATATTATGTTTGCTTTTCACGTTGATTGTTTAAAATTATTTTTTTTAATTGTTTAATACTTTATTAATATATTAAGATTTTATAATTATTTAATTCAGTTTGATTTATGTCGGCTAATTTGAATGCATCTCGATGTAATTATTGATATTTAGTGGATGTGACTGAAGTAGTAAACAAATTTTGAAAAATAATCGATCAAATTTTATTTGAGAAATGCTTTCAATGAAATTCAAGCATAATTTTGAATATGAGTTTTCATAAAATTGTTGATAAAATTTAAATGATGTTTTCAACAAAAGTTTAATCAAATTTTAAATAGACATCAGAATATAATATTAGTATGATTTTGCTTAAAATTTGAACATATCTTAAATTTTTGAGCAAGACGAACACTCTGTATATTTTTTTTTTTTACTTTATGTTTGAAGACAATTTGTGTAATATCTAACTTTGTAAATAAAATAAGATTTGGGTAAAATCCTGAAAAAAAAAAAGACTAATTTCTTAGACAAAATCTTACATAGTATTAAGCAAAATTTTATTTTATGATTTGATAGAATTTTAGTAAGATTTAAGCAAAAATAAAAAAAAAAGATTTTAAGAAAAAATTTAATAGAGTTTTATAAAATCTTAATCACATTTATTTTATTTGAATTGTTTTGAAAGTGTTGTTTGGAAGATAAAAAAAATAAATCCTATAGGAATTAACTTGAAATTAGAAAAACTTTATATGTTATTATAAAGAAAATAGGAGCTAGGTGAGCAAATTTAAGACAAATTTTTTAAATGATATTTTGATCGGAATTGAAATAAGATTTGAGCATGATTTTGATAGTATTTGAGCTAGAATGAATTTTAAAATTTAAATTTTCAATGAATAACGTTAATTTTGCTTAATAATAAAAATTAAATTGTAAAACCTACAAAAAATTTTATCTTGTTTCATCTTTATGCATTGTTGAGTCCGTTGAGGCCTTTTAAAGATTTTTTTTAATATTACATAGAATTTAGGAGAGATGTTTGTGTATATATGAATTGAAGAAGTGATCACAATTTGGTAGGGGTGAAGGGGTGTTCAAGCTCCTTTTTGTTCTAATCGAATGGTTTTCTTAGCGTCGACCATTTTCAGATCCTCTTCTGAAGTTTACCCTTGCTTTGGGAAAAAGAAAAAAAAAAGAAAAGAAAAGGCAAATGTCGAAAAAAACTAAGGATCAACAAAAAGTAGCTAAGAAAATATTAAAAAATAAAAATCATCGTAACATAAACCAGATGAAAGTTGTTTAAAGGGAATCAGACCATGTTCTACCTGAAAGAATATATGAAAGTGATCCTATAAAAAAACTTTTGTAATCAACCCAGAATACAAAATTATATTTATTTGGTTATGGATTCAAAGGGACCTTCCACGATAACATACACTCATGGTCGATTATATCCTAGGAATTGCCCAAAAGTAACTCATGAAGACAAGTGTTTTGTTTAAGGGATACTTTTTGTGGTTCCTGTAGGGGAAATCCTTTGCTATCAATGTGGAACTAGGCCACCAAGCAAAGGGCGAAATACTATAACCTGGTCGGTAGACACCATTGAGCTAAGAGAGCCAAAGGAACACACCCATGAAGTCTCTACGAGTGGAAATAAAGTTCCCAAGAAGGAGTATACAAAAAAGGTTAAGGAGACCTAATAAGATAGAGGTAATCGGGTGAGAATTTCATGGATTTGTCATCGCAAGATAAGACTCTAAATCTACTTGGTCAACAAGGTAGTCTACAATATTCAAGCAGAGACCTCTTTATCAGCAACTCATGGGTTGTTCATCAAAGAAGTCCTTAGTAGCCCTGGAGTCACAAGAAAAGGAAAACATTAAGCTCTCACGACCTTATTTAAGTAGTTATATTAGAAATGATACTTATATCAAGCCAAGGGTATGCCAAAGTTGTCCCAATAAAGGAAGCTACTAATTGTGTGAGGTACAAATTCAAACTACCCACAAAGGATATACACCACATCTTAGTTAGTGAGCTTATAATATATTGTACACACTAGACAGCCCCTTAAACATAGCAATCATTTGTTGGGCTAGTCAGATTGGAATGGAAGAGTACTTTGCTTAAGACATGTAGATTGTATGAAATTGTCTAACTCATTCTAAGCATGGAGGCTCTTACTATGTGAAGGGATCTATTAATGCACTTTTGTTCATTTTAAATGTGACTTGAATGTGATGCAAAAATATAAAAGATAGGAACTAAATCTAATAATTTAAAAATCTTGAAAATTTTAATCCTAATGGTTACATGAGTAAATCATTCAAAATTTTGATTTGAAAGAAAATTATTTTTAGCTTATGGACTAGTAATTTTCATATCTAGATAACAATATGTAATGAATGAGAAAATGAACAACACTAAGTGATGAAACAATTACACCAATAAAATTATAAGAGGGAAAATGCCACTTGGTCTGCAATAATCCCATAAAAGCACAACATGTACGCTCTTGATCCTAAGTCTATACAATAAAATTAATTTGGAATTAAGATATGACACATGAGAAAATAGTTTCTGGTCCTCTACATGATTTCATACATAAAACTCCTCAGAAACATGTGCTTGTTTCCTATTTCTAATATATGCTCTGCTAAAAGACTCTAAAATCACATAAGAAAATCATTAAATAAACTTAACTTGAGCAGTAGAGCATAGTACGAGCTGCTTCATGCAAGATAAAATGAACCAAGGCCTACCGGAGGAGAGCTACAAAACACCTACAAAAAAATCATTATGTTTATCAAAGCTCGTCCCTTTTATAACTAGCTCTTTATGAGAAGGTCTTTATAAGTATGTTACTGTAAAGTTTTAAACTTTTTATACAAACAAGGCATTTAGCAAAATGTGATGGCTAACAAGCATGTCAAATAATAGTCTTGTATATAAAAATCCTACGTACACGCTGACCTTAGTTCTAAAAAGGCATATACAATGTGTGTTTGCACTTAAATCTATGGGATGGCATACATTGCTGGAGTTAAGGGTTTTTTCTTTAATTTCCTAAGGGGTTATCAAGCAAGCCCCTTCTCGAGCAACTGAATGATATAACACTCATCATAACATGTGACGATTATTAACTCAAACCTTTGCTTGGAACGATCCTTTAAGATTTGGCAGTCATAAGATAGTTCACATGGCTCGATTGGATAAACTAACAGATGATATACCTAAAATATAAAATATTTTTATACACATTTTATACCTATTTTTTATGATATTGTACTTTAATGAAAGATTTTTGTGTAGTTTTCTTTCAGCTACACTTAAATGGACTAAATATGTCAAAATGAGTGAAAAAGAATCAAATTTGGAGCAAAAATGAAGAAGGTGTTAAAATGAACTGGGGCACCTAAGAGCTCAGATCTGGCGCCTAAGTGCCAATAAACATAGAAGGTCGCGCTTAAATGCCAGAAACCCTGCACTTAAATGACAGGTAGTTACTTTGCAATTTCAAGGAATTTTTGGTAAATTTTGTAAAGGTGTTTGAGGCATCCTTTGATACAAACGTAGGTAACTGATCAAGGGCACCAAAAGACATTCAAATTTAGCTTGAATTGATGCATCTCTTGGGTAGATTCATTGAATATGAACACATTTTGAAGAGACACAAAGACACCTTTTAAGAAAGTTTAAAAGAAAGGACTTAAAGGAGAGAAGAGAGTTCCTAAAGAGAGGAGAAATAAAAAGTCATTAGAGGTGTTGGATAGTAGTTAAAGTAAGAAGTTGTTGAATTCTTACTTAGGGTTTCCTCACATTTTTCTCATTCTGAGAGAAAGAGAACGTGAGTAGGGATTTATAAGTAAAAATTCATTGTTGTAGAGTGATCACATAAAAATACATCAAGAAATTCATATCTATTTTTGATGAAATTGCACTTTAAAGAAAGGTATTTTCTTTATTTTATTGCAGGAATAAAGATTTATAAGTGATGGAAGCAAAAAGCATGAAATGGAGCAAATTTGGATCAAAAAGGAGGAAATTCATGCAAATATAACTACTTCGCAGACGGCGAGATCGAGGCCGCCGACGGCGAGATCGTGAGGAGAATTTTTGAAGGAATTATAACTACCTCGCCGACAGCGAGCCCGAGCCCGCCGACAGCTAGATCACGCGGTTTGAAGACCTTCTAGAAGCCCCGCTGACGGCGAGGTCGTTTCTCGCCGACGGCGAGCTAGTTCAAAATGCATATACATTGAACCTGGACATTTTTTGAAGAGGTGTTTAAGCACCCCTTGGACCTTTACTTACCTCTATAAATAGAGGCCGAATTATAGTGTCTAAGTGTGTTTCTTGAGTCTTCTGTGTGTCTATTTTAGAGAGTCTTAGTCTCTTTTCATTTTCTTAAGTGTCATTTGTGTGAGTTTAATTTAGTTTGAGTGTGTTCAGTGAGTTCATTAGTTTCATTGAGTGCTATTTAGTTTGCTGTACTAGAAGGAAAAGTCAAAGGAACTTCAAAGAGTCTGCTTAGGGAGGAAATTAAGATAAGTATCTTTGTTTATTGTTGTTAACTTTAAAATGAAATCCATGCTTTGTTTTATTCTCATGCATCCTGAGTAATTTTTCTTAGTCTTTCTCCTTATTTATGAAAATTATTCGGATTGATGAAATTAAATAGAAGCACCTAATATAATATAAATAAATTGTGATAATTTTTACTTAAAACTTAATTTACTTTCAATCTGGCCAATTGATTAGTTAAAATATGTTGAATTATCAACTATAGTAAAAATTACATCCAATATTCAGGGAAGTCAAAAACCTTGGAAAGCGGGTGCAAATAAATAGGGAAATATTAATTATCGGACGTAGAATTGGATATTTTAGTGTGACAAACTAAAATACTCAATTTGGTCCTACTGTTTGAGAGCTGAAGTGTAGATGTTAGCCCTCAGGTAAGGGGAACGTTGGAGCTCTGAAGTGGCAGCTAGTATCCTCCCAGCCTAGCCGCAGATTCAGTAATCAAACATAGGATTAGTCAATGTTCTTTGCACTTGGACCAAAGGGTAAAGAATAGGAATGCTCCTATTTGTCACAATACAATTTAAAAATTTCTATTTAAATTCATCATTCACTTAATTTTCTAAAAACAAGGAGAAGGATACTTTTTCTGAATTATTTAAACTTATTTCAAGCATTAGTTTACTTTAGTTGCGATAGTTACTTTTAATTTCAGTTTACTATATTAGTAAGTAATTCCTTTAAATTTAGCTGATAACAAATCTGTTAAAAACTTCCCTGTGGAATCGATAACGAGGACTCCACTAGAGCCCTGTATTACTTGATACGATACGTATACTTGCGTAGAATCCACATTATACATTAAAACATATATCTATATTTAAAGTGGGATCAAGTTTTTGGTACCGTTGCTATAAACATAAATTGCATACATATTAAAAGTGGGTCAAGTTTTTGGCGCCGTTGCCGGTGAAGTAAAGAAATTTTTTACTTAAGTAACGAACTATTTTATTTAATAAAATTGTATGCGAAAATTTGGAAACAAAAAATTAATACCTTACGATTCAGAATTAGAGCGTAAAAATAAAAGAATTAGAAAACAAAAAAAAAGAAATTATAAATTTAACACAAATGGCAAATATTCTTGAAAATGAAAATATCAATCAACTAAGACCATTACGAGATTATGCCAACCCTACATTAGATGAAATTCATTTAACTATTCAAAACCCCGATGTAGCTGCTAATTCATTCGAATTTAAACCCGCAATTATCCAAATGGTACAAAATAATCAATTTAGTGGTTCACCTACTGAAGATCCTAATTTACATCTTGCTAGTTTTTTAGAACTATGTGCTACTTTCAAATATGAAGGAGTATCTAACGATGCTATTAGACTTAGATTTTTTCATTTTTCTTTAAGGGATAAGGCTAAAATGTGGTTAAATTCGTTAGCACCTGGATCTATTAAATCTTGGGGAGAATTATCATAAAAATTTCTATCCAAATATTTTCCGCCATCTAAAACTGCTAAGCTTTGAAACGATATAACTTCTTTTAGTCAGTTTGATGGAGAGTCAATATATGAATCTTGGGAGAGATTTAAAGAACTTCTTAGGAAATGCCCACATCATGTGTTACCAGATTGGTTAATTATCCAAACTTTCTATAATGGATTAGTAGGATCTTTAAGATCAATCATCGATGCTGCTGTTGGAGGATCATTAATGTCAAAACCATTTGATCAAGCCTATGCACTAATCGAAGAAATGGCAACTAATAATTTTCAATGGCCTGTTGATAGAATGAATCCGAAAAAAATAGCTAGTATTCATGAAAATGATGCAATATCTATGTTAACTTCACAAATTGCTGCTGTATCTAAAAAATTAGATCATTTTGGAATGAATTACTCTCCAACTATATCAGAAGAAAATTCATCTGGACAACTTATAGAATCTCAATCTCAATATGAAACAATTAATGAAATTAACAACAGACCCAATAATCCTTATGGAAATTATTATAATCCTGGATGGAAAAATCATCCTAATTTTAATTGGAATAATAATACAACTAATCAACCATGGATGAATAGTATGACACAACAATTAGGAAATTCATCTAATCAAGGAAATCCTAATTATAAACCTAATTATCCACCTGGATTTAATAATAATAACCCTCAATTTAAAGATAAGAAATTATCTATAGAAGAATTAATATTAAATATGGGTCAACATTTACAAAATCAAGGAAATCAATTACAAATACAAGGAAACCTATTACAAAATCAAGGAACAGCTATAAAAAATATTGAAACTCAACTTGGACATATCGCTACTGCACTTAATAATAGAATACCTGGAACATTTCCTAGTAATGTGGAAATAAATCCTAAAGAAAAGGGAAATGAACAAATTAAAGCGATACAATTACGAAGTGGAAAAGAATTAGAACCTCGAATTCAGAAAGAACTTGAAAGTCAAAAAGAGGAAGTGGAAATTGAAAAGTAAAAGAATCAACAAGATCTAAACTTAAAAAATCCTTTAGTACCAATGAAAATTTCTGTTGAAAAACCTCCACCACCATTTCCTCAACGACTAATTCAACATAAAAAAGACAAACAATTTGCTAAATTCCTTGAAATTTTGAAGAAATTAATGATAAATATTCCTTTCGTTGAAGCTTTAGAACAGATGCCAAACTATGTAAAATTTATGAAAGATATTCTAAATAAAAAAAGAAAATTTATCGATAATGAAATGGTTGCACTTAGTGAAGAGTGTAGTGCTATTATTCAGAAAAAACTTCCTGAAAAATTAAAAGATCCTGGTAGTTTCACTATACCCTGCGCTATTGGAGAAAATTTCTACGGAAAAGCTTTGTGTGACTTAGGAGCAAGCATCAATCTAATGCCTCTATCAATTTTTAAGAGATTAGGATTGGGAGAAATTTCACCTACTTCGAGTAACTCTTCGATTAGCTGATCGTTCTGTTACATATCCTAAGGGAGTTATTGAAGATGTATTAGTATAAGTGGATAAATTTATCTTCCCTGTAGATTTTATTTTTCTAGATATGGAAGAAGATAAAGAAATTCCTATCATTTTAGGAAGACCATTTTTAGCCACTGGAAAAGCTATGATTAATGTTCAGAAAGGAGAATTAACTATGAGAGTAAATGACCAAAAAGTAACTTTTAATATTGCTAAATCAATGAAATATCCTGCGCTAGAAAAAGATGATGAGTGTTTTCGAATGGAAGTACTTGATCATTTACAAAAAGAACATTTTAAAGAATATTATGAAGAAAAATTAGAAAAAGAAAATATTGAATTAATTGAAAAAGCCGATATAAATGAAGAACTAGATTATATTCAAAAGAAATTTGAATTCTTGGATAACACAGAAAATACTGAAAAGTTTCATCAATTATTAAACCTCCTGAACTTGAGTTAAAAATGTTACCTAATCATTTAAAGTATGCTTACTTAGGTAATTCTTCAACTCTACCAGTTATTATTTCATCTGAATTAAATGAATCTCAAGAACAAAAACTTTTAGATACGTTAAAAAAATATAAGAAAATTTTTTGTTGGACTTTAGCAGATATTAAAGGAATTAGTCCTTCAATCTGTATGCACAGAATTATTTTAGATAATGAACATAAACCTAAAGCCGATCCACAAAGGAGATTAAATCTGATAATGAAAGAAGTAGTCAAGAAAGAAATTTTAAAATGGTTAGATAATGGTATTATATATCTTATTTCTGACAGTGCTTGGGTAAGCCCAATTCACTGTGTACCTAAAAAAGGAGGGGTGACTGTCAAAGCTAATGAAAATAATGATCTTGTTCCTATAAGACAAGTTACTGGATGACGAATATGTATTGATTATAGAAAAGTAAACACAGCCACTAGAAAAGATCACTTCCCTTTACCATTTCTAGACCAGATGTTAGATAGATTAGCCGGACATAAGTATTTTTGTTTCTTAGATGGATATACCGATTATCATCAAATACAAATTGCTCCTGAGGATTAAGATAAAACTACATTTACTAGTCCTTATGGAACTTTCGCTTTTGGAAGAATGCCTTTTGGATTATGTAATGCACCTGTAACATTCCAAAGATGTATGATGTCTATATTTAGTAAATTAATTGATAATGGAATAGAAGTATTTATGGATGATTTCTCTGTATTTGGAACAACATTTGGCACATGCTTAAATCCTCTTGAAAAAGTATTTGAAGTATGTGAGAAAACTAATTTAGTTCTTAATTGGGAGAAATGTCAATTTATGGTTACAGGAGGCATTGTATTAGGGCATAAAATTTCGGAAAAAGGCATGGAAGTAGACCCTGCAAAAATTCAAGTTATATCTAAATTACCACCTCCAACTACTGTAAAAGGGGTAAGAAGTTTTCTTGGACATGTTGGATTTTACAGGAGTTATATTAAAGTTTTTCAAAAATAACTAAACCTCTATGCCAACTTCTTGAAAAGGACAAGAAATTTGAATTTACAACTGAATGCATGAATGCTTTTGAATTATTAAAAGATAAATTAATTACAGCACCTATAATAATTTCACCTAATTGCGAGAAACCATTTGAGCTTATGTGTGATGCTAGTGATTATGCCATAGGAGCAGTTCTTGGGCAAAGATATGATAAGATTTTCAAAGTTATATACTACGCTAGTAAAACTCTAAATGATGCTGAAATAAATTATACGAGTCTATCGAAAGAGAATTATTAGCGATTGTATATGCTTTTAATAAATTTCGGCATTATCTAATAGGAACTAAATGTATTGTGCATACTGATCATTCTGCTATAAAATATTTAATGCAAAAGAAAGATTCTAAACCAAGATTAATCAGATGGATATTATTAATGCAAGAATTTGATTTTGAGATAATTAACAAAAAGGGAACTGATAATCAAATTGCTGATCATTTATCAACATTAGAAAATCATGAATTATCTAATATTGATAATGAAATTTTAGACAATTTTCCTGATGAACAACTTTATAATATAAATGAGTTAAAAATACCTTGGTACGCTGATATAGTAAATTATATTGTAAGTGACATTTTACCACCTATGTTAACTTTGCAACAACAGAAAAAATTCATTCATGATACTAAATCATACTTTTGGGATGAACCATACTTATATAAGCAATGTAAGGATCTAATTATTAGAAGATGCGTGCCTTATGAAGCAACTGAACCAATCATCCAAAAATGTCATGACTCTAATTTTGGAGGACATTTTAGGACAGATAAAACTGCATATAAAATTCTACAATCTGGATTCTACTGGCCTACTCTATTTAGAGATGTATATAGATATATAAAAATCTGCGATAAATGCCAAAGAGTAGGAAACATATCAAGAAAAAATGAAATGCCTCTGAATTTTATATTATAAGTTGAAATTTTTGATGTTTGGGGATTAGATTTCATGGGACCTTTTATTCAGTCATTTGGAAACTCATATATATTAGTAGCTGTTGATTATGTTTTTAAATGGATTGAAGCACAAGCTTTATCTAGGTGTGATGCTAAAAGTGTTTCAAAATTTTTAATGAAAAATATTTTTACTAGATTTGGAATGCCGAGAGTGATTGTCACTGACGGAGGAACTCATTTTAGAAACAAATATATTCACAAATTAGTAGAAAAGTATAATATTATGCATAAGATATCAACTGCTTATCATCCACAAACTAGTGGATTAGCTGAAGTTTCTAATCGAGAAATTAAGCGTATATTAGAAAAGTCCAGTAAATCCTAATAGATCGGACCGGTCTATAAGACTAGACACTGCATTATAGGCATACAAGACTGCTTATAAAACTCCGATTGGAATGACTCCTTACAGGCTTATATATGGAAAAACATGTCACTTACCAGTTGAATTAGAACGTAAAGCATATTGGGCGATTAAAGAATTTAATTATAATATGAAAGAATCTGGTGAGAAGAGATTGTTGCAATTAAATGAATTGGAAGAACTAAGAAATGAATCATATGATAATGATAAGATTTATAAAGAAAGAATGAAATTATGGCATGATCCGAAGATTAATCAGAGAAATTTTGAACCAGGATAAGAAGTTTTGCTTTATAACACTAGATTAAAATTATTTCCTGGGAAATTGAAATCTCGATGGTTAGGACCTTTCACCATAATTCAAATATTTTCATATGGAACTATAGAAATTGAAGATCCAAAAACAGGACATAGATTTAAAGTAAATGGACATAGATTAAAACCATATTTCGAAAATAGAAGACCAAATTTTAAAGAGGTTTTAATGCTTAGTCAACCTGAACACTAACTAAATTAGGTCGGGCTGACGACGTTAAACCAAGCGCTTTATGGGAGGCAACCCATAGTAGTATTTTATTTTAATTATCTACATATTAGTGAATTTATATTATTAAAACAAATCTTACTACTCCAATTTTTATTAAGAATCATCACAAAATTGAACCTATTGGATGAGATCAAAAAATATTCGGACCAGAGCGAAAATGGGTGATTTTTAAGAATCTCGCCGACAGCGAGCTCGAGCCCGATGACAGCGAGATCGTGGACCATTACTCCATTCAGTTTTATCACTAAGTCGTCGACGGAGAGGAACTTCCCGCCGACAGCGAGGCAGTTGAAAATTTGGTTTCTTAAAGATTTTTCGTGCGGTTTTGGACGGATCTAAGCCATTCCTTCGTAAGAAATTATTCCAAATCTGATTTTACACCATTTTCTTCCTTAGGAACGACTAGAGACCAATCCATTCCATCCAAAATGGCCTCCAAATTCCTAGAAACCACAAAAATTGAAGTTTTCAACCGGAGAAAATTCATCAGTTTGGAGGCACAGCGAATCTTCAACAAAGGCTTAATAAAGAAAAGACTTATCAAAGAAAGAGGATTTTTCAATAGAGGAGTAGAGAATTCTACTACAAAAATCGAAGAAATGATCGCACAGCGGCATTGGGAGTATTTTGTTATACGACATCCGCTGTAGTTATACCAGTAGTTAAAGAGTTTTACTCTAATTTACATGCGATCAACAATGGAAATGTCTACGTTAGAGGAAGATGGGTAACATTTACTCCTGCAAGGGTAAATGAATTGTTTTCTATAGAAAATACCTCTATTTTTTATTATTCCAACTTTGTGCCTTCGAGATACAATATGAACGAAATCTATAGATACCTGACCGATGAACCGGATGATTGGGAGTTACGAGAAGACGAGTATGTCAGTTTTTTTCCATCACTTCTTAACCCTGTCTCAAAGCACTGGCATTTATTTATATCATCAAAACTATTACCTACCATGAGAGTAAATAAAGTTTCAAAGGAATGCGCTATTTTAAACTACTGTATTCAAATTGGATTACCTATCGATGTCGGATCAATAATAAGTAAAGTCCGCATTGGGATTAATTGTGCATGGGTCGGTGCATGGACTTGGACACCCATCTACTATATTTGCTTTATGCGATCAATACCAAGTTTCTTATGAGGCTTGGGAAAAAGTACTTTTACCATGGAAACCCCCGGATCCTACTCGATATGTTTCCCACTTTGGATAACAATGATGAGATCACCGTCATTTCTGACAGAGCATCACAGAACAGTCCTTTAGCAAGGCCCTTTACTGATAAGACTAATTTCATTCTGAAGAAGATTAGAGGATTGGAGAAAAAATTACAAAATGTGATCAATTCCATTGACAATATCTCTGATATGTTTGATCATATTGATTGGAGAATGAAGGAGCACTTTGATCATACTGAACATCTGGAGGCCAGTTTTATTCATCTACTAAGACAAAAATGATTGATTAATGAAGAATCTACTGCAGAATTCCCTTTCAGACCTTTCTACAATTTATTTGTGCACCTGCGTCGCATCGGAAATATCAGAGAAGATGTTAGTTCAGACACTAAAGAGTAGGAAAGATTTCTATGTTTATGTTATATTTGTATATATGTGTGTGTTTGATTTGGAGTTAAGTTTTATTATGAGTCGAACTTTGATTTGATCATCTCAGATTTGATGAGATTATTTGTAAATTTTTATGTCTCAGCATTTAGAGTGTTGTGGTATGGATTGCGATGCTGAGTATTATGGGTTTGAACATTTAAGTTAAATATGTGTTAAGTTATTAGTGTGAAATTTGTAAGTTTCATGGATTTCAAATATAAAGTTATATTGTTTGTGTTGTGTGACTTTTTGAGAGTATAAGTATCTAATCTTCGTATTATTATTAAATTAAGTGATCGAAAGATTGATTAAGGGCAATTCAAGGTTGAAAATGATTGACGAATTTCAAAAATTTAAAATTTTTGGGACCTCGCCGACAGCGAGAAAACCCGCTGACAGCGAGACCGAGCTCGCCGACGGAGGATTTTTCCCGAAACTTTTGCCTTATGGAATTAATTAGCTCGCCGACGGTGAGAAAAACCTCGCTGACAGCGAGAACGCAAAAAGACCTATATTTGACCGGTCAACCAACACTATTCATCATCCCTTTCCTCAAATTTTCGAAAAAAACCGACCTAGGGCTTGAGAGATCTCGGATTTGAAGCGATTTCAACACTTTTTGACACCGGATTTCATCTTCCCTTGGTAAGAGCTTCACTCCTATACAAAAATTTTTGATTTTCACCATTGATTTCTTCTACATTAGGATATTTTGAAAAATTTTGAAATGTGAAGAAAATACTTGGAAAAATTTCATAGAAATTGATTTAAATGGATTTTAGTTGTTGTAGGAAGCCTTCTTAGTAATATTTTGGAGTTTAGTTAAAATTTTTGCAAATTTCACAGATCGAGAAATGGCTCCATGACAAAAGCGACGAATAGAATATGACGAAACTCGATTCATTAATGCAAGAGCACAAACTCTATATTTTCAAAACATTCAAGCAAGAAAGTGCATACAAGATCGAGTTTTCAAGAATCCCGGAGGAGAAGTGGAACGAGTTATAAAGGAGCGAAGATGGGAAAATTTCTGCTACATGACCAATAGAGCAGCTGTAGAAGTTGTGAAGGAATTTTATACAATTTTAACACAGGCTGAAGATGCACCGGTTAAGGTTAGAGGATTTTTTGTAGATTTCAACGCTGCTAGAATAAATGCTTATTATGAAGTACGAGACACCTACATGAGCGAGTATGAAACTTTTGGAACTATGGAAGGACCACTGGAAGAGGTGATCGACTTTCTCACTGATGGGAAAGGAGTCCGGAAGATAAAGCGGCGGGAACGGGTAAACTTCCTCTTTCTATGCTAAACGTAACATCTAAAGCCCGGCATTATTTTATTTGTTCTACTTTGTTACCTACCTACCACCATAGTGAGGTAACAAGAGATAGAGACAGTTCTGAATTTCTGTATTCAGAACCAGAAGAGTATTAATGTGGGAAATATTATATATAGAAACATATTAGCTACTGCTAGAAATGAAAGTGGAGGAGGACTAGGACATCCTGGTCTTATCTATGCACTTTGCCAATTATCTGGGGTAGAGGCAAGAGATAATGAAGAATGGATTGAGCCTATGAAACCCCTTACTCAGGCTAATATAAAGAAATATGAATCCCACGAAGGATGGAGATCTAGGACAAGGGATTATGTACCTTCTTCAAGTAGAGATATACCCTCTACTAGTTATGAACCACCCCCTCAGTACACCACTCCTACCCTTCAAGATCTGATGAATGAGTTAACCCTGAGTAGAAAGAGTTTTGAGTTATTTGGAGAAAATATGGAAAGAAGATTTGAGCATTGTTGACCTCATTTTTGATGAGGTCTTCTCTTCTTCCCTTTAGTACTTAAGATCTAGCCTTAGGCTTTTCCTTTGACTATCTTAGAGGACTAGAGATGGAACCTACCCCTTTAGAAACTCAACCACTTCTTAACTCCTCGCAAACTCCACAAACTTGATTGTAGGCCCCTAATCACCTAGAGGGTTGAAATCAAATGTGGAAGTTTAAAGGATGAGTTCCTATAGGACTCTTTGGCCTTAGGACTGCCTACAGGTGGCCTCGGTCCAGTGAAGGGGCTGACTTACACACACACTACACCTATACACTACACTTTCACACACCTATGCCTAACCTGACCTCCTGACTCATGTAGGTGATTCACATGGATGGTCCTTAACCCCTAAGCCTTTGGCTAAGAGGGTTAAGAACAACATAGTGAATGCCTCAAATGAGTCCCTTCATGGCTCATGTGGGCTTGATATGGCTTCATGGCTCAACCAAAATGATTTCATTCCACTCAAATTTACCCAATCTTCAATTTTCCAAAATTTTAATTTTTGACCCCCGGGACCCTACACCCGCTTAGTCTACCCAAAACCCTTGAAATTACCCAAATTTTTCAAAATCACCTAAATTACCCAAGATTCCCCAAAATCAATCCCAAACATTTCCACACCACTCAAATTGATCATCCATACCCAAAAATATCAAAAATTCCAAAAATACCTCCCAATACCCTTCAAATACCCAAAATACCCCCCTTGACCCAAAAATCCAAAAAATCAGGAAATTCCCAGAAAATTCCAGAAAATCCCAAATATTCCCAATTTCATTTTGTTCAACTACACCATGGGCCAATTTTGTCAATTTACCCTACTTTTGTTAAAACCCCCAATTTGACCCATTTTAACCCAAAGTGAACCCGATGTCAAGCTAAACCTACCCAATTGACCCAAATTCTGGTCCAATTCAATTCTAAACTTCAATTCAACATTCCCAATACCAATCTAGACCAAATCCAAGTCCAATTTGATTGACATTTGAATCCAATTTCACTTTTGGCATTAAAGCCCAATTTGGACCCATGACCCAAACTTAACCCAAACTCACCCAATTCAACTCCAATTAACCCCAAATCTTTTCTAAATCATCCTTAGCATCCCCACAAGCAAAACACTAACATGATTTGCCCAAAAATTTAGACCCAAACCCCCCTCAAATTCAACCCAAAGCTAAAAGGCCCAATTTTGACCTAAACCCAAACCTAACCCAAATGGGCCCAAACCC
The DNA here is from genome assembly GCA_022702705.1 of Papilionanthe hookeriana x Papilionanthe teres. Lineage (NCBI taxonomy): Eukaryota > Viridiplantae > Streptophyta > Magnoliopsida > Asparagales > Orchidaceae > Papilionanthe > Papilionanthe hookeriana x Papilionanthe teres. The sequence goes on from CM040427.1 coordinate 148,731,331, forward strand.
CAAAATCAAAGCCCAACCAAAGTCAAAACATCTTTGAAACACTCCCATAAACATTTCTCAACATTAATTTTACATCAATTTCAACCCTAGCCCAAAATTGGCCCAACTTGGCCCACTTGGACCTATATTGGCCCATTCACCAAAAGAGCCCAAATTCAACCCAATTCAAACCCAAATCACTCCCAATTTGCTCCAAGTCACTCATGACATATCCATGAGCTAAACCCAACAATTATTTGGCCCAACCTCTTTACAAAATTTCATCCCAAAATCCATTTTAAAATTCAAAAGCCCACTTTCCTAAACCATCTTAAAAGCCCATCTAAAACCCTTTCAAAAAGCCTAAAATCCACCCTAAAGCCCACATGACATCTCCATTTGCTATCCACTTAATTAAAGCCATTCCCTAAGTCCTAAATTCATCATCAAATCATTCCAAATCAAGTCTCATACAAATTCCCATCAAATTACCAAAAATTCCTAAAATCCATTTTTATGAAATTGACCCAATCTTTTCCCAAGCCAAATGGAGCCATGAAGCCATGCACAAGGCATTTGCAAGCCATGGCAGCCACTTTACACATCACCATGTCATTTTTGGCAAAGGGAGGGAGTCCTTTAATGATTCCCTTAAGGGTGATTAAGCCTTTTCATGACTCTTCTAAACCTTGATTAAACATAAATGTACTTAGATGGTGACTTCTCCCCACTAAGCTAGCTGACTTACTCGATTCCCTCAGCCCAAAATCGAGCCTTGGAGGGTGAACCAAACCTAAATCCATGACTTGGACCCATTTGGACCCAAAATTAGCCCCTCCCCCATTCCATCTAAATCAAACCCTTTACACATGGCCAATGCCAATTGATTGCACTAAGCCCAGCCACGACCTCCCGACCAAGATGGTGACCAATGCACGGCCGGCCAGCCACCGAGTCACTCGGAAAACACCATGGCCGAGAGCTCACATGTGAGCCAACTTTGGAATTCTCCCTTGCTGAGCTGCCCCATCCCCAGTGGCCATTGTAGCTGTTCTTCTCTTGCCAAGAGCAGCTGATTCCAAGCCCTAACTCTCCCTGGGAGGCCCTCCACCCTCTCCTATTTAAACACCACCCCTCTCGGCCATGGGAGGTGCTGAAACAAACCTTAAGGAAACTCTGCCAAAATTGTTCCAGACTCCTCCCCATACACAGAGCACTTGATCCCCACTGAGATCCCCCGCCATTTCTTCTCTGTGAGCTCAATTTCAGAGTTGAAATCTAGGCCCAAAACCAGGACACTTCTCCACAGTGAGCCAATCCCCAAATTGATTGGTTCTACACCTTCACCAGACCAAGGGAAGGTGTCCACCATCAAAAGCCCCATCTCCAGGCCACCCAGTTGCTCCAGCCTCCAAGCTTCGTGAACGGGCTTGGTCGAAATCCCACCTAGACAATTCACCAGACTAAGAGACTTCATCTGGAGCTTGCTGGGATCCAATCGAAGGTGCAACAACCCTCAGATCGAAGCCACACTTCTCTGAGCAAAGGTATGAGCTAACTCTTCATCCCGAGCTTCTGGAGATTCTCCATTTCAAATGCTTTAATTTCAATGCATGATCACCGTATAGATGTGTTCGTCTCTTCAAGACGAATCCATGAAGCATAAGAACATGAAAATCCATTGAGTATCGAGTGAGATATTAGGGATTTAGTGTGGACGGCTCTCGGGTGAGGACACTTGGGGACGATGAATGGATGCCGTCCATTCAATACACGCGTGGACGGATGGCCAGGATCGCGTCGGATCAGGAGACGGTACGAGAACCGCGGGGCCCGGGCTGCTGACTCAGATGGCGGTGTCGAATGGGAGCGCGACGCGTGTGCGTTCGGAGCTGCCGAGGTTGACGCGGCGCCGCGTGGATAAATAGAAAATTAGGGATTTTTCTATTTATTTAATTCCCTAAACTTCAAAAATTCATAACTTTGTGTAGAAAAATTAGAAAAATAAAATAAAAATACCTTCTTGCTCAGTGAACAGAGGAGAATAATGTGGAAAAGAAATTATTTAATTTCATCAAGTATTTTATTTTTAATAATTTATTTACTCTCTGCATATTTTTAATTCTCCATGCATGTATACAATTCACCATGGCATGAGACCATAGGGCTTTTGAAGCCTCCGAATTTGGGAACATTCCACGAATTTTCCAAAGTCGGAGGCCATCCCTATGAAAAGTTATTGATTTTCAAATTCATGTTACTTGTTTTGAGTATTTTAATTCCAATAAATAGCATGTTGTGAAATAAATTCTAGAAAAATTTGGTGATGTTCCATATGACCGAGAGGACCCTAGGAAAAATAGGTTTTGAGTTAGTTCATTTAAAACAACCCTAATTGGCTTAAACACCCAAAATGGATCTCTAATTAATTAGAGATAACCATACATCAAATTGACTTGAATTCAATTCTCCACTGACCTTTAGGATCAGAGGAACCCACCATAAAAATTTGAGGTCAATTGGACTTGGTTAGCCCTACTAATTGGGTTGATTAAGCCATTTAGTCAATTTAAACTTTAAAAATTCATAACTTTCAAAATATCTTTCAAAAATTCACCAAATTGGTTTTGGAGCCTCTCTGATATCAGGGGAACTTAAAAAAATTAAAATTTCAATTTTCTAAAAAAGTTGATTTTTTAATATTATTTTAATATTTTAATAATTAAAAAATAATAAAGATTACAAAAATAATAAAATTCACCAAAATGTGACATTTTAAATTTTAATCACTTAGGAACAAACCCCATATTTTTCTTAGGTCTATTTAGTGAGATATTAAATTTTAAAGCTCTAGGGTAATTTTAAAATTAAAAAAAATGTATTTTCTAGCATTTTCACTAAAATAATTATAATAAATCATAGAAAAATCAGAAAATTGTAAAATTTGATTCTCTGATTTCCTTGATATCGGAGAGATTTTTGAAAAATATAAAATTCATTTTTCAACATTTATTTTATTTTTAAATTAATTAATATTCCAAAAATTAAAATAATTATAATAAAAATAATATAATTCAAAAAATCACCAAAATTGGTCCAAGTGGTTCTCTGGTCATTAGGAATGTCCCCTAATTTTCTTAAGGACAGAAACTTCCCCTTGGTCATGTTATTAAATTTTCCTTGGAAATCTCTATTTTCTACCAAAAATAATTATATAAATAAATTAAATACAGAAAAATCACATTTTCTCCTCTCATGTCTTTATTGACATATGAGTGAAGTCACATAAAAATTTCAAGTTCATTTGAGTTCAATTTAGTGAGTTATGAAATTATTAAGCTTAAAGGGTAAAGTGGTAATTAAAATTTTTAATCCTTAATTAAAACTTTAGGTTTAATAAAAAATTAACAAGTAAAATATTTGATCCTAATCTGATTTGGATGATTGAAATTTAAATAATTAAAGGGTAGAAACCCATTAAGCAATTTTAAAATAATTAAACCTTAATTAAATAATTGATTAAATTTGGAAGAATAATAAAATTGGAATTATTAAAATAGGGATATTATTAGGAAGAGATTTATTCTTTAATTTAAAAATCCCTAAATTAATTATCTCATTAATATTCAATTCTTAATTAAAATGATAATTCAAATTCAAAACATTAAAAGACTTAATCATTAAACTAAAATTAAATTATTAAACTCTTTTAAAGTGTTAATTAAAATTAAAAAATAAAATTAAATTAAAAATTAAATTAAATTAAGTAAATTAAATTAAATTAAATTAAATTAAATTAAATTAAAATTAAAAGTTGAATTAAATTAGATTAAATTAAAATTAAAAGTTGAATTAAATTAAAGATTAAATTAAAATTAAATTAAATGAACAAATTAAATTAAATTAAGTAAATAAAATTAAATTAAATAAAATTAAATTAAATTAAATTAAATTAAATTAAATCAAATTAAATAAATAAATTAAGTTAAATTAAATTAAACTAAATTAAATTAAAACAAATTAAATCAAATCAAATTAAATTAAATTAAATTAATAAATTAAATTAAATTAAAGTAAATTAAATCAAATTAAACTAAATTAATGTAACATCAAATCAAACTAAATTGAATTAAATTGAATTAAATTAAAATTAAAACTCAATTAAATTAAATTAAATTAAATTAAGTTGAATTAAATATAACATCTCCAAAGACATAAAGAATTCAAAATAAATCTAAAATAACTTGAACACTTATTCAAATTTAAACCCTTTGATTGAAGTTAAACTAAATCATAAACCATTTGAACATCAATTTACCCTCGAAAGCTTTAGTTATCATAACTCCTAAACAGAATATTAAATGAAATGTTACTTCACTTATAGGACATTCGAACATCCTAGTTCACTGAGTAAGATAATAACAAAACTTAACTAAACCTCGGACGATTAATTCATTTGTGTAATTGAATTCATTTGGACTTAAAACAATCCTAGAAATATTGAAAAGATGTTTAAGATTCTTCTTAAGCACTTCCTCAATATGATAGGATATTTATAAGAACAATTGAACTCAATTGTTCTTTGATGAAAAAAATCGTCCTCAAACCAAAACACAAAGACCTAGACGTCATAGGAAATGACTAGCCATAGGATTAGGAATTTGGTAGAAAACCATAACCCTTACCTTAGCTTTACCTAGGGACTTGCTTAAATATTCTAATTGTGTTTTAAGTGCAGCTTGGGATGACGGGAAGACCCTCCAGGTACGCTTTTATTTTATTGCAATATACTTTATTGCAATTTACATTATGGCAATTTATTTAACTGCATTGCACTTACTTTTCTTGCATGATAAACAACTGTTGCATGAAAACCCACACCTTTAGGATAGTCCCTAAAACTGAAACCAAAACTAAGTTAAAAGTCATTGCAAGATAAAATTCACCGCCACAACATTTCAAAATATAAAATAACTCAAAATTTAATCACAAAGAGAACACAAAACTACAATTACAACTAAATTAAAACGTCCTGTTGGATGATCGGGAATACCTCGGATGATGTAACCTACGTGTTGCTAACGGGATTTCCCACGGTCTAAATGAAAGTGTGGAACTCATTTAGTTGAGTTTAGCAAATTCATCTGGACTAAGTGAATCCGATAAAAATAATGATGCCGGAAGGATGGAACCGTGGGATCTTAACAAAGCCATAGGACTTCGAGGTAGTTTGCCTAGTGCAACATAAATCCTCAACTCTTCGTTAGGCATTTACCTTGTAAATTAAGCCCTAACCGGTCTTAGGATTCCGAGGTAGTCGTCCGATACGACATAAACCCTCACATCTTCGAGGCTATTTGTTTGATTTTATCATACAAATATAAGCCCTAATTAATTAAAATTGGCAAGATCAAAACATTAGGACTTCCCTAAACTTAAGCCAAATAATAGGATAGTCGAGAAATTACCGAAGTTCGCTTCGAATCTGTGATTTCTCCTACTTTTCTTCCTTTGGAATCCCAAAACAAAATGTTCCAAATTTGATCCATTCCCTATTGAAATTCCAAAATTTAATCCCTTGAAAGCTTAAACTTTGAAATCCTTGAGAGCAGAATTATTGATTATTTTCGAGAGTTTTCTTAGGTGATTCCCATCACTTAAGATGTAATTAACTATAGGGGCTTGCCCTTATAGGGAATTTTAAAGAACCCGAGTAATCTAAACCATCGTTTAATGCTTTCATATTAAGCGAGGGAATTTGTCGGCTTATAAAATTGGTTCGCGAGACCAAACGAATGTCACAAATCTTCTAGTTTATTTAATCGAGCCCCACCATTAAGCAGTGTGTCTATCCTTAGGGATAGATATACGGTTTGTGGTGCGGTGCTCGTTTATATAAACTATTTGGGATGTGAGATCGGTTTAATCTCATATCTTAAAACCTTCAAAATTTAAAATTATTTTTAAAGTCAAATATTACTTTTCAAAATTATTTATTTAAATTAAATTAAAAATTCGCCGACAACTTCTGTTAGGCGACCCCCTTTTCAAAATAAAACACACAACCTAAAAATATGCCGACAACTTCTGGCGACTCCGCTGGGGACAATTCCTCTCTCCATTATAATCGGATAATTACGCTTTCAAAAAAATCGGTAGTGTATCCATGTCCTTAATGGTTCAAACTACCCTTCTTTCCGTTGGAATACTATGTTCATTTCTACCTTGGACAAGTATAGCCAACATTCTCTCGGATTTAGGAGCCATTGTTTAGACACCCATAAACGAGAGGTTCCGAGATCCTTTTACCTCATTTTTGAGGTGGGGTGGACCCTAATAGGTGTTAGTTTAGGAGTGATCCTTCGAGACGAGAAGTCTTGGATAAGACCTTTTCCTTTCCAACTCGAATCGGATTCCTTACCTTCTCACACCTTTGAACATTCCGTTCTAAATAAACGAACCCTCTAATAAATGATTCTTTTAACAAATGATTCCTTCTTATAAATACATGAACAAGAATGAGTTCGGACTCTTTTTCAATTCCTTTCTTTTCGTCCTAAAGAAAAGAAGCATAACTCGGGACCGACAACCGGAATCTACCTGCGAAATGGAAGCCCCAAGTGATTTTCTCCTTCACCAAAGGATCTGGACTTCGCTGTCTATAAGGATGAAGTTGCCCGACAATGGGATCATCCGATTTGGACAAGGATTTGAAAACACGAATGTCAAGATCACCGACGTCTCCCTCTTTGCACTGACGAACAAGGTATCTGAAGCTGAGAAGCCGCTGCTTGAATTCAACCTTAGGTCGACCCAAGAGTTTCCTCCCCTGCAAAGGATCCCGACTGAGAGGAATACTGCTGTCCGCAGGAGGACTGTTCTTACTACCCCAGTTGGTCTAGTTGTTTCGCACCTACCCCGACTTACGCCGAATTAAAGGGAAAGAAATCCGGAATTATGGTAAACACTGTTACCGTGGAGGGTACGGATCTTCTGTGAGATCTTACGTTTTCGAAATCGGGTCCGGCTCGAGAATTCCATCAGCGACAAGGACCCGAAGAAGAAACGAAGTAGAAGAATCGCCGGAGAAGCCGGAAGCTGCTGAAATTGCTTTCTGGAGGAAATCCGAAGCCTGCTGAATATACACCGCTGCCAGAATATACACACGCTGCTGAATACATACCACTTTTGGCGGAGAGCGAGGTTCCATCCCTCTCTGCCGCAGAGGACGAGGAAAATGTTCGCAAGATTGCTACCGCATTGCCTCAGCCCGCATACTACAACGATAGCCGCAAGAAAAGGACTAGAACTACGCCGTTTGCTCGACTGCAAACATTGGTAGAAAAGTTAGCAATGAAGGAAAACTGCCCCGTATCGGAGATTCTATGAAGGATAGGGCGGGTGCCAGTCAAATCCCGTCTTGGGCCCCGAGTAGAACCCGCCATCATGACAAAAAAGCCAAGTAAAAGAATGAAGGCTAGTCCGCCTGTCGTCGTCTCAGGATTACAGATTAGGGAGGATACCACCTTCCAGCATTTGGCTGACAGACCATCTGGTCCTAGACCTTCTGCTGCTAGAAGGATGGTATGGCGTCCACTACTGGGCGGTTGAGATTGAAACAACGGCCCAAGAAAGAAAGTCTCGCCGGGAGACTTGAATGCGAAGAAAGTGCTACTTGCGATAAAGGGGACTCATGAAAAGGGGACCCGGCGGCTATCGCATGACAACCGCAAAGACCCACGAAAGCCCCGCTAGAAGATGCCATGGAAAAGTTGAGAACCGATATCCGACGATTGGCAAAAGAAAGAGAAGAAAAGTTCGGAGACGAGATTGATTCATCGGAATTCATGGACGACGAATATGCGAGAAATCAACATGGTCGAAACACGAGCTTCATCGGCTTCGCAAGGTGCTCCTGCGGCCGCGAAGAGAGGAGCCGGGCGATGAGAAGGCGGCTTCGAGGAGAAAGACGACACGATCGCTCGAATGGCGAAAAGGATGGAAGAGATGGGCGTAGCTCGACCACTCTCCGAGTCGAGTGCGACCACAAAGAGAGACACCCCCGAGAGGTCATTCACATTGTAGACGGAGGAAAGGAGATTACATCCGTCAATGGGGATGATCGGCTGAAAAAGGATACAACACAAAGTATGATCCACGAAAAGGATATCAAGAACTTGGTGGAACGGCGAGTGCGAGAAGCCTTAGCACAATCGAAGAGCGGGACATCCATTCGGACGGGTAGACCTTACCCGGAAGAATTCGACGACTGTCCAATACCGAAAGGCTTCGTACCACCTGCGTTCAAGACCTTCGACGGAGCGGGAACCCCGACGGCATGTTGCACACTTTCGTGCCGGTTGTTGTAATGCCGGCGGGAGCGATGCATTACTCTTCCGACGGTTCGTCGGCGGTCGTCGAGGAATCGCCTTCGGCCGGTATGCGGGAGTACCGAATGGTTCGGTGAAGACGTTCTCGAGCTAGAGAACCTCTTCATCGAGCGATTTGCGGAGCTCGGCACCATATCACTATAGGTGATTTAGTGGTAGAGAAACAAAGGCCGAACGAAACTTTGGTGGATTACATACTTCGATGGAGGAACTTAAGCATGAAGTGTGAACCACGACTACAAGAACAACATGCAGTCGGCATCTTACTTAAAAGCATTCACGGCCCGATAGCACTTCTCTTCAAAGGATTCACTATTAAGACTTTCGAGAAGTTGTTAAGCAAGGCCGGAAGCTTGCAAGAAGAGGCGAAGCAATTAAGTTTCGCCGACAAGACGGACAAGCAAAAGCACTGTGAAGACTTTTGAAAAGAAATGCGGGATCGTTGCGGCGAGTTGACAAAGGCAAGCAACCGATGCAAATACCACCAGAACGGCCGCAGCAACCACAACAGAATTACCAGCAACCCCGGCCTAGCTATCAGTCATCTCCACAGTATGAACAACCGCCTCGTCCGCAACGAACATTAAGGGAGCTTCTGAGCAGAGAATATCCGTTCAAGAATGAAGCAGTGCCGAAAATGTTCCGTAGTCGATGAAGACTCCAGATTTCCAGTTTGTCGAGCCTAAAAGACCGGAGGAAGTCAACAAGAAAGGTGATCCCGACTTTTGCCCCTACCACCGGATGCTTGGGCACAAGATAGAAGATTGCATTACCTTGAAAAGTTGGCTCGACGACAACCTTCGGAAAGGGAATATAACAATCCCGAAGGAGTACATGAAGGAACCCTAGAAAGGAGGTTCCGTCAATGTTATCTCAGCCGATCCCATCATTCCGATAGATCCCTATACGACTGACGATGGATGGACTACCGCCTGGACGAGGTCTTCGAAAAAGATTTTAGACAGCATCCAAACCGCCTCGGTGCAAGCTTCAATTCAGAGTTCGAGACCTGTTAAGCTGGTACTATCACTTGCGATAGAAGAACCACCTCAACAGGAGGCGATTGAAGAGAAGAAGAAAATCGACGAAGAAGAGAGGACCGAGACTCCTAAGGCTAGACTAGGGGCTGCTTATCCTAGGATAGTTGTTTCCGATTCGGGGGAGAAATCCCTCGAACCTACGATTTTGTATGATTATCTGCTCACTTCGGTGGGATCATATAATGATAAGGGTGATAGCGTTGGCTACTTTTTGGATCATTTCTAACGATTACGTAACTAGCGACAATCCGGATATAGATTTCGACATCAACGACAATTCTCAAATCATACACGATCTCGACGAGCAAAATAACGAAGAAGGAATCCATAAAGGAGGCTACGAGAGTTCAACAAGCAACGAATCTATCTGCGAGTTTCGAGGAGCTCCAGTCACGATAGAGTTAGAGCCTTCAGATTCTGAGGATAATCCGGAAGAGCTGTCATTCGATTTAGGAGGAGACACAGACAAGCTCGACACTAGATTCGGGAAAAATTACGAAGTCAACTTAAGAAGTGGAAGAGTTCTACCTCCGAGAATGAGTCCAAAAGACAAAGGAAAGCAGGTGGTTGTTCAAGAAGAACCAACCCCGAGCGGAAGAAATACCCATTCGAGAAGAAGCCGAGACACATGGAAACAAAGTGGACTACAACGTGCTAGCCCAACTTAGGAAACTACCGGCCAAACTGAGCATTTACGATGCTCTCATCTTATCAAAGGAGATGAGAGAAGCTCTGATCAAGGCCTTACTTGACCCGGAAATTTGCTTAGCTCAAATGGCCGGAGATTCCTTAGATGAGGTTTGCTCGTTAAAGGAACAGCGAGGTGTTACCTTCACGGACAATGACCTACTACTTGGGATAGCAGATCACAACCGACCATTGTACATTTCAGTTACAATTGGGAAGTTTACACTCTCCAGAGTATTGGTGGATCCAGGAGCATCAATCAATATAATGAGTCTTCGAACACTAGCATACTTGGAAATTGATGCTCGTGAGCTCGAGGCCGACAAAATATTATTAAGAGGATTCAACCAGAAAGGAGAAAGAGCCCTCGGATCAATAACGCTACTAATGAAGACCGGTGACTTAGCAAAGACAACCGCGAAATTTCACATAATTGATTCGAAACGTCGTTCGACGCTCTCTTGGGCCGACCATGGATACATGAAAACGGGATGGTACCATCATCTTTACATCGGTGCATCAAATACTACGATGGAGGGAACGAGTGCATCAAAGGTGACTTACAACCATTCTCCGTACATGAGATTGGAATCCATGAAGACGCGACTTATTATGCACCTCCGAAGAAAACAATTTTCTCCAGGAGATACCATAACGAATGAAGCGAAGAAAGTTCGGGACAACGAAGAACACGAAGTTCTAGTCCAACGATCACTCACCACTCCCTTCCGACGAGATGGTGAAGGTTTCTCCACGAACTCGCATCCGAGGTCGAGGCGGGGACGAGGCCATGGTAGAGACGCTAGGACGAGTTGGACGGAGGAAACCCGATCATCAATGTTGATTGGGAAGATAGTTACGAAGAAGAAAAAGAAATCAAACAAGAAGCGGCGACAATAAGTCGAAGAAGCCGCAATTCAAGATCTCTCTCGAAGATGAGAAGAACGAAGAATACAAATCAATGTACGAAAAGATTAACCACTACGTACATACTATGACCTAACTCGGATCCATTCTAACAAGATCGAGGGTATGGTGGTCAAAGAGGTACGTAACGACGGTGCAAGGCTAATCAAGTTCTACCGTGGTGCTTCTTCCTCCAAAGCGAAAATAATGTACAATTCGAAGATGTCACTTCATCGGAATTAATGAAATTACCTTTTGAGTGGTACTCTCCCTGTGTTCAAAATTTAATTCAACGTGGTTTCTTACCTCGACAATGGACAAAAGGCCAATCACAACATTTTGAAAAATTATGGAATAATTCCGGTCGTCCACCATATTCAAAGCATGGTCTCGGATTCAGCACAGTAGGGTCGGTTGACGATGCGAATTTTGCTTGGTTGTCACTTGCGAGTCCAATGAAGCGCATGGAAACTACGGACGAACTCGAAGATTTACAAATTGGAGATGCTCCACCGAATTCGAAGAAGAAATTAAATCTACGATAGATGAGTTAACGGAAGTTAACTTAGGTACTAGCGAAGAACCTAGACCTACCTTTGTTAGCTTCTTACTCGATAAAGAAGACTCCGAAGAAATAATCAAGTTATTAATGGAATTTAAAGACTTGTTTTGCTTGGAGCTACGATGAGATGCCGGGATTAGCTCCGGAGGTCGCGGTCCATAAGCTAGGAGTGGATCCTACTTCGTCCCGGTCGGACGAGGTCCCGGAAGAATGCGTCTAGAAATCGAACAACAAGTCATAGCCGAAGTTAAAAAGCTAATAGACGCTAAATTTGTAAGTGAAGAACAATACCCGACTTGGCTAGCCAATGTGGTGCCAGTCAGAAAGAAGAATGGTCAGATCAGAATTTGTGTGGATTTCAGAGATTTAAACAAGGCATGTCCAAAAGATGAATTCCCTCTACCGATCCCAGAATTAATGATCGACATTGCTTCGACACATGAAATATTTTCATTCATGGATGGATCTTCAGGATACAACCAGATAAAAATGGCTCCAGAAGATGAAAAGCTTAGAGCATTCAGAACGCCGATCGGAGTATTTTGCTACACAGTGATGCCATTCGGACTGAAGAACACAGGAGCAACCTACCGAGAGCAATGACAAGAATTTTTGATGATCTCATCCACAATCAAGTCGAATGCTACGTGGACGATGTGGTCATCGAAAGCAAAGTAAAGGAAAACCACTGTATGATTTGAGAATTGTTTTCGAATGATTAAGACAATTTAACCTTAAGATGAATCCCTTAAAATGCGCCTTCGGCGTCACCTCGGGAAATTCTTAGGATTCGTTGTCCGACATCGTGGAATTGAAATCGACCCGGAAAAGATTAAAGCTATCTTAGAAATGCCGCCTCCCAAAACCTTAAAACAACTACGATCTTTTCAAGGGAAGCTGGCATATCTTCGACGCTTTATCTCGAATTTGTCAGGTAGGTGTCAGCCATTCTCGGCACTAGTTAAAAAGGACGCCAAATTTATTTGGGAAGAGAAATGTCAGAAGGCCTTCGAGGACATTAAACAATATTTAATGACACCTCCTGTCTTAGCGACCCCGATCTCGGAGTAGACCGCGATACTTTACACCGCGGCTTTAGACGACTCTCTCGGAGCCTTGTTAGCCCAGGTCAATGATGAGGGTAAAGAAAATGCTCTTTACTACTTAAGCCGTCGTTTACTTCCGACGGAAGTAAGGTATCCCACAATTGAAAAGCACTGTTTGGCCCTGATCTTCGCAGTTCAAAAACTCAGGCACTACATGCTTTCTCATAAGGTCAACTTGATCTCGAAATTTAATCCATTGCAATACTTGATGACCCGTCCAACACTTTCCGGCGGACTTGCTAGATGGTCGATGATATTATTGCAATTCGATATAACTTTCGTGCCTCTTCGTGCCGTAAAGGGACAAGTCTTAGCAGACTTCCTCGCGGCACACCCTTTGCGGCCGAATCTCCTCTCGATGACGATGCACGAGATGAACAAATAATGAATCTAGAAGACCTTGATGATCGACGTTGGGAATTATATTTCAACGGAGCATCTTCGGCGCACAAAGACGAAGAATCGCAAGTGATAGTGCCACGTAAGGCGGGAATCGGGCTAATCTTTATAACACCGGAGCGGGGATGTTAAGATACTCCTACCACTAGACGAACCGTGTACGAACAATGAAGCGGAATACGAAGCCCTCATAATGGGACTGGAATTAACCATTCGAATGGGGATAACGAGACATCAACATCTACGGGGATTCACGGTTAATCATTCAACGGATCACCGGACGGTACGGAATTTTAAAGCCGAGACTCGAACAATACTTCCGGTATGCCATACAGTTGTTGGAACAGATTCCAAATGTAACGATCTACAAAATTCCCAGAAAAGAAAATGCTTTAGCAGATGCTTTAGCCCATCTCGCAAAAGAATTTGTCTGTTTGCAAGATGAATCAGTAGAAGTGTCAGTTCATGGACGTCAGGTCCTATCACAGCTCGACATAGACACAATACACAAATCGGAAAAAGAAAAAGAATCGGTTGCGGCGGTGACGGAAAACACGGAAGATTGGCGACGACCATTAATAGACTACACTGCAAACGGGAAAGCTACCGGAAGATAGGTCGCTAGCCCATCGGATCAGAAAAGAACTCGTCTTACGCATTAATAAACAACACATTGTACGGAAGGTCTTTTGATCGAATGTGGCTAAGGTGCCTAAGCGGGTCCGAGGCCGTGAAATTGTTAAGGAGGTGCATTCGGGACTCGTGGCGCTCACCGGTCGGGTCCGAAGATGAAAATAAAAATTAAAAGACTAGGGTACTACTGGCCCTCGATGATGACCAGTCGCATGAAAATCGCCGAGAGGCGTCACCAATGCCGAGTGCACGGGTGGTTCACACGACCTCCAAATGTGCTACATCCGACTATTGCGTCATGGCCATTTGAATGTTGGGGCACGGATATAGTGGGTCCAATAGAACCACCATCTTCAAAAGGACATCGCTTCATTCTTGCGGCTACGGATTACTTTTCCCAAGTGGGCGAGGCGGTTCCACTTAGGGAAGTGAAAGCACACCACGTGCTTCTGATTTTCGAGAACCGAGTTGTCTACCGTTTCGGAGTGCCGCGCGGGATCATCTCGGATAATGGGTCGGCATTCGAAGCACACAATTCAACAATTTTGTCGGGAGACACGGAATCGGCTGGCGATACTCAACAATTTACTACCCAAGGGCAAACGGCCTCGGCGAGGCTTTTAATAAAACTCTCGTTCAAATCTTAAAGAAAACCTTGGACGATAATAAGAGAAATTGTCACGAGAAGTTGTTAGAAGCCTTATGGGCCTACGGGACAACCTTCGAACTCCTACTCGAAGCTACACCTTACGCTCGGTGTATGGGTCCGAGGCGAGTGTTACCTTTAGAAGTTCGGCTTCCTTCACTCGGAATTGCGGTTGCAAATAAGATCACGACGGAAGAGAACGCCAAATTACGACTCGAAGAATTAGAAAGCACTGGAAGGGAAAAGGCTTGTAGCGCAACGGAATTTAGAACTATACCAAGCTAAGATGGTTCGAAGCCCATAACAAGTCGAGTCCGCCCAAGAACCTTCAAAGTTGGTGACTTAGTTCTCGTTCTCGAGAGACTATTCTTGCACACCGCAAGATAGGAGGAAAATTTGAACCCACTTGGGAAGGACCGTTTGTGGTTGAAGCGGTATACTCAGGAGGTTCCTATCAGCTAGTGAATTGCCAGGGAGAACGCCATATGCTTCCGATCAACGGACGATACTTGAAAAAGTATTACGCTACCTGATGTTTCGAGGGAATGAATTCTTCATCCTTAGAAGCACGGGCGAAGTAATTACTTATGATTGGGTCTGAACCCAAAAATAATAAAATGTGCTAAAATAAATAAAATCATGATAATAAAGTTTTCCTTATTTCCTTTTCCAAATCAAAATCTATTCCCTGATCTTATCCTACTTCATTCCTGTTAAATTTAAAAATATTAAAAAAAAAGAAGAAAAAAATATGTCTTTAATAAACATTTTCTTAATGTTCTTGTTCTTAGTACAGCCCCTGATCCTTTTCCTTGTCTTTTCGCAGGGAAATGTCGAACGGGCGGTTGGTCCTGAACTTTAAGAATGCCGTAAGCCTTGCACTCGATGAAAAGAGGGTGAAAGATGGAGCGATAATCGAGATTGACTCGGATTTCGCACCGGCGGAGCCTACGATACGAGGAAAGTGGTCGGGTCCTAGTTGACCGAGAAGAACGCCACGGCGAGACGGTGATGAAAGTGGGTGGCCCATGCCACCAATCCGATAGCAAGAAAAGAAAGGCAAACAACGAAGAAGATAAGAAAATGAAGTACGTAGTGGCTACAGCGAGAGGGCGAGCTTGTCGGCGCCGCGCCACGGAGATTCAAGAAGTTCGAAGGGCTACTCTCGCGGCAACGCAACGAAGAAATAAGAATCGCCGTATCCGTAAGATGTTAACAAAACTAGGCTGCGGACCGGCGTGACGAGACGATTACTAATGCCGGTACATACACTTCGAGGACACCGGTTCACCGGGAACTCGAAGAAAGGAGGCCGGCTCCTAGGATAACGAGAAGGACCGGGGAAATCTCACGAAGATCGGAAGAAAGAAGGCTACCACGCTACCGGATAGAACCACCGGTAATGCATGACCTTATTGCGAAGCAACCCCGGGGGATGTCCCGACGGACATCATCCACGAGGAGCCGAGGTATGCGGGGATAACGTGAAGGGATTGAACCATATATCCCACGATATGTCACCGAGGCCTCGCCATCTGCAGATCATTCCGGAATACGAAGCTGGAGAGAATGCGAGAATGTTGAAAAGAAAACCTTTGAATACTTCGAGAGAATTAAAGGTAGAAGAATCAATATACTTAGAGGGCCTCGAGCTACATACGGACATATTCTCGGAGTATGAACAACGACAAATCGTGGATTGCATCCGGGATTTGAAAAGAATGGGTCGGAGCGGGCCGCACGAGGAAAAACACATACTCGGAACCTCGGAGATGGATGCCGGGGAAAGGAAGAATCACAATACAATGCGGATCTTGCTACGACTTTGCGGAAGACGGGAAGGGAAACCCACCGGGAATACTCCGTCATGGGCGAGTGGATCCGATGCCATTAGTCATCGAGAGAATGGTAAAGAGATTGATAACATGGAGGAGTGCTTGCCGGCGAGTTGCATACCCGATAAGCTGCATTATTAACATCTACGACGGGGTGATCGCATACCCCCGCACATAGATCACCACGACTTTGTCGGACCTTTCTGCACGGTCTCTTTCACGAACGAGTGTAACATCATGTTCGGTTCGACCTCCGGATAGCGAGGCCCGGGTGAGTTCCGCGGGCCGGTGAAGATACCATTACCGGTAGGTTCCGTCATGATGCGAAGGGCAACGGAGCGGATATCGCTAAGCATTGCATATCATGAGTACCGGTGAAGCGGATCTCGGTTACTTTCGGAAGGATGGACGACGGGAAGACACCTTACCATTTCCGGCCGGACCGGAGCTAGAGAGCCTCCGGCCTTACGAGCTGTGAGTTACATGGAAAATATCACACCTCCAATGTACATCCATACGGCATCCTTGCCAAGGATGGCTTGGAAGGTGATGTTATTGACCATGTACCCCACTATTCAGACATGGACTTTTGACAGATGCTTCTTTGGATGGATCAACAAAGATCATACATAGTCCGTTTTGAGTCTACATGGATTGTATGAAATGTATTCCAGATCGAGTTGTATGATGTATCTTCAACATGATTGGAATGAAAGTGACCATGTCACATTTTTGGCCTTCACCTCTTTTGTGCAAATTGAGTAGGAAACGCCATTAAAGTTAAATGAACTTCGAACGAAAGAACGAGAAAAAGAAAAAAAAAGAATAAAAGAAAACTTTCCTAAAAAAAAAAAAAAAATCTTAAAAATGACGAACACCAAATTCACGTGAACATTAAATAAACGATAAAATAAAATTTGAATCATTAGAAGATAAACAAAATCAACATAAATGTTAAATCAAATCACAAATCAAATTCTCGATCAAATTTCAAGACCGATCTCGATCAAATTTCGAATTCGATCTTCCAAATTTCAAATCGAATCTAAATCGAATCTCGAATTCAATCTTTCCAGTTTCAAATCTCGATCAAATTCGAACTTTTGGGTCGAGGATTTTACATCCAAGACTGCATTGCTTTAGGATTCTTTCCTATCGCAATGAAGTACATCAAATTCAAACTTTTGGGTTGAGGATTTTACATCCGAGACTGCATTGCTTTAGGATTCTTTCCTATCGCAATGAAGTACATCAAATTCAAACTTTTGGGTCGAGGATTTTACATCCAAGCTGCATTGCTTTAGGATTCTTTCCCTATCGCAATGAAATACATCAAATTCAAACTTTTGGGTCGAGGATTTTACATCGAAGACTGCATTGCTTAGGATTCTTTCCCTATCGCAATGAAGTACATCAAATTCGAACTTTTGGGTCGAGGATTTTACATCAAGAGCGCATTGCTTTAGGATTCTTTCCCTATCGCAATGAAGTACATCAAATTCAAACTTTTGGGTCGAGGATTTTACATCCAAGACTGCATTGCTTTAGGATTCTTTCCATATCGCAATGAAATACATCAAATTCAAACTTTTGGGTCGAGGATTTTACATCCAAGACTGCATTGCTTTAGGATTCTTTCCCTATCGCAATGAAGTACATCAAATTCAAACTTTTGGGTCGAGGATTTTACATCAAGATCGCATTGCTAGGATTCTTTCCTATCGCAATGAAGTACATCAAATTCGAACTTTTGGGTCGAGGATTTTACATCCAAGACTGCATTGCTTTAGGATTCTTTCCCTATCGCAATGAAGTACATCAAATTCAAACTTTTGGGTCGAGGATTTTACATCCAAGACTGCATTGCTTTAGGATTCTTTCCCTATCGTAATGAAGTACATCAAATTCAAACTTTTGGGTCGAGGATTTTACATCCAAGACTGCATTGCTTTAGGATCATTTCCCTACAGCAATGAAATACATCAAAATTAAACTCTTAGGGTTAAGGATTTTACATCCAATACCGCATTACTCTGAGATCTTTCCTCATTATTATGATCCAATCCAATCGATTCGATCTTCTTTTGGGGTTGAAGATGTTACATCTAAAACCTCGAAATTCCAATTTTCATTTCAAATCAAATCCTTCAAATTAATTTTGACAAACTTCAATCAAAATTAAAACTCAAAATCTAAACTTACACATCAAAACTTAAACTGAAACAAAATGAAATCTAAATTGAAATTTCCCCCAGATCATGTGATTTGGAATTCACCTCCTTTTCCTTTCCCCAGCGAGAGTTCAGGAATCTCCGGTTTCAGAGATATGTTTGACACTCCCCAGCGGAAACTCTTCTACTTCGTCCTAAGTTTGTCACTTGGACATCTGTGTTGGTTTTGTTGATCGCTTCGGTCAACACCGATACGCGCGGTGTGATCCGTCAGCTCACCACACCTATTGGGGGTCCATTTGTTGACCTCATTTTTGATGAGGTCTTCTCTTCTTCCCTTTAGTACTTAAGATCTAGCCTTAGGCTTTTCCATTGACTATCTTAGAGGACTAGAGATGGAACCTACCCCTTTAGAAACTCAACCACTTCTTAACTCCCTCCAAACTCCACAAACTTGATTGTAGGCCCCTAATCACCTAGAGGGTTGAAATCGAATGTGGAAGTTTAAAGGATGAGTTCCTATAGGACTCTTTGGCCTTAGGAGCGCTACTAGGTGGCACTGATGCAGTGAAGGGGCTGACTTACACACACACTACACCTATACACTACACTTTCACACACCTATGCCTAACCGACCTCTGACTCATGTAGGTGATTCACATGGATGGTCCTTAACCCCAAGCCTTTGGCTAAGAGGGTTAGGAACAACATAGTGAATGCCTCAAATGAGTCCCTTCATGGCTCATGTGGGCTTGATATGGCTTCATGGCTCGACCAAAATGATTTCATTCCACTCAAATTTACCAATCTTCAATTTTCTAAATTTTCGATTTTTGACCCCGGGACCCTACACTAGCTTAGCCTACCCAAAACCCTTGAAATTACCCAAATTTTTCAAAATCACCTAAATTACCCAAGATTCCCCAAAATCAATCCCAAACATTTCCACACCACTCAAATTGATCATCCATACCCAAAAATATCAAAAATTCCAAAAATACCTCCCAATACCCTCCAAATACCCAAAATACCCCCCTTGACCGAAAAATCCAAAAATTCAGGAAATTCCCAGAAAATTCCAGAAAATCCCAAATATTCCCAATTTCATTTTGTTCAACTACACCATGGGCCAATGTTGTCAATTTACCCTACTTTTGTCAAAACCCCCAATTTGACCCATTTTAACCCGAAAGTGAACCCGATGTCGAAGCCAAACCTACCCAATTGACCCAAATTCTGGTCCAATTCAATTCTAAACTTCAATTCAACATTCCCAATACCAATCTAGACCAAATCCAAGTCAATTTGATTGACATTTGAATCCGATTTCACTTTTGGCATTAAAGCCGATTTGGACCCATGACCCAAGACTCACCCGATTCAACTCCAATTAACCCCAAATCTTTTCTAAATCTTCCTTAGCATCCCCACAAGCAAAACACTAACATGATTTGCCCAAAAATTTAGACCCAAACCCTACTCAAATTCAACCTAAAGCTAAAAGGCCCAATTTTGACCTAAACCCAAACCTAACCCAAATGGGCCCAAACCCCAAAATCAAAGCCCAACCAAAGTCAAAACATCTTTGAAACACTCCCATAAACATTTCTCAACATTAATTTTACATCAATTTCAACCACTAGCCCAACATTGGCCCAACTTGGCCCACTTGGACCTATATTAGCCCATTCACAAGAGCCCGAATTCGACCCGATTCAAACCCGAATCACTCCCGATTTGCTCCAAGTCACTCATGACATATCCATGAGCTAAACCCAACAATTATTTGGCCCAACCTCTTTACAAAATTTCATCCCAAAATCCATTTTAAAATTCAAAAGCCCACTTTCCTAAACCATCTTAAAAGCCATCTAAAACCCTTTCAAAAAGCCCAAAAATCCACCACTAAAGCCCACATGACATCTCCATTTGCTATCCACTTAATTAAAGCCATTCCCTAAGTCCTAAATTCATCATCAAATCATTCCAAATCAAGTCTCATACAAATTCCCATCAAATTACCAAAAATTCCTAAAATCCATTTTTATGAAATTGACCCGATCTTTTCCCGAAGCCAAATGGAGCCATGAAGCCATGCACAAGCCATATGCAAGCCATGGCGGCCACTTTACACATCACCATGTCATTTTTGGCAAAGGGAGGGAGTCCTTTAATGATTCCCTTAAGGGTGATTAAGCCTTTTCATGACTCTTAAACCTTGATTAAACATAAATGTACTTAGATGGTGACTTCTCCCCACTAAGCTGGTGACTTACCGATTCCCTCGGCCCAAAATCGAGGCCTTGGAGGGTGAACCAAACCTAAATCCATGACTTGGACCCATTTGGACCCAAAATTAGCCCCTCCCCCATTCCATCTAAATCAAACCCTTTACACATGGCCAATGTCGATTGATTGCACTAAGCCCGACCACGACCTCCACGACCAAGATGGTGACCAATGCACGGCCGGCCGGCCACCGGGTCGCGGAAAACACCATGGCCGAGAGCTCGCATTTGAGCCGACTTTGGAATTCTCCCTTGCTGAGCTGCCCCATCCCCAGTGGCCATTGTAGCTGTTCTTCTCTTGCCGAAGTAGGCGATTCCAAGCCCTAACTCTCCACGGGAGGCCCTCCACCCTCTCCAATTTAAACACCACCCCTCTCGGCCACGGGAGGTCTTTGAAACAAACCTTAAGGAAACTGCTGCCAAAATTGTTCCGGACTCCTCCCCATACACGAGCACTTGATCCCCATCGAGATCCCCCTGCCATTTCTTCTCTGTGAGCTCGATTTCGGAGTTGAAATCTAGGCCCAAAACCAGGACACTTCTCCACGGTGAGCCAATCCCCAAATTGATTGGTTCTACACCTTCACCGGACGAGGGAAGGTGTCCGCGCAGCAAAAGCCCCATCTCCGAGGCCACCCGGTTGCTCCGGCCTCCGAAGCTTTGTGATCGGGCTTGGTCGAAATCCCACCTAGACAATTCACCGAGACCAGGAGACTTCATGCGGAGCTTGCTGGGATCCAATCGAAGGTGCAACAACCCTCGGATCGAAGCCACACTTCTGCGAGCAAAGGTGTGAGCTAACTCTTCATCCCGAGCTTCGGAGATTCTCCATTTCAAATGCTTTAATTTCGATGCATGATCACCGTATAGATGTGTTCGTCTCTTGAAGACGAATCCATAGAGCATAAGAACATGAAAATCCATTGAGTATCGAGTGAGATATTAGGGATTTAGTGTGGACGGCTCTCGGGTGAGGACACTTGGGGACGATGAATGGATGTCGTCCATTCAATACACGCGCGGACGGATGGCCAGGATCGCTTCGGATCAGGAGACGGTACGAGAACCGCGGGGCCCGGGCTGCTGACTCAGATGGCTGCGACGAATGGGAGCGCGACGCGTGTGCGTTCGGAGCTGCCGAGGTTGACGCGGCGCCGCGTGGATAAATAGAAAATTAGGGATTTTTCTGATTTATTTAATTCCCTAAACTTCAAAAATTCATAACTTTGTGTAGAAAAATCAGAAAAATAAAATAAAAATACCCTCTTGCTCGGTGAACGAGAGGAGAATAATGTGGAAAAGAAATTATTTAATTTCATCAAGTATTTTATTTTTAATAATTTTTTTACACTCTGCATATTTTTAATTCTCCATGCATGTATACAATTCACCATGGCATGAGACCATAGGGCTTTTGAAGCCTACGAATTTGGGAACATTCCCTGAATTTTCCAAAGTCGGAGGCCATCCCTATGAAAAGTTATTGATTTTTCAAATTCATGTTACTTGTTTTGAGTATTTTAATTCCAATAAATAGCATGTTGTGAAATAAATTCTAGGAAAATTTGGTGATGTTCCTTATGACCGAGAGGACCACTAGGAAAAATAGGTTTTGAGTTAGTTCATTTAAAACAACCCTAATTGGCTTAAACACCCAAAATGGATCTTTAATTAATTAGAGCTAAACATACATCAAATTGACTTGAAATTAATTCTCCACTGACCTTTAGGATCAGAGGAACCCACCATAAAAATTTGAGGTCGATTGGACTTGGTTAGCCCTACTAAATGGGTTGATTAAGCGCATTTAGTCAATTTAAACTTTAAAAATTCATAACTTTCAAAATATCTTTCAAAAATTCACCAAATTGGTTTTGTAGCCTCTATGATATCCGGGTAACTTAAGAAATTTAAAATTTTAATTTTCTAAAAAAGTTGATTTTTTAATATTATTTTAATATTTTAATAATTAAAAAATAATAAAGATTACAAAAATAATAAAATTCACCAAAATGTCACATTTTGAATTTTAATCACTTAGGAACAAACCCCATATTTTTCTTAGGTCTATTTAGTGAGATATTAAATTTTAAAGCTCTAGGGTAATTTTAAAATTAAAAAAATGTATTTTCTAGCATTTTCACTAAAATAATTATAATAAATCATAGAAAAATCAAAAAATTGTAAAATTTGGTTCTCTGATTTCCTTGATATTAGAGAAATTTTTGAAAAATATAAAATTCATTTTTCAACATTTATTTTATTTTTAAATTAATTAATATTCCAAAACTTAAAATAATTATAATAAAAATAATGTAACTCAAAAAATCACCAAAATTGGTCCAAGTGGTTCTCTGGTCATTAGGAATGTCCCCTAATTTTCTTAAGGATAGAAACTTCCCCTTGGTCATGTTATTAAATTTTCCTTGGAAATCTCTATTTTCTACCAAAAATAATTATATAAATAAATTAAATACAGAAAAATCACATTTTCTCCTCTCATGTCTTTATTGACATATGAGTGAAGTCACATAAAAATTTCAAGTTCATTTGAGTTCAATTTAGTGAGTTATGAAATTATTAAGCTTAAAGGGTAAAGTGGAAATTAAAATTTTTAATCCTTAATTAAAACTTTAGGTTTAATAAAAAATTAACAAGTAAAATATTTGATCCTAATCTGATTTGGATGATTGAAATTTAAATAATTAAAGGGTAGAAACCCATTAAGCAATTTTAAAATAATTAAACCTTAATTAAATAATTGATTAAATTTGGAAGAATAATAAAATTGGAATTATTATAATAGGGATATTATTAGGAAGAGATTTATTCTTTAATTTAAAAATCCCTAAATTAATTATCTCATTAATATTCAATTCTTAATTAAAATGATAACTCAAATTCAAAACATTAAAAGACTTAATCATTAAACTAAAATTAAATTATTAAACTCTTTTAAAGTGTTAATTAAAATTAAAAAATAAAATTAAATTAAAAATTAAATTAAATTAAGTAAATAAAATTAAATTAAATTAAATTAAATTAAATTAAATTAAAATTAAAAGTTGAATTAAATTAAATTAAATTAAAATTAAAAGTTGAATTAAATTAAAGATTAAATTAAAATTAAATTAAATGAACAAATTAAATTAAATTAAGTAAATAAAATTAAATTAAATAAAATTAAATTAAATTAAATTAAATTAAATTAAATTAAATTAAATTAAATCAAATTAAATAAATAAATTAAGTTAAATTAAATTAAACTAAATTAAATTAAAACAAATTAAATCAAATTAAATTAAATTAAATTAAATAAATAAATTAAATTAAATTAAAGTAAATTAAATCAAATTAAACTAAATTAATGTAACATCAAATCAAACTAAATTGAATTAAATTGAATTAAATTAAAATTAAAACTCAATTAAATTAAATTAAATTAAATTAAGTTGAATTAAATATAACATCACCAAAGACATAAAGAATTCAAAATAAATATAAAATAACTTGAACACTATTTCAAATTTAAACCCTTTGATTGAAGTTAAACTAAATCATAAACCATTTGAACATCAATTTACCCTCGAAAGCTTCAGTTATCATAACTCTTAAACAAAATATTAAATGAAATGTTACTTCACTTATAGGACATTCAAACATCCTAGTTCACTGAGTAAGATAATAACAAAACTTAACTAAACCTCGGACGATTAATTCATTTGTGTAATTGAATTCATTTGGACTTAAAATAATCCTAGAAATATTTAAAAGATGTTTAAGATTCTTCTTAAGCACTTCCTTAATATGATAGGATATTTATAAGAACAATTGAACTCAATTGTTCTTTGATGAAGAAAATCGTCCTCAAACCAAAACACAAAGACCTAGACGTCATAGGAAATGACTTGCCATAGGATTAGGAATTTGGTAGAAAACCATAACCCTTACCTTAGCTTTACCTAGGGACTTGCTTAAATATTCTAATTGTGTTTTAAGTGCGGCTTGGGATGACGGGAAGACCCTCCGGGTACGCTTTTATTTTATTGCAATTTACTTTCTTGCAATTTACATTATGGCAATTTATTTAACTGCATTGCACTTACTTTTCTTGCATGATAAACAACTCGTTGCATGAAAACCCACACCTTTAGGATAGTCCCTAAAGCTGAAACCAAAACTAAGTTAAAAGTCATTGCAAGATAAAATTCACCGCCACAACATTTCAAAATATAAAACAACTCAAAATTTAATCACAAAGAGAACACAAAACTACAATTACAACTAAATTAAAACGTCTGTTGGATGATCGGGAATACCTCGGATGATGTAACCTACGTGTTGCTAACGGGATTTCCCACGGTCTAAATGAAAGTGTGGAACTCATTTAGTTGAGTTTAGCAAATTCATGCGGACTAAGTGAATCCGATAAAAATAATGATGCGGAAGGATGGAACCGTGGGATCTTAACCGGTGTCGTTATAATCAACTTTAAGATTTGTTTTAATTAAAATATTGAAAACACTTGGAAATTAAGATTTTCTCTAAACCAAAACACTTTTCTCATCCCCTGATTTATGACTTCTAAAATTGAACCTCTGCAACAACAAGGAGCTCGGAGCATGGTGGGCAGCACGGCCATCATCATCAGCAAAATCTGAGTCTACTTCAGCAAAACTTTCCTAGAATTAAAAAAAAAATAAAGCCATAGGACTTCGAGGTAGTTTGCCTAGTGCAACATAAATCCTCAACTCTTCGTTAGGCATTTACCTTGTAAATTAAGCCTTAACCGGTCTTAGGTTTCCGAGGTAGTCGTCCGATACGACATAAACCCTCACATCTTCGAGGCTATTTGTTTGATTTTATCATACAAATATAAGCCTTAATTAATTAAAATTGGCAATATCAAAACATTAGGACTTCCCTAAACTTATGCCAAATAATAGGATAGTCGGGAAATTACCGAAGTTCGCTTCGAATCTGTGATTTCTCCTACTTTTCTTCCTTTGGATTCCCAAAACAAAATGTTCCAAATTTGATCCATTCCCTATTGAAATTCCAAAATTCAATCCTTGAAAACTTAAACTTTGAAATCCTTGAGAGCAGAATTATTGATTATTATCGAGAGTTTTCTTAGTTGATTCCCATCACTTAAGATGTAATTAACTATAGGGGCTTGCCCTTATAGGGAATTTTAAAGAACCCAGGTAATATAAACCCTGTTTAATGCTTTCATATTAAGCAGGGAAATTTGTCGGCTTATAAAATTGGTTCGCAGACCAAACGGATGTCACAAATCTTCTAGTTTATTTAATCAAGCCCCACCATTAAGCAGTGTGTCTATCCTTAGGGATAGATATACGGTTTGTGGTGCGGTGCTCGTTTATATAAACTATTTGGGATGTGAGATCGGTTTAATCTCATATCTTAAAACCTTCAAAATTTAAAATTATTTTTAAAGTCAAATATTACTTTTCAAAATTATTTATTTAAATTAAATTAAAAATTCGCCGACAACTTCTGTTAGGCGACCCCCTTTTCAAAATAAAACACACAACCTAAAAATATGCCGACAAGCATATAGACCAAAGGATCGGAGGCTTGGAGAGAAGACACGATTATGATAGCGAATATCTCCAGCGACATTCAGAGTACGAGATTGCATACTATGAAGCTGAGCGTAGATATAGGAGTGGTGATTTAGATGTTGTCTTTCCGGAGTGCCCCCGTTATTCACAATACCAGCCTGCTCAGCCTTCACAGCCTGGAGATCAGGGAGATGACATATTTTGGGATTTTAATGTAGAAGATTAGAGCTTTTGTTTAGTTTGTTTGGTTTGTTTAGATTTGTGTTTTGCAAACTTTATTATTTTGTGTGTAATATTTCAGTACTTTCTATGGACTTTGGACTTGATATGTTTTTTTTTTTTGCTTGAGCTGTGATATTAGATTTCTTATGTGTGTTAAATTAGTTGCAAATTTTTATATATAGGATATTAGTCTTTCTTTAATGTATTGTTTAAGTTTTAAATGTTTGTGTAGTAATAGATTAAGTTTTCTTTGTTATGTTTGATACTTATTTTAAAATTTCCATCCCTGCACTTTCTTTTTAAAATATTATATATGTGGAAGAATACTAACGATACGGAGTTACGTAAGTAATGAAAAAGCCGCAAAAATTTCAAAGAAAAGAAATACCTAAAACTCAAAGGTATGATGAAATTTTAATATATACTTTCCCTTTTTCACTATATAGCATAGATAAAAAAATTTAATTTTGGGGGAAGGTAAAAATACAAATTTAATTATTAAAATTGTTC
The DNA here is from genome assembly GCA_022702705.1 of Papilionanthe hookeriana x Papilionanthe teres. Taxonomy (NCBI): domain Eukaryota; kingdom Viridiplantae; phylum Streptophyta; class Magnoliopsida; order Asparagales; family Orchidaceae; genus Papilionanthe; species Papilionanthe hookeriana x Papilionanthe teres. The sequence goes on from CM040427.1 coordinate 148,758,293, forward strand.
TCAATTTCTATTTTCAAAAATTATTATTAAATGATTTTTTATCATAGTTTTTCAATTCAATAAATATGAGTTACTTTATTTAATTATTATATAAAGTTAAAGAAAATATTTCTAGTAATTCAATTAATTAATAGAATAAGATATTTGGTTAAAAGGAATAAGAATATAGTAAACTATTTAAAAGTAAGGAAACTATATTCTAAAAATTGAAAATTCTTAAGTATTTAAGTAAAAAAGAAAGAATAGAAACTCAATGAAGTAAAGGCTATGAAATATATATAAGCAAAGAAATATTTTAAGTTTCAAATTTAGGAAGAGAAATTGAAGTTCAAAATTATTAACAAGCTATCTAGATACAGTAATCAACACTTGAAAAAGAAAAAAAAAGAAAAGAAAAAAAAAGAGAGAGAAAAGAAAAGAAAAGAAAAGAAAAATATAAGTGAGGAGAAGCTTGAGGAGATGCCTTATCAAAAATTGGCTTCAATGGATTCAACCTAAAGGGTAAAACTTAATTATATTTCTAAACTTATATTTATGGATTAGTATTTTTACTAAATAGTGTTTTCTTGAACTTCCTATCATCTAAATATCTTAAGTAATTTACTCTTCTAAATATAATCGTTCACGAAATAAATAGAAAGCTAGAAATCTTAGACCTGATAACTAAATAATCCTATCTCTATAATGTTAATTTAATTACTTAAAAATATTTCTATTCAACTTTATTATAATGTTATTTAAATTTAATTCATATATTATCTGGATTGAAAAATTCTATTATAGAAATCATTATTTTTATTTAGTATTAAAATTACTTGAGGACAAGTAATAATTAAGTTTGGGAGATTTTGATCACAGAAAAATACATTAAGAAATTCATATCTATTTTTGATGAAATTGCACTTTAAAGAAAGGTATTTTCTTTATTTTATTATAGGAATAAAGATTTATAAGTGATGGAAGCAAAAAAGCATGAAATGGAGCAAATTTGAATCAAAAAGGAGGAAATTCATGCAAATATAACTACTTCACCGACGGCGAGATCGAGGCCGCCGACGGCGAGATCGTGAGGAGAATTTCTGAAGGAATTATAACTACCTCGTCGACAGTGAGCCCGAGCCCGCCGACAGCGAGATCGTGCGGTTTAAAGACCTTCTAGAAGCCCCGCTGACGGCTAGGTAGTTTCCCGCCAACGGCGAGCTAGTTCAAAATGCATATACATTGAACTTGGACATTTTTTGAAGAGGTGTTTAAGCACCCCTTGGACCTTTACTTACCTCTATAAATAGAGGCCGAATTATATTGTCTAAGTGTGTTTCTTGAGTCTTCTGTGTGTCTATTTTAGAGAGTCCTAGTCTCTTTTCATTTTCTTAAGTGTCATTTGTGTGAGTTTAATTTAGTTTGAGTGTGTTTAGTGAGTTCATTAGTTTCATTGAGTGCTATTTAATTTGCTGTATTAGAAGGAAAAGTCAAAGGAACTTCAAGGAGTCTGCTTGTGGAGGAAATTAATATAAGTATCTTTGTTTATTGTTGTTAACTTTAAAATGAAATTCATGCTTTGTTTTATTCCCATGCATTCTGAGTAGTTTTTCTTAGTCTTTCTCCTTGTTTATGAAAATTATTCGGATTGATAAAATTAAATAGAAGCACCTAATATAATATAAATAAATTGTGATAATTTTACTTAAAACTTAATTTACTTTCAATCTGGCCAATTGATTAGTTAAAATATGTTGAATTATCAACTATAGTAAAAATTACATCCAATATTCAGGGAAGTCAAAAACCTTGGAAGGCGGGTGCAAATAAATAGGGAAATATTAATTATCAGACGTAGAATTGGATATTTTAGTGTGACAAACTAAAATACTCAATTTGATCCTACTGTTTGAGAGGCTGAAGTGTAGATGTTAGCCCTCGGAGTGAGCGGAACGTGGGAGCTGCGAAGTGGCGGCCGGTATCCTCCCGACCTTAGCCATGATTCAGTAATCAAACATAAGATTAGTCAATGTTCTTTGCACCTGGACCAAAGGGTAAAGAATAGGAATGCTCCTATTTGTCACAATACAATTTAAAATTTTCTATTTAAATTCATCATTCACTTAATTTTCTTAAAACAAGGAGAAGGATACTTTTTCTGAATTATTTAAACTTATTTCAAACATTAGTTTACTTTAGTTGCGATAGTTACTTTTAATTTCAGTTTACTATATTAGTAAGTAATTCCTTTAAATTTAGCTGATAACAATGTTAACCTCATTTTTGATGAGGTTTTCTCTTCTCTCTTTAGTACTTAGGATCTAGCCTTAGACTTTTCCTTTGACTATCTTAGAGGACTAGAAGTGAAATCCACCCTTTAGAATTTCAAACCACTTCTTAAACTCTCTACAAACTCCACAAGCTTGATTGTAGACCCCTAATCACCTAGAGGGTTAAAATCAAATGTGAAGGTTTAAAGGATGAGTTCACTATAGGACTCTTTGGCCTTAGGAGACTGCCACAGGTGGCACAGTGCAGTGAGGGCTGACTTACACACACACTACACTTATACACTACACTTTCACACACCTCCTAAAACCACACCCATACCCGACTTGACCTCCTAACTCATGAAGGTGATTCACATGGATTGTCCTTAACCCTCAAGCCCTTGGCTAAGAGGGTTAGGAACAACATAGTGAATGCCTCGAAATGAGTCCCTTCATGGCTCATGTGGTCTTGATATGGCTTCATGGCTCAACCAAAATGATTTCATTCTACTTACATTTACCCGATCTTCGATTTTCTAAATTTTCGATTTTTGACCCCGGGGACCAGAGACACTGAACTACCAAATGCCCTGAAACTACCCAAAATTTGCAAAATCACCTAAATTACCCAAAATTCTCCAAAATCATTCCTAAACATTTCCCTCCACTCAAATTGATCATCCATAGCCAAAAATACCAAAAATTCCAAAAATACCCCCCCAATACCCTCCAAATACCCAAAATGGCCCTCTTAGCCAAAAAAATCCAAAAATTCAGTAAATTCCCAGAAAATTCCAGAAAATCCCAAAAATTCCCAATTTCATTTTGTCATACTACACCATGGGCCAATTTTGTCAATTTACCCCACTTTTATCAAAATCCCTAATTTGACCCATTTTAACCCAAAGTGAACCCAATGTCAAACCAAACCTACCCAATTGACCCCAATTTTGGTCCAATTCAGTTCTAAACTTCAATTTAACATCTACAATATCAATATAGACCAAATCCAAGTCCAATTTGATTAACATTTGAATCCAATCTTACTTTTGACCTTAAGGCCCAATTTGGACCCATGACCCAAACTTAGCCCAAACCAAACCAATTCAACTCCAATTGACCCCAAACCTTTTCTAAACCGTCCCTAACATCCCCAAAAATAAAACACTAACATAATTTGCCCAAAATTTGGACCCAAACCCCACTCAAATTCAACCCAAAATCAAAAAGCCCAATTTTGACCTAAACCCAAACCTAACCCAAATAAGCCCAAGTCCCAAAACCAAAATCCAACCAAAGTTGAAACCTCTTTAAAACACTCCCATAAACATTTCCCAACATTAATTTTACATAAATTTCAACCCTAGACCAACATTGGCCCAAATTAGCCCAATTTGACCTACATTGGCCCATGTACCAAATAAAGCCCAAATTCAACTCAATTCGAACCCAAACCACCTCAAATTTGTTTCAAATTACTCATGGCACATTCCTAAACCAAACCCAACAATTATTTGGCCCAAACTTTTACAAATTTCCCATCCACCAATTTATTTCCAAGCTTAAAAGCCCGATTTTCTTAAACCTTCCTAAAGAACCCACCCAAAACAAATTTAAAAGCCCAAAACTTATTCCAAAGCCAAATGAAATTTCTCTCATCATACCCATAATTTAAAAAACTTCCTAAGTTCCAATCCCATCATCAAATGATTCCAAATCAAGCCTCATGACAAATTACCCCTAAATGCCAAAAATCCCAAAATCCCTTTCTCATGCAAGTAAGCCAAGCCATTCTGAAGCCATGAGCAAGCCTTGAAGCCATGCACAAGCCACATGAAGCCATGGGATTCACTTTACACATCATCATACCATTAATTGAAAAAGGAGGAGCCTCTTTTTAAACCCCCTTAAAAGGTTTTAACCCTTTTAATGCTTCACCTTAATCCATGATTAATCCGAATATTCGAGGATGGTGACTTCACTAGCCTTTCCTAGGCTGACTCATCTGACCTCCCTCAGTCCAAATCAGTCCCTTGGTGGGTGCACCAAGCCCGATTACATGAGTTGACCAAAATCAACCCAAAATGAGCCTCACCCCATTCCATTTCAATTCAACCACTTTACACATGGCCATTGCCAATTCCCTACACTAAACCCCAGCTCTGGACCTCCTGACCCTGAGGGTGACCCATGTGGGTCGCCGGAAAACGCCATGGCCGAGACATTGGAAGGAGCCAAGCATTGAAATTCTCCCTTGCTGAGTTGCCCCATGCCCGGTGGCCATTGCGATTGTTCTTCCCTTGCCGAGAGCGGCTGATCCTAGTCCCTAACTCCCCACAGGAGGCCCTCGGCCTCTCCTGATTTAAACACCACCTCTCTCGGCCATGAAAGAGGTGTTGAACCAACCTTAAGGAAACTACGCCAAAATCATTCCGGACTACTCCCCACACATAGAGAACTTGATCCCCGCTGAAATTCCCCTGCCATTTCCTCTCCGTGAGCTCGATTTCGGAGTTGAAATCCGAGCCCAAAACTAGGACACTTCTCCACGAGTGAGCCAATCCCCAAATTGATTGGTCCTACACCTTCACCGGACCAAGAAAGAAGTTTACCGGCAAAAGCCCCTTCTCCGGGACACCCATCCGTTCCGGACTCCAAGCTTTGTAATCGGGCGTGGTCGAAATCATACCTGGACAATTCACCGGGTCAAGGGACTTCATCCGGAGCTTGCTTGGACCCAATCGAAGGTGACACAACTCTCGGATCGAAGCTTCACTTCTACGAGCAAACGTATGGACTCACTCTTCTTCCCGAGCTTACGAGAGATTCTCCATTTAATTTGAATCAATTTCGATGCATGTTTACCGTATGGATGTGTTCGTCTCTTGAAGACGAATCCATAGAGCATAAGAACACCAAAATCCGTTGAGAATCGAGTGAGAAATTAGGGTTAGAAGGTTGACGGTCACGGGTGCACACCAGTCGTAGACGATGACTGGGAGCCGTCGGATCGAGCGTGTATCGAGCGGACGGTCTGGATCGAGCCCGATAGCACGATGGTACATGAACTGCGGGCCCCTAGAGTGCTGAGTCGGATGGCGGCACCGAATCAAGAGACGACGCGTGTGCATTCGGAGCTGCCGAGGTTGAGCTGGCGCCGCGTCACTTAAGTAGGAAAATAGGATTTTTCTTATTTATTTAAATACCCAGAACTTCAAAAATCCACAACTTTGTGTAGGAAAATCATAAAAATAAAATAAAAATACCCTCTTGCTCAGTGAACAGAGGAGAATAATGTGGAAAAAAAATCATTTAATTTCATTGAATATTTGATTTTTAATGATTTATTTACTCTCTGCACATTTTCAATTCTCCATGCATGTATACAATTCACCATGGCATGAGACCATATGGCTTTGAAGCCTACGAATTTGGGGACATTCACTGAATTTTCCAAAGTCGAGAGGCCATCCTATAAAGAGTTATTTATTTTTTAATTCTAGGCCATTATTCTGAGTATTTTAATTCCAATAATTAGCATGTTATGAAATAAATTTTAGGAAAATTTGGAGAGGTTCCTTATGACCAGAAGACCCTAGGGAAAATAGTTTTTGAGTTAACTCACTTGGAATAACCCTAATTGGCTTAAACACCCAAAATGGAACTTCAATTCATTAGAGCTAATCATACATCAAATTGACTTGAAATCAATTCTCCACTGACCTTTAGGATCAGAGGAACCCACCATAAAATTTTGAGGTCAATTGGACTTGGTTAGCCCTATAAAATGGGTTGATTAAGCCATTTAGCCAAACTTAAACTTCAAAAATACATAACTTTCAAAATACTTTTCAAAAATTTACCAGATTGATTTTGGAGCCTCTCTGATATCAGGGGAATTTAAGAAAATTAAAATTGCAATTTTCCAAAAAAATTGATTTTTTGCATTATTTTAATATTTTAATAATTAAAAAAATAATAAAAATCATAAAAATAATAAAATTCACCAAAATGTCACATTTTGAATTTTAATCATTTAGGAACAAACCCCATATTTTTCTTAAGTCTCTATGATGAGATATCAAATTTTAAAGCCCTAAGGTAATTTTAAAATAAAAAAATGTATTTTCTAGCATTTCCACTAAAATAATTCTAATAAATCACAGAAAAATCACAAAATTATAAAAATTAGTTCTCTGGTTTCCTTGATATCAGAGAGATTTTTGAAAAATATAAAATTCATTTTTCAACCTTTATTTTATTAATAAAGTAATTAATACTCCAAAACTCAAAATAATTATAATAAAAATAATATAATTCAAAAAATCACCAAAATTGGTCCAAGTGGTCCTCTAGTCATTAGGAATGTCCCATAATTTTCTTAAGGACAGAAACTATCCCTTGGCCATATTATTAAATTTTCCTTGAAAATCCCTATTTCCACCAAAAATAATTACATAAATAAATTAAATACAGAAAAATTACATTTTCTCCTCTAATGTCTTGATTGATATATGAGTGAAGTCACATAAAAATTTCAAATTCGTTTAAGCTCAATTTAGTGAGTTATGAAATTAGTAAGTTTAAAGGGCAAAATGGTAATTAAAATTTTAACCTATAATTAAAAATTTTAGGTTTAATTAAAAGGGTGGGTAAAATATTTGATACTAAGTTGATTTTGGATGTTTGAAACTTAGGTAGTTAAAGGGTGGAAACCTACCTAACAATTTGAAAATAATTAACATAAACCTTAATTAAATAATTGATTAAACTTGGAAGAATAATAAAAAATTAGAATTATTAAAATAGGGATATTATTAGGAAGAGATTTATTCTTTAATTTAAAAAATCCCTAAATTAATCACCTCAATAACATTTAATTCCTAATTAAAATGATAATCCAAATTCAAGATTTAAAATGTTAAAAGACTTAATCATTAAATTAAATTAAAGATTAAAACATTTAAATTAAATCCTTCCAAAATTTCAATCAAATTAATACTTTAACAATTAAATTAAATCATCTTTAAAATATAAAAAAATATAAAATATTAAATTAAAATAAAAAATTTAAATTAAATTTAAATTAAATCTAAATTAAATAAAATTAAATTAAATTAAATTAAAACATATTAAATTAAATAAAATTAAATTAAATTGAACATATTAGATTAAATAAAAGAAAAAAAATAAAATCAAGTTAAAATAAAATTAAAACTAAATTAAATTAAATTAAATTAAATTGAAAGTAAAACTAAACCAAATTAAATTAAACTAAAATTAAATTAAATTAAATTAAATTAAATATAACATCACCAAAGACATAAAGAATTCAAAATAAATCTAAAACAACTTGAACATTATTCCGAACTTAAACCCATTAATTGAAATTAAATTAAATCACAAATCACTTGAACATTAATTTGCCCTCAAAAGCTCATGTTGTCATAACTCCTAAACGAGTGTTAAGTGAAGTATTACTTCACTCATAGGATATTCAAATGTCCTAGTTCACTGAGCAAGATAACGAAACTTGAACTCCTGGATGATTAATTCATTTTGTATAATTAAATTCTCTTGGGCTTAAAACAATCCTAGAGGTATTGAAAAGATGTTCAAGATTCGTCTTAAGCACTTCCTCAATATGATAGGATGTTTATAAGAACAATTGAACTTAATTGTTCTTTGATGAAGAAAATCGTCCTCAAACCAAAACACAAGAACCTAGACGTCATAGGAGATGACTAGCTATAGGAGTAGGACCTTGGTAGAAAACCATAACCCTTCTCTTAGCTTTACCTAGGAACTTGCTTTAAATGATTAAATATCCTAAATTGTGTTTAAGTGCAGCTTGGGATGACGGGAAGACCCTCCAGGTACGCTTTTGTTTTATTGCAATTTACTTTATTGCAAATGCACTTTACTTTTCTTGCATGATAAACAGCTGTTGCATGAAAACCCACACCTTTAGGATAGTCCCTAAAACTGAAACCAAAACTAAATTAAAAATCATTACAAGATAAAATTCACCGTCACAACATTTCAAAATATAAAACAACTCAAAATTTAATCACAAACAGAACAACAAAACTACAACTACAACTAAATTAAAACGTCTTGTTGGATGATCGGGAATACCTCGGATGATGTAACCTACGTGTTGCTAACGGGATTTCCCACGGTCTAAATGAAAGTGTGGAACTCATTTAGTTGAGTTTAGCAAATTCATCTGGACTAAGTGAATCCGATAAAAATAATGATGCCGGAAGGATGAAACCGTGGGATCTTAACCGGGGTTGTTATAATCTACTTTAAGATTTGTTTTAATTAAAACATAAAAACACTTGGACTTTAAGATTTCTAAAACCAAACTCTTCTCTTCTCTTTTGATTACAATCTTCTAAAACTAAACCTCTACAACAACAAAGAGCTCGGAGTATGGTGGGCAGCACGGCCATCGTCATCAGCAAAACCTAAGTCTACTTCAGCAAAACTTTCTTAGAATTAAATAACCAAACCATAGAACCTCGAGGTAGTCTGCCTAGTGCAACATAAATCCTCAACCTTTTGTTAGGCATTTCCTTTGCAAATTAAGCCCTAACCGGTCTTAGGACTCCGAGGTAGTCGTTCGATACGACATAAACCCTCACATCTTCGAGGCTATTTGTATGATCATGTCATACGAACATAAGTCCTAATTAATTAAAATTGGCAAGATCAAAACATTAAATAAACATTAGGACTTTCCTAAATTCAAGCCAAACAATAGGATAGTCGGGAAATTACCGAAGTTCGCTTCGAATCTGTAATTTCTCCTACCTTTCTTCCTTTGAATTCCCAAAACAAAATGTTCCAAACTTGATCCATTCCCTATTGAAATTCAAAAATTCAATCCCTTAAAAACTTAAACTTTGAGATTCTTGATAGCAGAATTATTGATTATTATCGAGAGTTTTCTTAAGTGATTCCCGTCATTTAAGATGTAACTAACTATAGGGGCTTGCCCTTATAGGGAATTTTAAGAACCCAGGTAATATAAACCCTGCTTAATTTCTTTGTATTAAGCAGGGGAACTTGTCGGTTTATAAAATTGGTTCGCAGACAAAACGGATGTCACAAATCTTCTAGTTTATCTAATTGAGACCCATCATTAAGTAGTGTGTCTATTCTTCGGGATAGATACACAGCTTGTGATGTGGTGCTCATTTATATAAAGTATTTGGGATGTGAGATCAGTTTGATTTCATATCTTAAAATTTTCAAATTTAAAATTATTTTCAAAATCAAATACTACTTTCTAAATTTTATATATATATATATATATATATATATATTTAAATCAAATTTAAAACCCTAAAAAATATGCCGACAAACAAATCTGTTAAAAACTTCCCTGTGGGATCGATAACCAGGACTCCACTAGAGCCCTGCATTACTTGATACGATACGTATACTTGCGTAGAATCCACATTATACATTACAACATATATCTATATTCTGAATTATCGCAATGCACTTCTCACTAAGTACAACAGTCTCATTTTGTTCAAACTTCCTCTTTTTATTAAGAATATCCTTCATAAATTTCACATAGCTTGGCATTTTTTCCAGGCCTTCAGCAAATGGAATATTAATGGTAAGCTTCTTTAATATCTCCAAGAATTTTGAAAATTGCTTATCCAACTTTTGTTGACGAAGTCTCTGAGGAAATGGAGGTGGTGGTTTTTCTAAATCAACCTTAGGTGGAGAAATAGGTCTTTCAAAACCTTTTGGAGCGTCCTCTTTAGGTCTTTCAATCTCTTCTTTCTCTACTTCGGTTTCTTTTTGAACTCTACCTTCCAATTCTTTTCCACTTCTTAGTTGAATTGCTTTCACTTTTTCTTTATTCTTTTCTCTTGGATTCACTTCAGTATTACTTAGAAGCATTCCTTGGGATCTATTACTAAAGGCATTTGTAATTTGTCCCAATTGATTTTCAATATTTCTGATGGTTGCTCCTTGAATTTGAAATTGATTTCTCATATGTGATACTACTTCTTCCATAGACAACTTCTTCTCCTTATTTTGTAAAGCATTGTTATAATCTGTAGGATAAGTTAATTTATTATTATTATTACCTTGGTTGTTCCAATTCCCCAATGGGTTTACTTGGGTGTTCCCCCATTGTTGATTAACACCACCCTGATTATTGTTATTCCAGTTAAAATTTGGTTGATTCTTCCAACCTGGGTTATAATAATTGGAATATGGGTTGTTAGGTTTGATTATAGCATTCACAGTTTCTGGTGAAGAAAAAAAATCAACCATTTGGCCTAATGAATTTTCTTCAATCATGAGATTTCGCTAAGAAAAATTCATCCTAAATTGGTCTATCTTCCTTGATTCAGCAGCAACTTGATTTGCTGACATTGTAAAAGCATCATTTTCATAAACACTGGCTACCTTTTTAGGATTTAACCTTTCAGACGGCCATTGAAAATTATTAGTAGCCATTTCTTCAATTAAAGCATAAGCATCGGAAAATGGTTTAGACATTAATGATCCACTAGCAACGAAGCATCGATGATTGATCTAAAAGATCCAACTAATCCATTATAAAAAGTTTGAATTATTAACTCGATACGGTATCGCATGATGTGGACATTTCCTGAGGAGATCTTTAAATCTTTCCCATGCTTCATATATTGATTCTCCTTTAAACTGACAAAAAGATGTTATATTATTTCTCAACATAGCAGTCTTAGATAGTGGAAAATATTTAGCAAGGAATTTTTGTGATAGTTCACCCCAAGTTCTAATTGATCCAGGTGCTAACGAATGTAACCACATTTTAACTTTATCCCGTAGTGAGAAAGGAAAAAGTTTAAGTCTAATAGCATCATCTGAAACACCATCATATTTAAAAGTAGCACACAACTCTAGAAAATTAGCAAGATGTAAATTAGGATCTTCAGTTGTTGCTCCCCCAAACTGATTATTTGACACCATTTGGATAATAGCAGGTTTAAGCTCAAAAGAATTAGCAGCTACAGCAGGGTTTTGAATACTACAACGAAGTTCATCTACTGTAGGGTTAACCTAATCTCTTAAAGGTCTTAATTCTTGATGGATTCCAACATTTTGATTTTGATGATTTTTCATTTCTTGAATATTTTTTCTTTTTCTGTATTTTTAATTTTTTTTATTTTTCTAATAGTTCTTTCTAATTCAGAATCGTAAGGCACAAGTCCTTCAGAACCTGAACTACGCATACAACAATAAAACAAAACAAAACACAACACACTAACAAAAATAAAGAAAAGTAAAAAATTTAAAATTTCTTAATTCGTTTTAAAATGCAATTTAATTAATTTTCATTGGCAACGGCGCCAAAAACTTGGTGTCGTCCAGTAGATATAAGTGAAACGGATGCCAGAAACTTGGTTCCGCTAGATAAATGCACTGATGATTTAAGATATGAAAATAATTATTTTATAATATGGGATACTACGCAAGTATACGTATCATTTATAAAGTAATATAGGACTTTCTGATTAAGCCCCAAGATATCGAACCCACAAGGAAAATGTGAAATCTTTAAAGGAATCAGAGAAATTATCTTTTTACTTTCTTTAATTGTTTTCGAAAAAGTATGTCTTGATTTTGAAAAGTTTTGAAGGTTGATATATCTTTTCAAATTTTCTTAATAAAAATGCAAAGCAAGAAATTAAAATTACAATAACTAATAACACTAGATGTAAAATACTATTAACTAGAATATATTTTTCTTTCCTTTCATGAAGTAATAATAATTCTTAAAGTATTGTTGTGGAAGTATTCAAATTTTTGTTGTGACAGATAGAAGCAAATGTGTTTTTTACCCTTACTTGGTTCTATAAAGAACATAGGTTAATTTGAAATTTATATTATTTTGAACATGGTTAGGCAGGGAAGATACCAGTCTCTCACTCTAGAGTTTCCTCGATTCCCACCACCTGGGGCTAACTTCTCATAACAAAACTCAAAACTTCAAACTAAATTAGGGGGTTTTAGCCTGTCACTCTAAAATCCTCTAATTTTACTCCCTTTTATAAAAATATCTTCTAATATTACTTTCAATTATATAAACTACAGTTCTCACCCATATAATTTCATGTGATTCTTACTAACTTTTATGAGACAATACAGCATTGGATCTTACATAATCTCAAGAAATTTTACAACTTAACAGGCCAAATTAAGAAGTAAACAAAGTTTTTAGAATCAATCTTCACAACTTCTTCCAACTTTTAAACACTTATACTTTCCACAACAATTCTTTTTAAATTAATTACTTCTCTATTTAAGAAAGAAAAAGATAAAGTAAACTACTCAGAATACATTGAGAAAATATAAAAACACATTAATTTGAAATTAAAAACAACGATAAGAAAAATAATAAAAGAAAACAAGTATTAATAAACTAAATAAAAGTAAACACTTATCTGAAAATCCTCTCCACAAGACAAAGGAAGTTCCTCTGAAACTTTGACTCTTCGCTAAACTACTCCTCAGAGCAAGTCTCCCAACTTCGTTGACTCAGAATACAAACTTCAGACTTCAATAAAAACTAAACTAAAAGAAAGAAAAGAAGTGGGAAGAAGAATACTTCACTCCGACCCTTTTCTCCTTTCTACTCTCTACTCCTACTCTAAAATAAAAACTCTTAAAAATGCAGTGGAAAAACAAAAGAAAGAAAGAAAGAACCCTTCAAAATGTAAAGGAAGAGTCTCTTAATCTTTTCTAAGACTCTCTTTAAATAGTAAAGCAAAAGGTGCCTTGGTGTCTCTTCAAAGTGTGTCCAGATTCGATGTATCTACCAAGGAACGCACCCCTTCATTCAAACTTGCCACCCAAAGGAAGTTATGGACGTTACCACCAAGAGTTGCATCCCATCCCCTTTGAATTTGGTGCCAAATCCATTTGAAATTCAATTTTTAATTGTGGCGGCTAAACGTCGGCCCAGCGACACTTAGCCGCCAGTGCCAAATTTTTTATTTTTCATTTTTTTGCTCCAAATTTGATCCAATTTTGCTCCTTTCATCATGACCATCCATTTTCATCATACATGTAAGAAAAACACAAAATACCCTCCATTAAAGTGCAATATCATTAAAAATAGGTATAAAAATGTGCATAAAAATACTATATATTTTAGGTGTATCAGTTAGCCCTCAGACGAGCGGAACGTGGGAGCTCCAAAGTGAGAGCAGATATCCTCCCAGCCTAGCCGCAAATTCAGTAACCAAGCATAGGATTAGTCAATGTTCTTTATGCCTGGACCAAAAGGTAAAGAGTAGGAATGCTCCTATTTGGCACAATATAATTCTAACTAATTTAATTATCTGTTCACTTAATTCTCTTAACAAGGGGGAGGATACTTTTCTATATTGCAACTTTCCATTCAAAATTAGTAGTAGAATTTAGTATAATTGTTCTTTATTTACGTTTACTAGATAGTTATTTCAACTGTTGTAATTAGTTCGTATTCTCTAAACTTCCCTGTGGGATCGATATCCAGGACTCCATTAGAATCCCGTAATACTTGAACTACATATACTTGCATTGATAAGGGGTAACTTTGCTATTATTAAATATTTGTTTTTACACTTGTTAACACTTATGAAGTTACACATCCCGCTGTCAGATTGGCTTTGAGTGTCTCTTCTAATGTGCTTGGACATCCTTCTACTATCTTTATGTTATGTAGCCAATAACAAATTCCTTATGATAATTGGGGAAAAGGATGTTCTTCCTTGGAAACCTTTGGACCCAACTTTTAATTTTAATAGATTGGTGAATGGAGAATAGGAGAATCTTCCTATAGATCAATCATCTCAGAATTCTACACCTACTTTGTTGCCTTCACCACCGGATAAGCTTAATATCGTGTTGAAACAGTTAAGAACTTTGAGAAAAAAATGAATTGTATCATTGGTGTGATTGATTAAATTTCTAATCAATTCAACCATTTTGATTGGAGAATGAAACAACACTTTGATCATACTAGACTTATTGAAGACTGGATAGTACGTTCGTATAAGAATAACTATTAGATCAAGGATGAATCGCTAGATGAATTCATGTGCCTCCCTTTCTACAATTTATATATTCATTACCAATATATTGGAGATCTCAAAGAGGATGAGTGTGACAAAATTAAAGATATGTAACAGTCTATAAGTGCTGCAAATTGTTTGAGACATTCTTAGAAGTGTGTTTATGTTTATGTTTTATACTTATTAGCATTAGATTTCTTAGGTTTGATATTTGAATTTGATTTCTTGTTTTCAGCGCCGAGTTGTTGGTTTAATTAGTGACGCTGATTTATATGTCGTGATAAAAAAAAATGTTTGTTTGTATGTACTTAGATTTATATATATATATATATATATATATATATATATATATATATATATATATATATATATATATATATATATATATATATATATATATATATATATATATATATGTGAGTCTGTGTTTGTGAAAATTAAATAATTTTCAAAAATTACTAAAAATTATAAATTAAAGTAAATCTGGGCTAAATAAAGATTGACCAGGGTTAGTGTGGAAAAATTTTTAGTGAAAACCCAAATCTGCACTTTTTTTGCACTGGCGCCGAACGGCGTCAGAATTATGAACAACTCAAAATAGTTAAAAAAAATTGTGAAAATACAACTGTACCGCCATTATTACACTTTTAGTTTCATCTTCTTCATGAGTTAGGGCCAAACTCTTCACCTAGGACATCAAAATACTCTGATTTTAGAAGATTTGAGGGCTTGAAAACTTCAGATTTTATCTTCTCTCGGTAGGAGCTTCAATCTAACCTAAAATTTTTTTTATTTTCACCATGGAATTCACCTAAAATGTAAGAAAAAATCAAAAAATAAGAAATATTGGAAAGATGAGAAGAAAAATTCATTAAGTGAAATCTTTTTAGCCATTATCTTGATTTTAGGAGTTTATTTTATCAATATTTGGGATTTATTAGATATATTTTGAAATTTTTAGATTTCTATGGCTCCTTGAATGAAGAGAACTATGGAAAGATTCGATTTTGACTAGTATATATTCCTCAATTTAGAAGCTTAGTATCATTACAAATCGCATTTTGCATACAAAAATTTGATTCATGAGTGAGCATTTTTCAACCCCGGAGGAGCGATTCAAGGGTTGATTGTGGCAAGGCAGTGGGAGACTTTCTGCTACTTTACTGATGTAGCAGTTATTAATATTCTTCGTGAATTCTATGCAAACCTCCGAGAAGCTATTGATGATCGAATATATGTAAGAGTTAAATTTGTGGATTTTACTCCTGCCAGAATTAATTCCTTATATCAGCTGAGGAATGAAGATCATTGTGAATATGCATCATTCTAAGTATCTAATTCGATGTTGGATGAAGTTATGGAATTTTTGACAGATGGAAAAGGAGTATAGAAGATCAAGAATAATAGTATGGTAAATTCTGCCACATCTCTGCTTACTGCTAAATCAAAAGATTGGTACTATTTTAATTTTTGCTTGCTTCCTTCAACTCATTTGAGTGAAGTAACCAAAGATAGAGCCATTTTAAATTACTGTATTCTGATACATAAAAGAATAGATATTGATTCTCTTATTTATAATAATGCATACTCTTACACTAAGGGAAGCACTACTGGTGGATTGGGGTATCCTACTCTAATTTTTACTTTATGTAAACAATCAAGAGTAGAGCTTGATGGATCAGAGGAATTATTATAACCCCTTAAGCCCATCAGTAAGCGTAGTGTGCATACTTATGAAAAACATGTTGGATGGAGAACTGAAAGTGGAAGTAAAGACATACCCTCTACATAAGCTTCAAAACCTTCCACTTCTAGTTTATATTCTTTACAGGATGTTATGGACCAATTGATAATTCAACAAGGAGACATAGTAACACTGCAGAATCAAATGAGAAGTAAGGAAGCTAAAGATTCTCATAATGATGCATATATGCAAAGAAGAGTACAATTTGATATTGTTTATTATGATGCTCAGACTAGATATCTCAAGGGAGATCATTCTGTGGAATTCCCTACCTGCTTGAGTTTTACACCTTATGTAAATGAAGGTGATGAGGAAAATGGAACAAGGTGGAAAGTAGAAGAAGAAGATGATGATGAAGAAGAAGATGATGATGATAATGAGTAGAATGGTATTTAGTTTAGTTTATATTTTTCTCTATTAAGTATTGTTTGTTTTCTTGTATTTATGTTTTTATTAGCTTATTGTTTATTTAGTGGATGTGTAGTGTAATCTCTATTGACTTTTTAAGTGTAATTTAGTTTTGTTAGTTTATGTTTTAAAATTTTATTAATGCTTAGCACTTTATTTTAAATAGTAAATCCTTTGATGTAATATTTTTATTAAACTATATACACTGCTATATGTCTATTCTTTTAATTAATAAATGCATAATTCAACTTCAAATTCAAAGTTTTGCATCAACAGTTTAGTCTTATTTTTATGCATTTATTTTTTTCTTTCCACCTACCTTTTTTGTACTAAATGCTTTACTTATAAAAATCTAAATTGGGGGGGGGGTGGGGGGAAATTTTGCTTTAAAAGAATAAAACCAAAATTTATTTGTTCTCAATTAGCTATATTTTTAATATTAATTTAACATGATCTTTGGTATTAGTAGCTAACTTTAGATAAATATATTTTTGTTATAAATATAATAGTAAATTTATGTAAAAATCTTTAATAATGAAAGTCAAACCTAGAGTTAAGTTATTTAGTATGAAAGGATAAGACTATGTTTTTTTCTATTTAAAGTAAAGAAATTTGTATTTTTGAAGTATTAAGAATCATAGAGAATCATATATAAAGGAAAGAATGAGACTTTATGAAAAATCTTCAAAGCTAATATGAATTTTAGAGAAGGAAGGTAAGGAGTTTATAACTTTAAGAAGAGGATAGTGAAGTTCAAAATTATTAAAGGTTGTCCAGATATATTAATCCTCACATGAAAAAGAAAAACAAAAGAAAAGGAAAGAAAAGATTGAAAACAATCTTGAAAAAGAGGAAAAATGAAAAGAAAAATATGTGAGGAGATGCTTAATAAAAAATTGGTTTCACTTGAATTGACTTGAGGAAAAAGATTTTATTACATTTTCTAAACTAATAAAGTTTAGCATCCATACTAATAAAGTTCTCATGAAATTATTTTTCTAATGGACCTTCTATGTTTCTTTAATATGATAAATTACAATTCTTCTTGTAATGAATAGAAAATCAGTAATATTACACTTAACTACTAAGTGTTCTTATACTTTTAGTTTTAACCTATGTTTTTAAAAATTTATTTTAAGTTATACTACTATATTTATTAAACCAAAATAAAGAAATCTATAAGTTAAAATCTCTATCATAAATCATATTTTTTATGTAGTAAAAGAGTTACTTGAGGACAAGTAACAGTTGCGTTTGAGGGATTTTGATACACCAAACAAATGTTCAATTTTTCATATACTTTTAATACCTATATTTGATATTTTTTTGTGATATTGTACTTTAAAGAAGGGTATTTTCATGTTTTTGATGCAGGTATACTCAATTTAGGTAATTAGGCTGAAAAGGGTAAATATGATGAAAATTGGAGCAAAATGTACAGAAAGTCACACTCAGACCAAATGAAGCTAGAATCTGCCCCGAACGACACCCAAATTGATTGAAATAGCATGCCGGTGCCGAACGGTGCCAAACTGGTGCCAAATGGCGCTAATATGGTTACTCATCAAAATGCATTGAATTTGGACAAATATTAAAGGGGTGCCTAAGCGAACTCTTGGAATTTCAGCCACACACTATTTAGAAACTATTTTTCACCGAAAAAGAAAAGAAGGAAAGTAAAAACAAACTAGAATACTTAGGTTTTAGAGAGTTTTAGAGAGATCCTTCTTTAAGAATTGTAAGAAGAGAGAGAAAGTGAGATATTTCTTCTTCATTGTAATCCTTAGATAAGGGCACATACACTTGTAAGGAGAACGAAGTGATTCAAAGGAACTTCAGGGAATTTTCTTGTGGAGGAAATTGAGATAAGTTGTTTACTTCACTCTAGTGTTGTATAAACTTGCTTTAATATATATAAATCCATGTTTTCTTATCTTTTCTTTGTCAATTTTTAGTAGTTGATTTGTCTTTCACTTTATAATAAGATATAGTGATGTGAAGAATTAATTCATGTTTGAATATGATCTTCATTTCTTAATTGTAATGATTTAAATCTTGAGTTTAATTTACTTTTCAATCTGACCAATTGATTTGTAAAAATCCATGTGAAAACATATGAGCCCGTAGTATGGTGAAGGAGAAGTAGCCTACAGGTGCAGTGCAAATAAATAGGAAAATATTGTTTGATGGGTGTAGTATTGGTGATTTTGGGGTGACATACTAAAATCAACAATTCGGTTTAAATGTTTAGAAAATAAAGTGAGACTGTTAGTCCTCAAGCGAGGGGTAGGGGAAATCAAGAGTGACGGCTTGTATCTTCTCAGTCTAACCACAGATTAGATTCAAAACATCTGAATTAACTAACATTCTTTATTACTCGTGCAGAGAATTAAAGAATATTATCGATCCTATTTGTCACATGCAGTTTATAATAAAATTTGATTCTTACTAGCTATAACCTTATTGTAAATGAGAAAAATACTTTCTTAATTTGAAATTTTAGTTAAAACAAAATACTTTGCTCACTTATATTAGATTTAACTTTAAAGTTTTAGCATAGTAATTATAGTTATGTTAGTCTTGCATTTTAAAATCTTTACTTTACTTTCGTAGCAATAGTTCCTGTAGTATTCTTACTATTTGTTTAAGTTTCTTTAATTAATATAGTTTGAACCTTCTTCCCGTGGGATCGATACTTAGGACTCCATTAAAGACTTATATTACTTGTGTGATACGTATACTTGCATTTATGACCTAGTGAAAATTTAATATTGGAAACATATTTTGGATCATAAAGATAATTCTATTAATAAATTAAGCATAAAGTTTTAACTCTGATTATATAGAAAAATAGTACACACTAGGATCTTGCATTAATCTTATCAATGGAACATTTTGCTATCTGTGATGAGCACGAAAATATTGAGCACTTAACTACTAAATAAAAATTTGTTATGGAAACCAAGGGTAAATTACAATAGTGGGGCTTTCATATGCCCATTTTTAATTCCCTTAGTGAAACCAATAAGACCATCTCCTCCTTAAATAGTACTAAATAGGGGCCCCTTTTTGTCTATTTTATTCTTATTTACCAATGTTGGAGGACCAGAAATGCTAATAAATATGGTTGGCACTTCGATACCTCTATTCTTCTAAACTCTAATGCTCTTAAAGCTTTGACCGAAACACATAAATTCCAATTTCCAAAGCAATGGAACACCGACCAGCCCTTACAACATACTCATTAGTGTGCCCCCCCCACCCCCTCCGTGATGGTTAAGATTTAATTTAGATGGGGCTTTACTACCTTCGTATAGGGATGCCATTGGCATTGTGCTTCGTGATGATACCAACACATTTCTACTTGCTGCTAGTGAGCCTTACTAGCTTTAGGATATCAACGATGTTGAGCTGTGTGCCATTTGCCGCATCAAAAATTTTTTTGAGCCATGGATATTTAAAGTTAAGGGGATCATTATTAAAAGTGACAACCACAACATTATCTCCCTTGTCCAACATACAAAGTCGGGCGAGGTTTGGTGAGCTATATCACATCTTACTGAAGATCTCTCCTTTTTGGTTGTTTTTAAACAAGTTTTGTTTCAATGCATTTATAGAATGAAAAATACGGCTGCACATGCATGTGCTCATAGGGATTTACATGTTGGTTATTCAATAGGAAGGTGGATAACTCCCACTTTCATTTTTTTTTTATCATTTTTTATGAGGTCTTTTTGTGCTAGCTTAGTTTAGTTCTTTCATAACTAGCTTTTATTTTTACTAATGCAACATGCATATTTCACAGTTATTGAACTTAGTGAGCTTTTTTTCAACATGAGAAGTGTGCATTTTCTAACTTTCATTTGTGGCGAAGATATTTCCTCTTGAAGAGAAAAGTAGGAAGTTACAGAACCTGTGTGTGGAAGAAGGATTCATCTGAGACTTTTGGAAAGGGTTTTATTTGGTGCTCCATAAGATTAGGTTCAACATTGAGGGCATATCTCTTAGATAGGCATATGAAGACCCTCATTTCTTGTCCAAGATAAAAGTATTGGAAACCGGCAGAACACAACATCTTCCAACAACAAGGAGGAAGAGAAGATTGAGATTGATTTGTGTTGGATATTTGTGGAAGTTCTTTTTTCCTTTTATAGTAACAAACTTATTTATGTATGATTTTATGTATTATCGTAAATGATTAGAGGTAATATGTTAATATTGAACATTTGTCTATTATATGTCCTTTTTCTTATGTTAAGCTCAAGCTTTGTCATGATGCTAGTTAGGTCAATAACAACAATTTTGCTCATTTGTTGTGTTAATTTCTTGTAACTTGCCCATAGAGAAGATAAAGCCATTATAAGTCTTGTTAATCTAATATTGCCCACTAATGGAAGCATAGTGACATCGAACACTTTGAGGCATATGCCTTCTGATATTTTTTTTAATATTATTATGAACTAATTACTCTCATGGAGTATTTCTAATTATAATTATGTCACCTAATATTTTCTCATTAGACTACCTCATGGGCACGTCTACTGGGGTATGAGTATAGACTAAGTTAGCCAATAAGAATGTTAGACCAATCTGAAGCTATTTGTCAGAGCATTACTCGACAACATTAACCCATGTGAAAAAGGACATAAGAAAGTTTATTTGGACATTTCCAATCAATGGTTGATTTTGTGGTCAGTAAGCTCCACCAATTAACACTTATGCCGAATGATGAGCCTCACATAATAGCAGAAGCATTGTTTTAAGATTTCTTCATTTTATGGACATGATTATTTTATGGATAAAGAAGAATTTGCTTTGCCAATACAACAATATCCATCAAACCAAATAGAAAGCGAAGGTTTGACATTATGGCTGATTATCACCTAGAATAATGGGTGTTAGAGTGGCCGACTTTGTTCTTGCGAGCTTTACACTTAAAAACTATCGAAAATTAGGATGTTCTTACCGAAGTATGTGTATTATTTGTTATATCTAGATACAAGAAAGAAGTGAGTTAATCAAGCCAAGATACTATACAAACTATGAACATTGAAGTCTCCTTCCAACTTAGAGTCTATAAGCAAAGAATTAGTATAAATAATTGTATCTTGAACATTGTAATCAAGGGTGAGCCTTAACTTGATAATGGGAGCTTCATAATCAACAATATTTATTCATTGTAGGAAATTTTAGGCAAAGCCCATAGTCCAAAATCACTTATGTAGGAGAAATGAGCAGGATTCCAACTTCAACTCAGTAACTCCCATTGGTTCCAAGAGGTACAAAGTCCATTGGGAAGATTTTAAGGGGGGAATGAACTGCTTAATAGGATTAGGGATTGTACATTTAACAATAAAATCAATAAGAATTTGTGACTTGATGTTAGGTATCGATAAGAAAAAATTACAAACTCCCATGGAGTTAATAAAACCAAATATGTGCTTGCCTTTAAAAGTAGCACATTAGAAGTTTGTTGCATGTGAATGATGATTTTATAATGATTAACGTGCTCATATGGTTCAAACGTCTCATCATAAGAATCAATACTTGAAAAATTGAATTGTATTGGAAGAGGGCATTGAAGCACTAATTTTAACATAATAAATTGTCTTAATTAATATTAAAGATTTTTATAATCATTTAATTATGTTGACAATTTTTATAATGAATTATTAATTATATTGCTTCCCTTTTTGTATCACTTCCCTTAAGTTAACACCAGTAGGATTGTTCAATAAATTGGGCAAGTTTACCTTATATACATTTAGCTATTTTAAACAATTACAAAAATTTTGAATTTGACATTCATAATTGGGCTACTTTGATATTTTTAAACAAAGGAACTCCCATAATTTGTTTAATGAATAGCTCACCCATTATGCTTTTAGATGGGAAGGAACTCAAGAAGACTATTTACCATGAAAGATAAGATGGACTCCATCATAAAATGCACTGCTGAGCTTTAAAATGACTTTCCACCACTTTTTTATTAAGAATTGATCATAATATAGCAAAATATATAATTAATAGAGGCGCTGAAAAGTAATTTTATAATAAATCTATGTTAATTATCAAAACCATTATTTATTTATTATATATTGATATTAAATATATATAACAAAATACCGAATTTTTGTAATGAATAGAGAGTAAAGAAGTTCATGATACAAGAAATTTCCTCATAAAATGAAAAAGTTGATGCTGAAAGAGCTTCTATCCACTAAGTCTCATCAACAAACTAAACTAGTTCTTTTTTGTATCATCTTTGATATATTAAATCAAAATACACCTTCTAAGACCCCAAAATACCACTCATGAAAATTTTAAGAGCATTTGAAACTAAGCCAACTTGTTATTATAAAAGAATTGGGATAGTTATAATCGAAATTAATATTGAGAATTACAAAATGTGTCTTCTGTAATAGAAATAACTATAAAACTATCTTAGCTTCATTCCAATACGATGAAATTTAATACAACTCCAATCAGCTTTACAAAAACTCACTTGCTGTAAATTTACCAAATACAGTCGTATATCATAAATATCATGGCTCAAGCCCTTCTGAATGTCAAAGGAAATTTTCAATATTGTTCTCAATGCCTAAGCCAATATTCAATAAAGATGATCAGTTGTCTCGTGACAAACAATAAATCGAACAACAATATAATAATTTAGCGTGTGAAATTCAACTCAAATCCTGTCATTTCGAGTAGAGAAACTAATTTATCTAATGTTATAATGTAATTCAGTCAACAATCTTATTTATCAAATTCAATATATTTTACTGAATATTGTATTAAATAATAACATGTTCTCAATTTATCACATAATTTATGCCTTTTATTTTAAACATTAAATAACCTGACATCATATATACAAAAATTTAAGCTACACCGGCATGTTAAAAAAATAAGAATTACTCTATAATCATGTTTGTTAGATAGTTTTGTTGTGTAGGTAACATTTATATTCATGCAACATTATAATATGTTATGGGTGCATACTATGTCTATATACAATTTAATTTAACATTCTGTTCTGTAGATTATCTTGACCAGCAACTATATGTGACAACAATAAACCAAAATTCATCATACATAACATAAATATTACATGCAATACAAAATTGAATCTAATAGACTATTGAAAACAAGTCCGAAACAACCGTTGTGATGACCATTTTTATTGTTTCAATTGGTGGCCGTGTTTACTACACAAGCAATTTTTTAATGGATGAAACAAGAAGCAACTTCTCAGATCTCAAGCTTCAATAGCTTGGGTTCGAGAGCAATTCTTGATGCAAAAGGATGACTAAACTTGACACCCAAATATACAAACGACAAATTAAAATAACGGTAGTCCTGTTAGCATCATCATAGTTTATTGCATTAAAGCTCCATAAATTAAACACTCATCCCGTTGAGCGTAACAACGATTTTCCGTGAGGAAGCATGATCCCTGTGCTCACACAACCATATACCCTGAGGTACAAAAAGCAGAGTTTTAAGTAAATGATCAGAATATGTATATGTGTGTGTGAGTGTGTTTGTGTGCGTGTGTGTGTGAGTGTGTGTGTGTGTGTACACATAAAATCGAAAATACAAACATTTTGAGCTTTCAATATTAATAATGGATGAAGTATTTTATTATGCGAGATCAAAATGACAAAATGCATTAAAAAATAATGATCATAGAAAAAATACTAATAAAAGAATGGATGAGGCTTAGATCAGCACAAGTGCCCTTATTAAGTGCGGATTATTACAGCTTATTACAGTTCACTACTTATTTTCTTCTAGGCCAAGAACATATGAAGCAACATTAAGAGAGATCTGATGTACAGGCATAACTATTCCAGCCTGATCGGTCCCAATCTACAATATCACCCAACAGCCCATCGGCCCCAATCCAAAATAAGTTTTGTATGTTTACAAGTTAGTAGGATTAAGGTTTTAATAAGAGGAGAATTTTATTATCTTAATGATTTATACATTTAATTGTAGAATATCTTAAAATGCTAAGTCAAATGTTCAGATTATAACTTATGTAGAGTTTGAGAACAAAATGCCAAGTCGAATGTTCAGATTATAACTCATGTAGAGTTTGAGAACATAATAAAAATTGACGACATAGATTTTGACTTTTGTTAACTAGAGTTTGTATTTGAAATAAGATTCATCTTATCACATATCTCACATAAATCGAATATTTTGATTCATAGTTGATTTGATAGTCGGATGCATCAAGGAACTTAAAACTCAGTATTATCTGTGTTGAATGTGCTAGTGAATTGGTGATTAAATTTATTAAATTTTGAGTACAGGTTAGTGTAAAATCATAGAATCATCAATTACAATCATTGTAATTTTTTAATGATTTCATGAGCCATGCCTTAATTATGTAATGATTTTAATTCTTTTTAACCTTGGGATATTTGAACACCATGTGTTGAAGTAAAAATTCAACATTATGATCTAAATATTGCATTGTTTGTGGCTCATTTAGTAGGGTATGCCCCTTGCTACTTGTTTGAATGTTTTATTCTTGAAAATTTATTGTGCCATCTGCTTATTTATTCATAGTATTTTGCATGATTTTTTTAACATAATATATAAGTTAGCTTTGCCATACTATTTCTTGTAAAATTACTAAAAATTTATATATATTATATCCAAAATAAACTTAGTTTTTTTCTTCTCATATTTATGTCTATACATTGCAATTTATATTTTAGACAAAGTTTCACCTAGCAAATTTGTTTCTTATAAACGCATACATCCTGCTTTATAATTTTCAGGTTATTATACGTGGTGCATCATATAGAAAAGCTTGTAAGCCCATACTTCACGTATAGAATTGAAGGTGTTCAAAAATAGAACTCCTGAGTTGATTAACTAGTGCATTTATAATTTATTTACATTCTAGTGAATCTTAGCATGCATTATTGGATTACTGCTTTGATGAACTTATAGTATGCCTGGCCATTTTCTACAACTAGAAGGAATGGGTCATAGAGGTTTTGACATGGACAACAAAACAGATCAAGCTGAGCCAAGAAAAGGACAAAAGTCGGATATGCTATAAGGAAGAAGCTAACAATTGAACTCTGTGCGTGCAGTAGGAACATTAAGATCACCGGCCCACCCGAGAAGGCAGCTCCAACCGTCGAATTGATGGAAAAATCCTCACAATTGACAACTATCACAGAGGAGTCTGAGGAGCTACCCAAGTTGGTATGTTTACAAATATATATATATATATATATATATATATATTTTATTTTATTTTTTTTGTAAAAGAAGCCCTAGGGCTATATTGATTTAAAAGCGGTTACAGAGGCTTAAGGAGATGGCTCATGGAGCCCTTCCCATATATATATATATATATATATATTGATGTAAATGATAGCATGGATGGCGATGACACGACCTCAAGAGAAGACTTAATTCAAGTTCCATGTGTGTCAATTACTAGATGTCGTGCAAAGGGGTTGAAGAAAGCTCTTAATGGATTATTTCGGGAGGAGATCTAAGGAGAAAGAGCCACCAAGATTTCTCAACTTAATCCAAGCCCAACGAATATTAGCTGGATATTTCTTTTTTTATTTGATTTAATAATGGCTTGCATGCCAACTTGAAGTAATTTTTTTTAAATTTGTTTTAGAAGATATTTTATCTTCTCTTTTCTTTTGCATGTAAGCTTTGGCCTATATATAGGCCTTATTTGAAATGAGAAAGGGATTTTTGGTCTTTTGGCAAAACAACTTTTGGGTTTTTCCTTTGGTTTTCCCTAGGATTCCAACTGGACTCTTGGCCATCGCCCAAGGAGTTCTTCCCTGACTTATCAAGCAGATTTTCACCCCGTTTGTTGCGTCTACCGTTGTACCAAGGTTCTTTCCTCACGTTAAGCGTAGGGTGAAAGTCTCATACCGAAGTTCTTGTTTGCGTTGAGCATTGGGTCGAGGTTTATCTCCATCCATTTCACCGCCAGGTTGTATCCTACCATATTTTCGGTTTGTTCTAGCTTTAGGATGATTTTCTTGTTTTGTTCAGGCATTTCATACGAATTTCCACCAATTAATTTCGGTTTTTCGCATAGCACCTCGGGTTTTCTTATTAGAACATCAATCCCCACGATCCTGTCTTGATTTGATTCACGTCATTTGGTATCAGAGCCTCACGGTTCTTGAAACGTAATTTTCTTGTTGGGTTTTTTATGTTCTTGTTGGAATTTTCTTTTCTTTTTTCATATTTTTTCTTGGGTAATGAATGAGATTAGCTATGTTATTATTGCTTTTGTTTGAATTTTTTTATATGTCCGAATTTCACTAAGTAATCCAATTTATTCTTTCATTTCATAGCAAGTTGTTCAATTTGCTGCAATCTTTATTATTCATATTCGTTTTCCTCAAGAGATTCACATCTTTATTATTCATATCATTTGTTCTTGTTATTGTCCAAATCAGTGTTCTTGTTATTGTTCAAAATCATCTTGCTCTTGATAATATTTTTGATAAAGATTATTCTGTTGGTTTAAATCAAGGATAGGCTTTAAACCCATATCTTTTTGCTTTATTTATGGATGGTCTTACTGGGCATTTACAAGAGGATGTACCTTGGTGTATGCTTTTTGCTAATTATATCCTGCTTGTGGATAAGACAAGAGAAAAAGTCCAAGAAAAACTTGAATTATGGAAGTCTACATTGGAGTCTAAAGGTCTTCGTTTGAGTGGAACTAAAACTGAATACATTGAATGTAATTTTAGTAATAGTAGGTCTAGTGACAGAAGTGTAACTTTGGGTGATCAAATTATTAAAAGGTGTGAACGATTTAGATATCTCGGATCCATTGTTAAAAGCGATGGTGATATAGATGGGGATGTTAATAGTAGAATTCAGGCTGATTGGTTGAAGTGGAGGAATGCGTCCGGCCTATTGTGTGATAGAAAAGTACCGCTTAGACTGAAAGGAAAATTTTATAAGATGGTGGTGAGACCTTCAATGCTCTATGGTGTTGGATGTTGGCCTTTAAAAGAGAAGCATAATGTTAAGTGTTGTCGAGATGAGGATGATTAGGTGGATGAGTGGTTTTACACTTAGAGACAAAATGCGAAATGAATATATCCGTAATAGGGTTGGAGTTGCACCAGTGACGGATAAAATTAGAGAGAGTCGCCTTAGATGGTTTGGTCACATTAAACGTCGACCACCTGATGATCTGATTAGGAGAGTAAATGTTTTAAATACAACTTATGTTAAGAAAGGCAGAAGTAGACCTAGGAAAACTTAGGCTTATTGCATAAAAAATGATCTTAATTTATTAGAATTAAACGAAAATTTGACACTAAATAGGACGCAATGGAGAAAAAGGATTCATGTAGCCGACCCCACTTAGTGGGATTAAGGCTTTGTTGTTGTTGTTGTTGTTATTTTCATTTCTTTTGTTGATATTATTGTTTTCATAAGTATAGCTATGCTTTTTCATTGATTCAAGATATCAAAATTTGTACTGCATTATCATCATCCCAATGATTTGCTTAGCATTTCGTTTTTTCTTATTTGTGGTAATCTTGAATTTCGTTTAAGTTGCTTATTTTCGGATTCTTGGTTACCTACCCTCATAAATCTTCAACCATGTCTCAACTAAATTTTGAAGATGAGGAAAGCAACCAGCCATTCCTAATCTCCAATTTCAAGCCATGGTGGGGGAGATGAAAAGAATGATGAGGGTTGAGTTTGATCAAATTCGTGAACGGTTGGAACGAGTAGAGGGAGGAATTCAAGAAGGATAGCGACGAAATATTTCTAATAGGCAAAGGGAGAGAGTTCCAATAAGAGGAGTGAGAGAGGAGGATGAAGAATATTATGTGGGTGGATTTGATGAAGAAATTGATAGGGATTCATTTGTTGAGAGAAGGAGTTACGGTGGGCAAGCTAGAGATAGTAGGAATAGAGAAGATAACAACTTAGGGAGTATTAAGATGTGTATTCCTTCTTTTCAAGGCAAAAACAATCCTGAAGCCTATCTTGAATGGGAGAAGAAGGTGGAATTAGTGTTTGACTGCCACAACTATTCCGAAATAAAGAACGTAAAATTAGCCACCATTGAATTTACTGATTATGCTATTGTTTGGTGGGATCAATTAATGTTGAGTAGGAGGAGAAATGGAGAATGTCCCATAGAAACATGGGAAGAAATGAAAGTTGTCATGAGGAAGCGATTTGTGCCAAGCCATTACTATCGAGAGTTGTATCAGAAGTTATAAAGGCTTAGGCAAGGTAATCGAAGTGTGGAAGATTACTATCAGGAGATGGAGACTTCTATGATTAGGGCTCATGTAGAAGAAGATAGAGAAGCCACTATGGCTAGATTCTTAAATGGTTTAAACCCAGAAATTCAAGATAGAGTTGAAATGCAACATTATGTGGAATTGGAGGACATGTTACATGTGGCCATCAAGGTGGAGCAATAACTCAAGAGGAGGGGAGGCCCACGTGTGTCAACTAGTGTGGATACTTCATGGAAGCCAACTTTTCAAAAAAAGAGGACAATCCAATTGCAAAGTTCAAACCACAGTCAAGACAAGAGACAACTAACCAAGGAACTCAAGGGAAAATTTCCTCTTCCACTTCTAGAAATCGAGACATTAAATGTTTTAAATGTCAAGGCAGGGGTCATATAGACAACGAATGTCCTAACAAAAGAATCATGGTGATAAGGGACAATGAAGAAATTGAAACTGATGAAGAATTAGAAATTGACTATATACCACAAGTAGAGGAAATTGAAGGTGAAGAATATGCAGTCACAGGAGAATTGTTAGTCACAAGAAGGGCTTTAAGCGTGCAGGCCAAGGTTGATGAGGGAATTCAAAGAGAAAATATTTTTCACACTAGGTGTCATGTACAAAACAAGGTATGTAGTATGATCATTGATGGAGGAAGTTGTACTAATGCTGCTAGCACTATTTTGGTTGAAAAACTAGGGCTGCCAACCATTAAGCACTTTCGACCTTACAAGTTGCAATGGTTTAATGATAGTGGCGAGGTAAAGGTGAACAAGCAGGCTTTGGTCACATTCCGCATTGGAAAGTATGAAGATGAAGTCTTGTGCGATGTAGTATCAATGCAAGTAGGCCATTTATTACTAGGTCGACCATGGCAATTTGACCGACAAGTTAAACATGATGGTTTCACCAATAAATACTTATTTGAAGTCAATAATAAAATTATCACTCTAGTGCCAATGACACCAAAGGAGGTCTACGAGGATCAAGAGAGATTGCAAAATGATTATTGTCAAATGAAAAGGAGTGCTCAACATAAAGAGGCCGACTCAACTGAGAAAAAGGAAGAAATTGAACAAGCAACCATTAAAATAAAAGAAGATAAAAAACAAAAGAATTTTTATGCAAAGGCAAGTGAAATCAAGAAAGCATTATTTTTAAACCAACCAATGATTGTACTTCTGTACAAAAAGACGTTCTTAAACACTAATGAACATGACAATACTTTGCCTAGTTCTATTGTTTCTCTTTTGCAAGATTTTCATGATGTCTTTTCTGAGGAGATTCCACATGGTTTGCCACCCATTCGAGGGATTGAGCATCAAATTGATTTTATACCAGGAGCCACCCTTCCAAACCATCTAGCCTATAGAAGCAATCCAAAGGAAACAAAAGATTTATAAAGGCAGGTTGGCGAACTAATAGAGAAGGGGTACGTGAGAGAGAGCATGAGTCCATGTGCTGTTCCTATAACTTTAGTTCCTAAGAAGGATGGGCCTTGGAGAATGTGTGTGGATTGTCGAGCCATAAACAATATTACGATAAAGTATAGACACCCTATTCCTCGCTTAGATGATATGCTAGATGAGTTACATGGATCTTGTGTGCTTTTCTAAGGTTGATTTCAAAAGTGAATATCATCATATTAGGATGAAAGAAGGCGATGAGTGGAAAACTGATTTTAAGACAAAATATGGTTTGTATAAATGGTTAGTTATGCCTTTTGGTTTGACTAATGCAACTAGTACTTTCATGAGACTAATGAACCATGTTTTACGTGCTTTTATTGGAAAATTTGTTGTGGTCTATTTCGATGATATTCTGATCTATAGCATAAACTTCAAGGATCACGTTGAACATTTAAAACTTGTTTTAGATGTTTTGAGAAAAGAAAAGTTATTTGGTAACTTGGAAAAGTGTACCTTTTGCACCAATAAACTTTATTTTTTGGGATTTGTTGTGAGTGCGCAGGGTATACAGGTTGATGAAGAAAAGGTGAGTGCTATACATGAGTGGCCTAGTCCACTAGTATAAGCAATGTTCGTAGTTTTCATGGACTTGCTAGTTTCTACCGACGGCTTGTAAAAGACTTTAGTAGCATAGTTGCACCACTCACTGAATTGATTAAGAACGTTGGGTTCAAGTGGGGAGAAGCGCAAGAAAAGGCATTTCAATTGATCAAGGAAAAACTTACCCACGCCCCTGTTTTGTCTTTACCTGATTTTTCTAAAACATTTGAAATTGAATATGATGCTTCAGGTATTGGCATAGGTCTCGTTCTTATGCAGGAGCGAAGACCAATTGCTTATTTCAGTGAAAAGTTGAGTGGGGCCACCTTAAACTACCCAACTTATGACAAGGAGATGTATGCATTGGTTAGAGCTTTGAAAACTTGGCAGCACTACCTTTGGCCTAAAGTGTTTGTGATTCACACTGAAAATGAGTCCTTAAAACACTAGAAAGGTTAACACAAGCTCAACAAAAGGCATACTCATCGGGTGGAGTTCATTGAGACATTTCCATATGTCATTCGGTACAAGCAAGGTAAGGAAAATGTGGTTGCCGACGCTCTTTCTCGAAGGTATGCACTACTATCTACTCTTGATGCAAAACTACTTGGTTTTGAACATATTAAAGATTTATACCATGATGATGTTGATTTCTGTAATGAATATCAAGCTTGTGATAAAACTGCTTGCGGTAAATTCTTTAAACATGATGGGTTTCTATTTCGAGAAAATAATTTATGCGTGACTAAAAGTTCTTTGCGATAATTGCTTATACAGGAATCTCACGGAGGGGGATTAATGGGACATTTTGGACTTACAAAGACTTTAGCTGTTTTGCAGGAGCACTTCTACTGGCCACACATGAGGCGGGATATCGAGAGGATTTGTGGTAGGTATGTCACATGTCGACAAGCTAAATCTCGAGTGCAACCCACGGTTTGTATACTCCTCTACCAATTCCTAATGCACCTTGGATTGATATTTCTATGGACTTTGTGTTTGGTTTGCCAAGAACTAAACATGGTAGAGATTCCATTTTTGTGGTGGTGGATAGATTTTCCAAAGTGGCACATTTTATTCCATGTCACAAAACTGATGATGCTTCAAATATTACGGATTTGTTCTTTAGGGAGATTATAAGATTGCATGGTATGCCTAGAACAATTGTTTCTGATAGAGTTACTTTTGGAAGACCTTGTGGTGTAAGTTAGGAATCAAATTATTGTTTTCTACTACTTGTCACCCACAAACCGATGGTCAAACTGAAGTAGTTAATAGGAATTTGTCTACTTTGTTAAGAGCAATCATAAAGAAGAATATCAAAACATGGTAAGATTATTTACCACACGTTGAGTTTGCTTAAAATAGGGTTGTTCATTCTGCTACTAAATTTTCTCCTTTTGAAATTGTTTATGGTTTTAATCCTTTAACGCCATTTGATTTAATTCTATTACCTGTTTCTAAGCATGTTAACTTGAATGGTAAGAAAAAGGCTGAGTTTGTAAAGCAGATACATGAAAAGGCACGACACAATATTGAACAAAGGACAAAGCAATACGAAAAATATGCCAACAAGGGGCATCACAAAATGATCTTCGAACCAAGAGATTGGGTCTGGCTACACATGAGAAAGGAAAGATTTCCAGAACAAAGGCATTCCAAACTGCTTCCAAGGGGAGATGGTCCTTTCCAAGTACTTGAACGTATCAATGACAATGTCTATAAGCTGGATCTACCAGGTAAGTATAATGTGAGTGCCACTTTCAATGTTACTGATTTAAGTCCTTTTGATGCAGCTATTGATTTGAGGACAAATCCTTTTCAAGAGGAGGGGAATGATGTAAATGATAGCATGGATGGCGATGACACGAACTCAAGGGAAATTTAATTCAAGTTCCATGTGGGTCAATTACTAGATGTCGAGCAAAGGGGTTGAAGAAAGCTCTTAATGGATTAGTTCGGGAGGCATGGACACAAGCCAATTCATGGAGATCTAAGGAGAAAGAGCCACCAAGATTGCTCAACTTAATCCAAGCCCAAGGATAAAGGAGTCATATTATTATGGTTGGATATTTCTTTTTTTATTTGATTTAATAATGGCTTGCATGCCAACTTGAAGTAGTTTTTTTAAATTTGTTTTAGAAGATATTTTATCTTTTCTTTTCTTTTGCATGTAAGCTTTGGCCTATATATAGGCCTTATTTGAAATGAGAAAAGGATTTTTGGTCTTTTGGCAAAACAACTTTTGGGTTTTTCCTTTGGTTTTCCCTGGGATTCCAACTGGACACTTGGCCATCGCCCAAGGAGTTCTTCCCTGACTTATCAAGCGGATTTTCACCCCGTTTGTTGCGTCTACCGTTGTACCAAGGTTCTTTCCTCACGTTAAGCATAGGGTGAAGGTCTCATACCGACGTTCTTGTTCACGTTGAGCATTGGCTCAAGGTTTATCTCCATCCATTTCACCGCCAGGTTGTATCCTACCATATTTTCGGTTTGTTCTAGCTTTAGGATGATTTTCTTGTTTTGTTCAGGCATTTCATACGAATTTCCACCAATTAATTTCGGTTTTTCGCATAAGCACCTCAGTGTTTTCTTATTAGAACATCAATCCCCACGATCCTGTCTTGATTCGATTCACGTCACATATATATATATATATATATATATATATATATATATATATATATATATATATATATATATATTTCCAAAGTTGCCAAGAAGATATAATGTACTTTTTATTTTAAGGCACCTCCATCGACTGTGGCTATTCTTAAAATGAGAGTAACCATAGAGGCGAAGGGAAGAACATCAATCCCCACCATCCTGTCTTGATTTGATTCACGTCATATATATATATATATATTTCCAAAGTTGCCAAGAAGATATAATGTACTTTTTATTTTAAGGCACCTCCATCGACTGTGGCTATTCTTAAAATGAGAGTAACCATAGAGGCGAAGGGGCAGTTCATCACAAAATTAATAGTTGCGCTTAAATGATTTTTAAATTCGGAATTTATTTCACTTCTAATTCAACTTTCATTTTATTAAAAGATTTGTAGAATATTTTTATGAGTAAATGTCTAAGTGATGACCAGTATCAAGTTGGAATCAATTCCATTGCAAAAACTACTTCGGTAAGTACCAGGCTAAGTACAAGGTGCTGGTCACCTCTACACTAGGTTCTCCAATGATCACAATATGCTTGCTCAGATGTCATTCCTTCAGACAAGAATGACGGTGACTCACAAATGAGTATTCTTTTAGAAGTCTGTCCTAAAGCGGCGAGCAATGATGTCAGGAGCTTTCATTGTGAACTCAAATGTTTGAAGTCGGCTCGTTCTTGTCTATAATGCTTATGAGGCTCTAAGGTTAACTAAGTTTTTTGTTGGAGACAAATTCATGTTCGCCAACATCTACCCACATATATGACCGCTTACAGTGGTTGTATATGAATAAGTGCTCCGAACAATGATAAACCCAAATATTGGTTGGGTCTATCTTTTTCGTTTCATTCCATGTCTGATATAGATCTTCTGCATTAGGTCTCCAGGAAAATAATTCCTCTTGTTTGTGTTTGAGAGTATATAGTTCACTGTTGATTTCGAGTTGTATAAATGAGGTAACCCCTTTCCCATATTCTAGGATATATTTGATATAATTTCATATATGTATTCCAGTGCTTGACCACCGTGTGAAAGTCTCCACGGCATCAATAACTGATTTTGGTAATTCACTTAGAAGATTTTCCTCTTCTAAATAAATCATGCATATCATGTCTTATTTATATAATTCAGACATAATTTTGGAATCTGTATTTTCAACTTAGAAGTTTTCCAGCCGTATGAAAATAAATTTGGGAATTAATTTTTTCTCTATATAGAGATGATTGTTGTCAATCATTGGTTAATTCTATAATACTCTTTGTAGAGTTAATTTATATATTTTGCAATATTTTTGCATAAGGTATTTTATTTGAAAAAGTTAATACTTATTTTGTAATTTTGAGATCGTAAAATCTCGTAATTCAGTACTTGAAGAAATGGGTACTTTTGTAATTTTGTGATTTGAGAAATCTCGAATTTTTTGTAGGTCAGTAATTGAATGTAATTCATATTCTTGGATTTCTCCATTCAAATAATTTTTTTTCTTTCAATAATTCCTTTAGGATGTTGTAGTTGTATGAAATCTCGCATTCTAATTTCCATATTTGTAATTTGAGTATTTCCAAGTAACTACTCAGGTCTGAGATAAACTTGTCGTCGGCTTCATCGATTATATCATATATTTCTATATTTCTAGTCTGAGAGAGACTCATTTCCTGCATAATTCATATGTTAAAATATCCGCAGGAGTATTATTATTTCCTTCAATATGTTCTATATCAAAAGTATATGTAATGAACCAGCTTTGCAATCGTATTAATCTTTTATTAGGCAAAAAATTTATTATTCTTTATTTAATAAATGAAATAGTTGTTTTATTATATGTTCTGATTAAAAATGTTTCATTTAAAAATATTTCAAATTTCTTAATTGCCTTCTTAATATCTATCAACTCATTTTTGTTGATATGATAATTTTGCTCTATAGTTGTATATGTGTTATATTTGCATAAGAGTTCGATACCATTTCGTCGGGCTTTTAAAATTGGTCCCCAGGCTAATTCAGAACTGTCAGTTTCTATAAATAATCACCAGATATGGGTAAATGTAATTTTGGGATTATTTTTACACAGATCTTTAATTTCCTGTACAATCTTTTGATCATTTTTATCCCACGTCCAAGCTATATTTTTTGTAACTTCTTCTGTAACAGGGCTCGTAATTCGATGAAATTTTTAATGGATGCTTCAGCGTAATTGATACCATCTAAAAAAACATTGTAAATCTTTTTGATTAATGATGTGCTTAAAATAATCTATTTTTGTTAAAACATGATCTTGTATTCGATTGCTCTATTATCTATAATAAGATCCTAAAAATTCAATTGTATTAGTTACAAAGACAGTTTTCTTTTACTTAGACTTATTCCATGTTTCTGTGTTTTTTGTGAGAATAGCGCTAAATGTTTTAAGTGTTGTGTAAGAGTTTCGCTAAATATTAAAATATCATCTACATAAATAAGACAGAATTGGGAAAGTTCGGCAAATATATTATCTATTTTTTGATGAAATAATTGTGAAGCATTTTTCAATCCAAATAGCATAATATTCCAATGGTAATGACCATGAGTGCTAAAAGCTGTAAATTCTCTACTATTTGGATATATCATAACTTATCAAAAATCAGATTTACAATCTATTTTTGAAAATCATTTAGCTGTTTTAATATGATTTAATAATATTTTTTTATTTGGTAGGAACTATCCATCGAATTTTGTATTATCATTAAGTTTTTAATATTTGATAACAATACAGGCGTTTCCTCTAGTTTGTTCAACATGATTTCGTACTAAGAAGACAGAAATACTAAGTTGGCTAGTACTTGCCTCGATTAATTTGAGATTTAGTAATTCTTGAATTTGAAGCTCGAATTCTTTTTTATCTTCAGAGGTATATTTTATAGGTCGTACCCTAATAAGAAGAGAAGTATTAATTGGCTCGATAATTGCTAAAGGTTCATCTTCAAACCAAATTTGTAAGAGTTTTTCTGAAAATGGAGTAAATAGAGATAATGCAAAAGCACAAAGCTCGGTGATTTTAGAGAGTTCAGGAGAAAATGATGTATATATATATTCATTTGATTACTAAATAAATGAGGAAAAGTAGATTTTACTAATTGGTCCAGAGTAGAATCACCATGCTGGCTGCGAAAAATCAATGTTGTCGTATGGAAGGTAGGCGGGCGAATTAAAGGACCGAGTAGAGCCTGATTAGTGGGGGTAAGCAAGGTGATTGCTTCTGAGGATTAAGTGAAGGATAGGAAGGTCTTAAATAAATTGTTGTCTAAAATTAAATCAGGTCCATCATCACATAAACAGCATAATTTGGGTATTTTGATAAGTGTGGTTTATATAAGCACTAATTGATTGTTCCAATATTATTTTGATGGTTCCAAGACCATTAAAAGTTTCAAGCAATAGAGGTTCTGTATGTATAGGTATGTGTTCTAGAATCATATGTTTTTTACAGACAGTGATATTACTAACAGTATCTCATAAAGCATGTATTGAAATGAGTTCATATTTAGGAATATATAATTCTAAAATGATACAGCTATGAAAGTCGGGCATTACATTGTAAAGTATGGTTATCTATGTGAACCATATTATGTGTAAATGTAATAGTATGTTGCTGGAGAAAATCTATTCTTACTAAAATGTGATTAGAATTTATATCCTCCGTCAAAAATAAATGCTGGAAATCAATCTGTTGATTATTAATATGCCAAAAACCAAAGACTAGATTGGCTTCATGAGTTCAGAAATGTTTTTGTTCTAGAAAGTCTTGATATATATATGGAGTGTCTTTTAAAACCTGTAGATTTGTTGGTACTAAATCTTAATCTATATGTAATTGATGGGAACCTGTATCTAATAAAATCATACATCGCCTTTCAAGTGTGATATAATAGCCAGAAAGTAATAGTTGATTATTATTGTATTCTTTCAAACTAAAGTCGTTCGAGTTAAATAAATAGGTTGGTTAGTATCTAAAGAACGTCGAGGTTGTATAGCTAGAGAATCATAATTTTCAGTGAAGTTAAGTCATGGATGTTGTTGGCTTCCATAAATTATTTTTTCATTGAAATCAAGGAGAAGATTAGTTGGAGTAATTTCTAATTCACTAATTTCCTCGGGTTGAGTGGTTTGACCAATATGGGAAAAGAGATGATCTAAATGAATTGGGTCGGTATGAGGTTTACATGCTACTCTATTATATTGGTTACTATAAGAATATGCAGTTTGATAAGTAATACTATATACCGCACTTCTGTCTTGTAGTTTTACTCTCGAGATAAACAAACTCAATGAATTTATTTTCTTTTCTTATTTTAATTATCAAAACATATTTTTCAAAATTTTCGTTGGTTGATTTTTCAAAATAGTATTTTATTTGAATTTTATTATTATCAAGTCTTCATTGTTTTGTTCATTGTAATTCATAACCAACGCATGGTTCTATGGCTCTTTATCTATCGTACAAAAATGGCAATTGAACAAACAGACAAGATTCTGAAAAAGATTTCATTAATATGCTTTAAACAGGAGTTACGGATTGAACATAGGTCGAAGCATCAAAAGGTACAATATGCTGAACACATCAAAAGTACATCTGAAAATATCTCATGCTAGGTACATATCACAAGCTGAGCATATCTGTACATATATCATCACATCTGCTGTGTTAAAATGCAATACAAAAATGTATCTCCTGAATGGCCAT
Source organism: Papilionanthe hookeriana x Papilionanthe teres (assembly GCA_022702705.1). Classification (NCBI taxonomy): domain Eukaryota; kingdom Viridiplantae; phylum Streptophyta; class Magnoliopsida; order Asparagales; family Orchidaceae; genus Papilionanthe; species Papilionanthe hookeriana x Papilionanthe teres. Next base: position 148,796,455 of record CM040427.1, read on the forward strand.
CTCTGGTGGAGCGAGCTCCTGATCGAGACCTACTAAGCCACGCTTTAGGACAAGAGTTCCCTTCACATGTGCTTAAAGGTGAAAAACTCTCATAGATCGTAAGCCAGTAGCTCTTCTAACTCCGGATCCGGACGGAATCCATACGGCATCTTGCTACTATCCATCCTTCTAAGAGTTACAGAAACCCTAGGGTATTGCACTCCTGGAATGCAGTGTTTGACGATGTCTGCTCCATTTCCTTTAAGAACCAGCAGTGAACCCAACGGTAGCGGAATCTCCACGGATCCTCTGAACTCACTGGGGCCAACAACATCTATTTCTTTCCCGAACAAGATAGTGCTTTTACTCATGAAGGAGACCGTGCAAAAAGGTCTCACGAAATCATGATGATCTATATGCGGGGGAATGCAGTCACCTTCATCATAGATATTGATGATGCAGCTGTTAGGAATACAGTTGGCTAGAAGTATGCTCCATCTAACCATCCTCTTGATCATCCATTTTATCATAGGAGGTAACGGATCCACCTCATCATGTCTTAAATCTCCTGGGGATTCTCTTGTCTATCCCTGGTGAAATTATAACAACAACCAAATTGGATGGTGATGCTACCTTTTCCACGCATCCATTTCTTTGGTTTGGAATAGGTCCTCTCCATCAAAAGACCTGCTAGACCCCTATCTTTTAAGTCGAATATGCAGTCGAGAATGCTCCTTTTGTCACTTTCAGAGAAGACTCTGGTGTACAGCTCCAAGCCTTCTAGTATACTGATAAATCTTCTCTGAACTTCATAAAATTCAAATTCTCTTTTCTTTACTTTAATCAATTTGTCGAGTTCTGTCATGGTAATCATTGGTGGTTGTTGAGGACGCTCCCTAATTTCAATGTCAGTAGGAATCCAAGCTGATGTTGTCTCTGTATCCAGCGGAATATACGACTCTGTATCCAGTGGAACATACGATTCCCCTGTTGAGTGATTGGTGATCTGAAATCCATCGTCGGTGGACATGTACGCTCTAAGTGGAGAACGTTACAGTCCGGGCTTTCCACAAATGCACCTGTAGCTGATATACGTTTGGGAATCTCGGCGTTGCATGTCGGGCAACCCGGACAAAGATCATCTGGAACCTCTGGTATCTCTGGCTCTGTAGCGAACTTAGACTTGTCCTCTGTGGCAGGCAGGCTGGAAGAAGTCTCTCTCATGCTTGGCTCGTAGATTTTCCCTTCTGGAATAGGGTTAAGCAAGTTTTTTGTTTCCTGTTGGCGTCTTCTTTCTTCACGTCGGAAAGCTCTATGTTTTCATTTGTTGGCGTTTCTGCGTTGAGTTCTTAGTGACGGTGCATCTGGCAGTATCTCGTCATTAGTAGTGAGTAGGCTTCCAGTTGGTGCAGTTAACATAGACGGCAAGCGACTAGTCCCCTCCATCGGATCTTGCTGTATTATCATTTTCTTCCCCTTCAGTGAGGAATCCTTTCCGGTGATGATCTTTAACAACGACGGTAGCCCCTCTTTCTCCTGATGGCTAACCACACCCATCAGGAGGCCCTCATAGTCCACATCAACTTGACTGAAATCCATGTCGAAGCCTATGATGCCACCCTGTGGTGTCCTTTCTTCGTTAAGTGCGACATTCAAGCCATCCTTAAAAGCAAAGATCAACTTTTGTCCCGACATTTTCTCCGAGATGACAAAAAACATCATTGAGCTGAAATTTGACAGGAACAAGAACAAAACAAAACACCTACCAGAGGAGGCTTTAATTTATGTCGGTGTTAAGATCATTTATTTATATATATATACATATATATATTTTTTATTTGGTAAAATATCAAACTTAAAAGTAGAAAAAAGAAAGTCGAAGTATGTATTTTCAAATGTTTTATTTATTGAGGTTAATTTTATTACAAAAATTTTGGACCCGATCACAGACGTTTGGCCAAATAAATAACCCCAGAATAATCAAGATTTCAAAATTTCAATTCAAGCAATGTCAAGTTGTATAGTATGTCTTCAAGTATCATCCGTTGATTGTCAACATGGGTCTTTCGCCTTGAAAATCCACCAGCTGGTAGACTCCTCCTGAATAGACTTTTGTCACTTTCCGCAGTAGTACTCTTGTTTAGTATAACATGTTTTACTTCAGTATTCCTGTTTAGTGTAGCATATTTCACTTCAGTGCTCCTATTTAGTGTAGCTTGTTTCACTTCAGTGCTCTTGTTTAGTGTAGCTTGTTTCACTTCAGTACTCTTGTTTAGTATAGCATGTTTCACTTCAGTACTCCTGTTTAGTATAGCATGTTTCACTTCAGTACACTTTTTTAGTATAGCATGTTTTACTTCGATACCCCTGTTTAGCAAAACATGTTTGTGATACATGTTTACTATTTAGCGTAGCATTCTCGTTGCATGTTGATGTGTCTTTCCTTTTTACCCACTATACCTTAGAGTAGAAGGCCAGTAATTGATTTTATAAAGGTACCCGGCAGCATATCGTTGACTCAACTATTACATGACACCTAAAGCTAACATCGAACTCGAAGGTGCTACGACGAAGAGCTTGGAGCTAGCATTGCGGGCAGCACAGCCATCTTTAACAGAAAACATGTCTATACCAGCTAAACCATTCCTTAGAAATTAAACAACAATCCATAGGATTTCGAGGTTGTTCGCCTAGTGCGACATAAATCCTCAACTTCTCTTTAGGTCTTTCGTATAGCTCTGATGTATAATATAAGCTCTAACTCATCTTAGGATTCTGAGGTTGTTGTTCGTTACGACCCAAATCCTCACATCTTCCTGGCTATTTGTATGATTATTTCACACAAATGCGAGTCATAACAAATAAAATTGGCAGGATGAAACCTTTAAATAATTTATCCTCTAAATCGAAGCCAAACCATAAAATAGCTTGGGAAGTCACTGAGATTCTCCTTAGGATCTATGACATCACCTAGTTCTTTCTCCTATAGATTCTATAATAAATGTTCCAAATTTGAATCAATCTCCCTTCACACATCTTCCACCGATTTCGTTGAAAAGTCCTATCTTTTTTACCTCTTTGAAGATAATATTCCCTGATTTTTATCGAGAGTTTTCTTAAATGACATCGGTCTTTTAAAATGTAATTAAATATAGGGGCATGCCCTTATAGGAAGCTTTTCTGAACCCAGCTTAATATAAACCCTATTTAATTTTTTGCATTAAATAGGATAACTTGTCGGCAAATAAAATGATTTCGCAGACCAAACGGATGTCATATATTTTCTAGTTTATTTGATCGAGTCTTACCCTCAAGTCTTTTGTTTATCTTTCGGGATAGATACAAGTCTTGAGGTATACTGCTCTTTCATTTAAACTATGGAAAATATGGGGTCAGTTTGATTTCATATTTTTCTAAACTTATATATATATGTAAATTAAAACGTTTTTCCGAAGCGGGCGACGGGATTCCAATTCCGGTGACCGACAGCTTCCAACGAGCAACTCCACACCCAAAATAGTGCAGACGACTCTTCTGGCGACTCCGCTGGGGAATTATTTCTCTCTCCATTCAAATCAGAGAATCTTATCTTCATACATCGGTAATTTGTCCATGTCCCTTATGGATCAGATTACCTTTCTTCCATTGACATGCTTCACACATTTCTTTCTTGGGTAAGTACGGTCAACTCTTTTGAACTTCAGAACCGTCTGTTCAATCACAATTGAACGGAGAGGTTCAGGAAGTCATTAAGGACTTTTTTATTTCTGTGTGGGGTCGGACCCCCAATAGGTGTGTTGGTGGACTAGTTCCACTTGGGCATTGTGCGTTGAAAAGTCAGTTCAGCGCTGGGTCTTATGCTTTAGTTTTTCTTCTGTATCCTTTCGAGTTTGATTTGCTATTCTACAAATTAAATCGAATTGTGTCGTGCTGCACTCGCTCTTAAGTTTCTTTATAATAATTAAATCATCATACTTTTAAACCATTTTTACTAAAATTTTAAAATCTTCACCAAATAAATAGACTTACCCGGTCTACAGATCGACCATTGTTGATTTGTAGTGCCCGCACTATGATTACGAGGCATTGGTCAAATAACTAACCCCAGGGTTTTCTTTTTTGAAGTTTCTGAAATGGAGTTCACAGCGCTTACTTTTTCCTGCAACCTGCCAACAAGCCGCAACGCCCGCAACGTCGCTCCCACCATCAAGTTTGGCACAGGGTTTGATGAACCCGAGGTCATACTCGAGAAAACCTCGTTCATCTAGTGAAAGTCGTCGCTCCGGAGGTCCGGGAACCGTCCGCTGAGTTCAACCTGAATTGCCTACAGGATTTCCCTTCTTACCAGGAGGAAAAGACTACTGCCACCACGACACCTGCTAAGCCTGTCTTTCCCGTTTCTGCTAAGGGAAAAGAGGTTGTGATTGTCAAAGACCCGACTGAAGGATTCATTGTCCCGCCGTCAGTATTTGAAATTGGATCGAGTTCGAGAGTTGCGCCTTTAACTCGGTCGCAAAGAAGCCACAACCGAAAGATTCGTAAGGCTACTAAAGCTCAGATTTCTGAAGAGATGTATGTTGGTGAAAGTTCTCATCCGAAGGAACTGGGATTGTTGGACACCTCTCCGCTTTTGCGAAAGAGTAAGTTTCATCCCTTAATGGACACCGATGGGCACGAGAGTATCCAGAGGATTGCCATTGCGTTATCAGCACCTCATGGGCATGGTGGGGAGAGAAAGAACTCTACTCATATCACCCGAGTCAGTACAGTGTTTCAGAGACTAGCTGCCAAAGAAGGTTGTTCAGTCAATGAACTGCTTAAGCGAGTAGGATGTGCAGTATCCCCTCACATGAAGAGAGAAATACTAAGGGATGTCAGATCTGCCAGGCGGTCTCAGACACCAACTGAAGCTTTACCTCGTATTCCCGTCAGGTTCCGCTTGGGGAGCAGAGCTGATACTATCATCGTCACTACAAATTCTATTGTTACTAAAACAGTGGGTCGTCGACCAGTTAAGTCACGTCTGGGTCCGAGAGTTCTACCGATTACCGGCCATAAAGATGATCCTAAAGATCCGAAGAAAATGATAAACAGGTTGCCTGATACAGTATCTGGTCATTGCCATGCGGAGCATACCTTTCTTCAACATGTCGATGTTTCTGTTGAGACACCCGGTCTCAAAGCATCACCGTCAAAGGAAAAGGTATGGATACCCAAGGTCACCATACCAATACGAATTCAGTACGCCCGTAAGACGGAATTATGGAATAAAGCAAGGATCTGAAGTATCCGACAGGGTCAAAGCAATTGCAAACAAAGGGGACGCGCAGGTACAGGATGTCCAGTAGAGGCCTCCGTATCTCAAAATGATACAAGGGGCAATAATTGAGGAAAAGGCCGAAAGGCTCAGGATCGAGATTTCAGAGTTAGCCCGAGAACATGGAATTATCGTTGATGATGAGAATGAAGACTCTGAAGACTACCTCGAAGAAGACTGCATGGATATCAATGTCATTGAAACCAGAGCCGCTACATCTGCGTGCGACGCCCAACCTCTTATTGAAGGGAACGTCGTAGATGAGCTGCGTAGGACTGTCCTCCTGACGGATGAGCAAATCAGCCAAATGGAGAAAAGGATGGAGGAGATGGTCACTGCCATGACTGCTATGGCTGCAGCTCAAGGACAATCTTAACCACAACAGCTAGCCTCTCAAGAAGTCAACCAGCCAGAAATTATACAAATCATAGATGAGAGGAGGGAAGTTGCCTCGGCTAACAGAGATGATCAACAAAAGGACTCTGCTCAAAGCGTCACACCAGAGAGGGAATTTAAACAAATAGTGGAACAAGTTCGGGAGGCCTTAGCCCAATCTAAGAGTGTTACATTGATTTTAAAGGTTAGACCCTACCTAGAGGAATTCGATGTCGTACCCTACCCTAAAGGTTTCGTGTCACCGAGCTTTAAGATATTCGACTGGATTGGAAATCCTAGACAGCACATAGCACATTTCCGAGCCAGTTGTGGCAATGCCGGAGGTAACGAAGCATTACTTTGCGGTCAGTTTGTCAGCAGTTTATCAGGGATAGCATTTGATTGGTATGTTGAATTACCTAACGGATCAGTGAGGACATTCTTCGAGTTAGAGCAGTTGTTCGTAAAGAGATTTGCCGGAGCGCAGCACCATATTTCTATTGGAGACCTCGTGATAGAGAGACAAAGGTCTAACAAGACTCTAGTAGATTATATTTTGAGGTGGAGAAACCTTAGCATGAAATGTGAACCTCAGCTACAGGAATATCATGCGATTGAGAACTTACTCAAAAGCATCCATGGGCTAATAGCTTTCATGCTTAAGGGACTCACCATCAAGTCTTTTGAGAAATTACTCAGCAAAGCCAGCAATCTGCAAGAAGTCAAGTATATGGATTCCCATGAGAAGGTCGAGAAGTCCAGGACAACCAGGATATTCGAGAAGAAGTCTGGAACAGTGATAACGGTTGATAAGGGAAAACAGCTAATGAAGATTTATGCAGAAGATTTTCTTCAAAATTTCCAGCCACCATCACAGCATAGCCAGCAGCAACAGACGCAAAAATATGGTCAACCTAGCGAGCAACCACATCAGGGAGGATCATACCGAATAGAGAATAAGAAAATGTCCATTGCGGAACAAAGGAAAGTGGTGTATTCCTTCAAAGACGAAGCAGTACCCAAAATGTTTAGAAGCCTAATGAAAAAGTCTGAGTTCAGATTACCAGATCCGAAGACACCAGAAGAGGTCGATAAGAAAGACCAGCCTAATTATTGTTCGTATCACAGGATGCTCGGACACAACATAGAGGATTGTTTTGTCTTCAAAGATTGGCTTGAGAGGAACCTTAAAGAAGAGAATATAACAATCCTGAAAGAATATTTAAAAGAACCCGAAAGAGGTTCTGTAAATATGATTTCGGCTGAGCCAATCACTCCAATAGATCAGTACTCAAAAAGAGATGAATGGACTACAATTTGGAGCAAGTCATCCAAAAAGATATTGAATCAGATTCAGACCGCTTCAGTTCAGGCAAGCATTCAGAGTCTACAACCTGTTCGACTATAGATAGAAGTTTCGTCAGAGAAATTACCGCAACCTGAGAAGAAAGAAAAGAACGACATCACGAAGACTGATAGCGTGGGGGGTAGGATAGGGGCTGCCTCTGTTAGATTGGTTGTCTCGAATTCGGGGGAGAAAATCCTCAAACCTTTGATTATGTATGATTATCTGTTTGCCCCTACGGGGTAGTATAAATATAATAATGATGATTTCGGCTATGTTTTAATTGTTTCTGGTGATAGCGTGACTGATTTTGGTCACTCTTGAGCTTCTAATTTCCTCTTGGGCACGTATCTCTTCCACTGTCGGGGGTGGCTCCTCTTGTGTAACTGCTTGTTTTCCTCTATCCACCGAGGGTAACACTCTCCCTCATCTCAGATAGACCTTTGTTATCTCTTCTTATGTTGTGGCCGATCCTTCTGGTGTCGACTCGGAATCAGAAAAGTCCAAGTTGATGGTGATCGGTGTTCATTTACATTCGAGGACTGGTTCGTCACTTCCTGAACTGTCGTACCCGATGTCGTCGATATCTTCTTCATTCTGATTAACGGGTTCATCGGACTTAAGCACGATTTGAGTATCGGTTCGGGAATCCTAACGTGCTAGCTCATCTTAGGAAGTTGCCGGTCAAACTAAGCATCTACGACGCTCTAATCTTGTCAAAGGAAATGAGAGAGTCTCTGGTTACGGCGCTGCTTAATCCAGATATTCGCTTAGCCCAAATGGCAAGCACATCCTCGAATGAAGTTTAGTCGTTAAAAGAACAATCTGGGGTAACTTTCACATATGAAGACTTGTTGCTCGGTACCGCCGACCACAACCGTCCACTCTATATCTCCATTAATATCGGTAGATTCATACTATCCAGAGTTTTGGTAGATCCCGAGGCATCCCTCAACTTGATGAGTCTACGGATATTGGCCTATTTGGACATTGAAGCTTAGGAGCTTACGGTCGATGGGATGTTGTTATGAGGATTCAACCAAAAGGGAGAGAGAGCCCTTGGATCAATTACATTGCTTATGAAATTTGGAACGCTAGTAACAACCGCTAAATTTCATATCATCAACGCCGATATCTCTTTTAAAGCTCTACTCAGTCGACCGTGGATTCACGAGCATGACATGGCTCCGTTTTCCCTACATCGGTGCATTAAGTATTACAAGGAAGGACAGGAATATTGCATCAAGGAAGATTTACAACCATTTTCAATTCATAAAGATGGCATTCATGAAGATGCCACTTACTACTCGCCTTTAAAGAAGACTTTCTTCTCTCGTGAAGTTAGGCAAACAAGGAGAAAGATTCAGAGTCACAAAGAAGAGGTCATTGAACTCCGTTTCGACAGTCTACTATCATCTCTTCACAACGAAGTGATAGAGGTTCTTTTAGCCCATACACCCGAGATCGAGGTCGGGGACGTGGACGAAGAAGAGTCGGTGTAATTGTTGAACGGACTAGGCCGACCATCAACATTAATGAAGAAGAGAGTTCTGAAGAAGAAATAATAATGACAAAACAGGAGAAACCGCAGTACGAGATATCCTTAGAAAATACAGAGAAAAGTGAATATGAGACAATGTATGATCGGATAAACCACTATATGAACGTCATGACCCTTACTCCGGTCCTTCCTCAAAAGGTCGAGAATTTAGAGGTCAAGGAAGTTCGTAGCGCTGGTTCAAAGCCGATCAAATTTTGTTGTATTTCTACTTCTGCGAGTCCTGAAATCATGTAAATTTGGATGAGAATTTTAATGAAATAATGGAATTACCTTTTGGTTACTTTTCGTCTTGTGTGCAAAAATTAATTCAACAGGGATATTTGCCAAAACAGATGCTGAAAGATAAATTGCAACTCTTTGAAAAATTATGGAATGTTAAGATTCGAATTCCTAACTGGAAAGAGGGTCTCGGATTTGGTACGGTCGGACCAGTCGATGATTCGGGATTTTGCATGGTTGTTACTAGTGAATCGAAAAAGGATTGCCTCGATGTGGAGGATGACTCTACTGATCAGCTAATAGAAGATGCTCCGCCAGAATTTGAAGAAGAAATTAAGTCAACAGTTGATGAGTTGAAAGAAATCAATCTCGGGACTGAGGAGCAGCCCCGGCCAACCTTCAAAAGTTCTTTGCTCGATAAGGAAGAATCCACAAAATTAATAAAGTTATTGTCAGAATTTAGAGATTGTTTCGCATGGAGTTATGATGAAATGAGAGGACTGTCAGCGGAGATTACAGTTCATAAACTCAGGGTAGACAAAGATATGATCCCTGTAAAATAGGCTTCAAGAAGAATGTGCATCGAAATAGATCAGCAAGTGATTGCTGAGGTGAAGAAAATAATATACGCTAACTTTGCGAGAGAAGATCAATACCACACATGGTTAGCCGACATTGTGTCAGTTAAAAAGAAAAATGGACAAATCAGTGTATATGTCGATTTCAAATATTTAAATAAAGCATGTCTGAAGGATGAGTTTCCGTTATCGATACCAGAAATGATGGTGGACATCGCTTCGACACGAAATTTTCTCCTTCATGGATGGATCGTCGAGATACAACCAAATCAAATGACTCCAGAGGATGTGGCCCTTACAGCTTTCAGAACGCCCATTGAGATTTTCCGCTATACAGTGATGTCATTTGGGTTAAAGAACGCTGGAGCAACATATCAACGAGCGATGACGAAAATTTTTGATGACCTCATTCACAATCAAGTGGAATGCTACGTGGATGATTTGGTTATCAAAAGTAATCAGAAGATAGAACATTTGCACGATTTAAGGATAGTGTTCGAACGATTACGGCAATACAATCTCAAGATTAATCCCTTAAAGTGCGTCTTTGGCGTTACCTCCGAGAAATTTCTAGGATTCGTTGTTCGTCATCGGGGAATCGAGATCGACCCGGATAAGACTAAAGCTATCTTGGAAATGCCTTCTCCCAAAACCTTAAAACAACTACGTTTCTTCCAAGGGAAGTTGGCAAATCTGAGACGTTTTATTTCTAATCTCTCAGGTAGGTGTCAGCCCTTCTCAGCATTAATTAAAAAGGACGTCAAATTTGTTTGGAAAGAAAAAAGTCAATGGGCCTTCGAGGACGTTAAGAAATACTTAATGACACCTGTTTTGGCAGCCCCTATCCCGAGAAAACATTTGATACTTTATACTGCGACCTTAGACGACTCTCTCGGAGCCCTACTAGCTGAGGTTAATGACGTAAGGAGAATGCACTTTACTACTTGAGTCGACGTCTAAAACCGACGGAGGTAAAGTATTGTCTAGCCTTAATTTTCACCGCCCAAAAGCTTAGACACTACATGCTTTCTCATAAGATAACCCTGATTTCGAAAGTTAATCTATTGCAATACTTGATGACCTGACCAATACTTTCTGGACATTTAGCAAGATGGTCAATGATTTTATTACAATTTAATATAACTTTTGTTCCCCTCCGCGCTATCAAGAGACAAATTGTAGCAGATTTTTTCGTTGCACACACACTTCCAGCTGGGTCCCCTCTTAATGACGAGTTACTATATGAGCAGATATTACAAAAAAGAATTCTCCAGTGCGCAACGCTGGGAGATGTACTTTGACGGAGCTTCGTCAGCCAGAAAATACAAAGGATCAGGAGCAGTTATACCAGGCAAAGCAGAAATTGGTCTAATTTTCATCACACCGGATAAGAGTATGTTGAGATTCTCCTACCACCTGACAGAGTCGTGCACAAACAACGAAGCAGAGTATGAAGCCTTAATCACTGGATTATAATTGGCAATCTCAAAGGATTTAACAGATATCGCCGTCTACAATGACTCTCAGCTCATCATTGAGCAAGTCGCCGAACAATATAAGACCTTGAAGTCAATATTAGCAGAGCATCATCAATACGCAATGAAGCTATTGGAGCAAATCTCCAATGTAACTTTCTACCGGATTCCTCGGGGAGATGATGCCCATACTGATGCTTTAGCAAAACTTGCAAAAGAATTGGCGTGTCCCCGGGAGGGTACCATTGACATCACAGTACAAGGAAGACAGGTTTTGTCACGAATCGACCTCGAAAATCTACGCAAGTTCAAAGAAGAAGGGATGACAGTCGCAGTTGCTGATATCAACAAAGATTGGCGTAAGCAATTTATAGAATATTTGCAAACTGGAAATTTGCTAGAAGACAAATCAATAGCACATTACATTACAAGAAGGGCTATGTCGTACGCTTTAGTGGGTGATGTCCTCTACAGAAGATCGTTCGATCAGATGTGGCTGCAGTGCCTAAAAAGAGTCGAAGCGCAGAATATTGTAAAAGAGGTGCACGCCGGATTGTGTGGTGCTCGCCAGTCAGGGCCAAAGATAAAGATGAAGATCAAGAGACGCGGATATTATTGGCCAGCAATGATGTATGATTGCATGGATAAATCCAGAAAGTGTCACCAATGCCAAGTGCATGGGGTGGTCTTACACCAACCTCTGAATGTGCTGCACCCGACCGTTGCTTCGTGGTCATTCGAGTGTTGGGGCACGGACATAATAGGTCTGATAGACCCTCCATCCTCTAAGTGACAGATTTATTCTCGCAACTACGGATTACTTCTCTAAATGGGCAGAGGCAGTGTCGTTATAAAAAGTTACGGCATGACACGTCCTTTTTTTCAAAAGTCAGATAGTCTACCGTTTCGGAAGTCCGTGCAGAGTAATCTCCGACAATGGGACAACCTTCAAAAGCACCAAGATCAACAGCTTCGTCAAACGACATGAGATAGATTGAAGGTACTCAATAATCTACTATCTTAGGGCAAATGGCTTAGCCGAAGCCTTCAACAACACACTGGTACATATTTTGAAGACAACACTGGACGAAAATAAAAGAGATTGGCATAACAAATTGCTAGAAGCTTTGTGGGTCTACCGGACAACATTCAGGACTACCACCCAATGTACAACCCACGCACTCGTGAACAGATCAGAGGTCGTGCAACAGCTAGAGGTTCAGACGCCGTCTCTCAGAGTCGCTGTCGCTAATCAGCTTACAATAGAATAAAGTGCAAGACTTAGACTTGAAGAATTGGAAAGTCTCGAAGGAAAGCGACTAGAAGCACAACAGCATTTGGAGTTTTACCAGGTAAGGATGGCACAAATTCATGATAAGTTGGTCCGCCCAAGGACTTTCAAAGTTGGTGATCTCGTTCTCGTTCTCAAGAGACGTATTCTTGTGCGCCGCAAGATAAATGGGAAATTTGAGCCAACTTAGGAGGGACCATTTGTCATTGAAAAAGTATATTCAGGAGGAGCCTACCAGCTGGTCGATTCCCAAGGCGGAAGACCCGTGTTATCGATCAACGGACGATACTTGAAGACATACCATACAACTTGACATTGCTTGAATTGAAATTTTGAAATCTTGATTATTCTGGGGTTATATATTTGGCTAAACGTCTGTGACCGGGTCCAAAATTTTTGTAATAAAATTAACCTCAATAAAATGAAAACTTTTGAAAATACATACTTCGACTTTCTTTTTTTTCTCTACTTTTAAGTTTGATATTTTACCAAATAAAATATATATATGTATATATATATATATATATATATATATATATATAAATAAATGACCTCACCGACATAAATTAAAGCCTTCGCTGGTAGGCGTTTTGTTTTGTTATTGTTCCTGTCGAATTTCAGCTCACTGTTGTTTTTTTGTAGTCTGCGGAGAAAATATCAAGACAAAAGTTGATCTTTGCTTTTAAGGATGACTTGAATCTCGCACTCAACGAAGAAAGGATACCACAAGGTGGCATCATAGACTTCAACGTGAACTTCAATCAAGTCAATGTGGACTATGAGGGTCCCCTGATGGGTGCGGTTAGCCATCAAGAGAAGGAGGGGCTACCTTCGTTGTTAAAGATCAGCACCAGGAAGGATTCCTCACAGAAGGGGAAGAAAGTGATAGTACAGCAAGATCCGATGGAGGGGACTAGTCGTCTACCGTCTATGATAACTGCACCAACTGGAGGTCTAGTCACTGCTAATGACGAGAGACTGCCAGATGCACCATTGCGAGGAACTCAATGCAGAAACGCCAACCAACGAAAACATAGAGCTTTCCGACGTAAAGAAAAAAGACGCCAACAGGAAACAGAAATCTTGCTTAACCCTATTCCGGAAGGGAAAATATACGAGCCAGGTATGAGAGAGACTTCTTCCAGCCTGCCTACCACAGAGGATGAGTCTGAGTTCGCTACAGAGCCGGAGATACCAAAGGTTCCAGATGATCTTTGTCCGGGATGCCCGACATGCAACAACGAGATTCCCACACGTACGCCAGCTAAAGGGGCATTTGTGGAATGCTCGGACTGCAACGTCCTCCACCTAGAACGTTACAGTACTCTGAAGGAGTACATGTCCACCGACGATTGATTACAGATTACCAATCACTCAACGGGGGAATCATATGTTTCGTTGGATACAGAGTCGTATATTCCGCTGGATACAGAGACAGCATCAGCTTGGGTTCCTACTGACATTTAAATGAGGGAGCGTCCTCGACAGCCACCAATGATCACCATGGCAGAAATCGACAAATTGGTTAAAGTAAAGAAAAGAGAATCTGAATTTTATGAAGAAGTTACAGGAAGATTCATCAATATACTAGAAGGCTTGGAGCTGTACACCAGTCTTCTCTGAAAGCGACGAAAGGAGCATTCTCGACTGAATATTCGACCTAAAAGACAGGGGTCGAGCCTGTCTTTTGATGGAGAGGACCTATTCCGAACCAAAGAAATGGATGTGTGGAAAAGGTAGAATCACCATCCAATGTGGTTGTTGTTATAATTTCACCAGGGACAGACAAGGGAATACCCCAGAAATTTTAAGACATGATGAGGTGGATCCGTTACCTCCTATGATAAAATGGATGATCAAGATGATGGTTCGATGGAGCATACTTTTAGCTGACTGTATTCCCAACAGCTGCATCATCAATATCTATGATGAAGGTGACTGCATTCCCCCACATATAGACCATCACGATTTTGTGAGACCTTTATGCACGGTCTACATGAGTAAGAGCAATATCCTATTTGGGAAAGAAATAGATGTCGTTAGCCCCGACGAGTTCAGAGGATCCGTAGAGATTCTGCTATTAGTGGATTCAGTGCTGGTTCTTAAAGGAAATGGAGCAGACATCGCCAAATACTGCATTCCAGGAGTGCAATACCCTAGGGTTTCTGTAACTTTCAGAAGGATGGATGGTAACAAGATTTCGTATGGATTCCGTCCGGATCCGGAGTTAGAAGATCTACTGGCTTACGAGCTGTGAGAGGGTTGTACCTTTAAGTACATGCAAAGGGGAACTCTTGCCCTGAAGCGTGGCTTAGTAGGTTGGCTCGATCAGGAGCTCGCCCCACCAGAGATGGAGGACATTCAAGAGACGTCTTTTTGTACTGCTTTTTGACACATTAGATGTAATGATATATGTAACATATATGTTCAGCTTGTGATATGTACCCAGCATGAGATGTTTTCAGATGTACTTTTGATGCGTTCAGCATATTGTACCTTTTGATGCTTCGGCCTATGTTCGATCTGTAACTCCTATTTGAAACAGATTAATGAAATCTCTTTCAGAATTTTATTTGTTTGTTCAGTTGTCATTTCTGTGCGATGGATAAAGAGCCACAAAACCATGCGTTGGTTTTGAACTACAATGAACAAAGAACAAAAGAATAAATACTTGATAATAATAAAATTCAAATAAAAATACTCTTTTGAAATATCAACCATCGAAAATTTTGAAAAACATGTTTTGATAATTAAAACAAGAAAAGAAAATAAATTTATTGAGCTTGTTTATCTCGAGCTCGAGGTTTCTCACTTTTCGCTTGCGCAGCGCGACTATCCTAGTCTGCACCAGTTTTCTTCACATCCCCACAGAATTTCACATTTTGCACAAAATCTCAAAAAATCCCATATATCTTCCTCACCAATGTCAACCTTATCACATGACACATATCTATGAGGAACTCTCTACACTGTTTTCATGTTGCTCTCATAGTCGGTACCTAAATCCTGACTCCAATCTTCGAGATTGGTGTAAGGCCCCCTTAAATGGAACATGGCATCATATTCTCAATCCTCGAGATTGGTATAAGACCCCCTTAAATAAGACCCCCTTAAATGGAACATGACATCCTATCCTCAATCTTCGAGTCTGGTGTAAGGCCACCTTAAATGGAACATGGCATCCTATCCTCAATCTTGCAGTCTGGTGTAAGGCCCCCTTAAACAGAGCATAGCATCCTATTCTCATCTTCGAGATTGGTGTAAGGCCCCATTAAATGGAGCATGGCATCCTATTCTCAATCCTCGAGATTGGTGTAAGGCCCCCGTAAATGGAACATGATATCCTATCCTCAATCTTCGAGTCTGGTGTAAGAGCCCCTTAAATGGAACATGGCATCCTATTCTCAATCTTCAAGTCTGGTGTAAGACCTCCTTAAATGGAATATGGCATCTTAATCCCATCCCTGAGGTCGATACCTAAAATCCGACTCATTTTCTAAGATTGATACCTAAATTTCAATTCTCATTTCGGGATCATTACCTAAATTCTGTTTCCTATCTTCCGAGGTCGGTACCTAAATTCTAACTATCTTCCTGAGATTGATACCTAAATTTTAATTCTCATTTCGGGATCAGTACCTAAATTATGATTCCCATCTTTCGAGGTCGGTACCTAAATTTCGACTATCTTCCTGAGATTGATACTTAAATTTCAATTCTCTTTTCGGGATCAGTACCTAAATCCTGATTCCCATCTTTTCAGGTCGATACCTAAATTCCGACTCCCCTTTCCAAGATTAATATCCAAATTTCAATTCTCACCTTGGGGTCAGTACCTAAATATTGATTCCCATCCTCAGTAAACATCTGAAGCTTGATACTCAAAACTCATTCTCCAATCCCCAGCTAAAGTTTCTAATTCTCGATTTTGATCGGATATCCACTTACTAATTCCCCAGCGAGAATAACTAGCACTTCATTCTACACTTCTTTCTAGGTCTGTCGACTTAGAGGTCCGTATTAGTTTTGTTGATCTCGTCGATCAACGCCAATACGCACGGTGTGCTTGCCCAGCACACCACACACACACCTATTGGGGGTTCATTTGTTGACCTCACTTTTGTTTGAGGTTTAGTTTTTCCGCTTTAGTAGCCTAGGGTCTAGCCATAGGACTTTCCTGTTGACTATTCCTAGAATACTAGCAAAAGAACCCTCACCAATAGAAATTCTAAGCTCTTTGCTCAACTTGAAGTTCCATATACTAGTCCTAACCTCTAGTACTTAGTAGGTGGGGTCAATATAGGGGAGCTCGAGTAGAGTCCCCATAGGACTGCTTGACTTTAGGGCTGACCCCGGGTGTTAGTCTAGAGCTAGTTCACTGGCTTGCACTGACTTGCACTCACTGTCACTCACTTTCACACCCATTCACTCACAACCCCAAACCCAAACTTGTTGATTTTCGTCCCTTAATCCTTTGGGAGACTCATGTAGATGGTCTCCTAGACCCTCTAGCCCTAAGCTGGGGTTTAGCTAGCACCAATACATAGAGGACACAAATGGAGATTTCATTGGTCCGTGGCTCAAATCAGGATGGTTGGCACCTCAATTTTACTAGATTACTCAATTTAGTCTTTTGTCCCCAAAACCAACTTAAACCCTTCAATTGAAGTCAATTTGATCTCAATTTGCCCCAATTTGGATCCTAAACCCTTCATAATGATCTTACACGTCAAATTGGACCTTTAATTGGCCTTGGTCAAGCCTCAATTTCACTCAAATTGGACCCACATTCAAAACCCCCAAATTTTGCCCCCAAATTGACTAAGCGACCAAAATCTACCAAATTGAACTCACGAACCAATTCAAAATCACTTCAAATCTTTTCTAAACCCCTCATGACAACCATCTACACCATCCTGATTAATTGAGCTCGAACCAAAATTTTGACGAAAATCGAAATTTGATGTGATTTTGACCCGATCATAGACGAGGCTGCCCGGGCGACCGCGGATGACGAAACGTACTCCACCGATGCGTCCAGAACGTTGATTTTGCCTAGGGTAGGTGTCCATTTCACGACAATAGCGTGTTTGGAAGAAAATGCGTGAAATAAAGTGTATAATATTAAATAATAATAGTATTACTATTATTATTATTATATAATCCTTTTTTATTATTCTCTCCCCAACTAATAAACCCTAAATCCTCCCCCTCTCTCATTCGGTCCGCGCCTCCCCTCTCCCGTTCGCAGGCCCGACCGGATCCCTCACGCCCCATACGCGATCCTATCTACTGTAGCATCATCCTCGAGCTGCACGCGCCCATCTCCTGTTTGGTTCTTATCCCCCTCTGCTCTCAATCCCGTCGCCAAGCCGACTGCTCCCTTCTGCGGCATTTTGTTGCCACTTCCAGCGCCTCCCTCCGTTCCAGCTCACCCCTCTAGGTAAGTATGGGTAGTTTCTCCTCCTCTTGGCATATAAAATCCCCATTTGGGGTAGGGTTTGGTTGATGGCCGAAAATTTTAGAGGGAGGGGAGGTGCTGCCGGATCCTAGTCTTGCCCTAGCTCTTTCCCAGTGTGATACTTGGGCTGAGTTCTTCGATCTTTCCTATTAGTTCACTCTGTTCCTTGGTTGTTTCGCCATTGAGGTATAACTCTCTTCGTTGCATGTTTAGCCTACTTGCTTATTAAGAGGCTCTTTTTTTTGTGGCAAAACCTAACTAGCTAGTACTTTCTTCTCTCGTTAATGCAAGCTCTATATGTTCTTATTCTCTTGAAAATGACATCAAATATATGCGGCTTTGGTATGGCATGTTCTTAGTGTAGCTTGTTTCACTTCAGTACTCCTGTTTAGTATAGCATATTTTACTTCGGTACCCCTGTTTAGCATAGCATGTTTGTGATACGTGTTTACTACTTAGCGTAGCATTCTCGTTGCATGTTGATGTCTTTCCTTTTAACCCGCTATACCTTAGAGTAGGAGGCCAGTAGTTGATTCTATAGAGGTACCTGGCAGCATATCATTGACTCAACTATTGCATGAACACTTAAAGCTAACATCTAACTCGAAGGTGCTACGACGAGGAGCTTGGAGCTAGCATTGTGGGCAGCACGACCATCTTCAACAACGGAACATGTCTACACCAGCTAAACAATTCCTTAGAAATTAAACAACAATTCATAGTATTTCGAGGTTGTTCGCCTAGTGCGACATAAATCCTCAACTTCTCTTTAGGCCTTTCTTATAGCTCTGTTGTATAATATAAGCCATAACACATCTTAGAATTCTGAGGTTGGCGTTCGTTATGACCCAAATCCTCACATCTTCCAGGCTATTCGTGTAATTGTTTCAAACAAAAGTGAGTCGTAATTAATAAAATTGGCAGGATAAAACCTTTAAATAATTTTTCTTCTAAATCGAAGCCAAACCATAGGATAGCTTGGGAAGTCATCGAGGTTCTCCTTAGGATCTATGACATCCCCTAGTTCTTCCTCCTTTGGATTCTATAATAAATGTTTCAAATTTGAGTCAATCCCCATTCACACATCTTCGTCCGATTTTGTTGAAAAGTTCTATCATTTTGATCTCTATGAAGATAATATTCCTTGATTTTTATCAAAAGTTTACATAAATAACCTCGGTCATTTAAGATGTAATTAACTATAGGGGTTTGCCCTTATAGGAAGCTTTTCCGAGCCCAGTTTAATATAAACCCTATTTAATTCTTCGCATTAAATAGGGGAACTTGTCGGCAAATAAATGGTTTCGCAGATCAAACGGATGTCATATATTTTTTAGTTTAGTTGATAGAGCCTCACCCTCAAGTCTTGTGTTTATCTTTCGAGATAAATACAGGTCTTGAGGTATAGTGCTTTTTCATTTAAACTATGAAAAATATGCATCGATTGATTTCATATTTTTCTAAACTTATATATATATATATATATATATATAAGTAAATTAAAACGTCCTTCCGAAGCGGGCGACGGGATTTCGATTCCGATGACCAACAGCTTCCAATGGGCAACTCCACACCCAAAATAGTGCCGACGAGTAGTTTATCATCTCTTCAAAGAATTGAACTTTTAAATTATCTTGGACTCCAACATAACAAGCATAACCACTAATCACAATCATAATGTAACACCAATAATATGATTCCAATCATAATATCACTAGACCTATTCACTCCTCTAATTACAATTCAGCTCCTTATCCACTATCATGTCTCTAGCATCATCAACAAAAGCAATGGTGCTCTTCACAAGAATATCCACATCTATGATTGAACATGAGAGAATTAGGTGCAAGAAAACATAAAGATAAATATGATAAAAACCTATAAAAAGAAGCAAAAAGAAAATGTCAATTTTAATTTAGCTGTCACTCTACTCTATTTCTTCTCTCTTGTATGTGATTCTCTAACTCTATTCTAGGATGCCATGGTCCCTTCCTCAAATGCCTCCATTAGTACCATTAATTTTCCCCAGTTGTGCAATGTTGGGAGCTCTTAATATCAACGCCTCTGATGTCCCCATCGTAT
Source organism: Papilionanthe hookeriana x Papilionanthe teres (assembly GCA_022702705.1). Classification (NCBI taxonomy): domain Eukaryota; kingdom Viridiplantae; phylum Streptophyta; class Magnoliopsida; order Asparagales; family Orchidaceae; genus Papilionanthe; species Papilionanthe hookeriana x Papilionanthe teres. The sequence continues at coordinate 148,816,138 of CM040427.1, forward strand.
CCTGGCAAGTTCACAGTCAACAAGTATATATTTGCTAAAATCAAGCTAGTAATTATGATGCCCTGCATAAGTCTTTTGTATACTTTTATATTTAAAAAAAATGGCTTAAAATCCCCCTTAGGAATCCTCTTCTTTCTCATGCTTCAAATACATTAAATTAGCACGTTCACCATGCACTTGCAAAATCATTCAAAGAAGCACGCTTATGCATTCATCCTTTTCTCAAGCTTTTATTTTCCGGGCTCCCTATTATACTTACTAGGAGTTGAAAAATTTAATGTTTTGTAATAGGAAGTTGAAGCCTTATTGGCCACATTCGAAGTCAATCAGATTGGATGTTTTCTTTCTACCGTCCATTCCTGGCCAAGATTCAAGAGTTCTCAAGGCATCCAAGACTTGTGGGTTTATATTCTCAAGGGCTTGTGACAGCAAGAATAATCACATCAGGCTTTTGAACCTCTCAATCCTATTATTCATCAATTATCCTACGCGTCTTTTCAAATAAGCACTAGCCTTCGATACTAAAAATAAACCCAAATTGTCATGAATTTAATTTCTTTCTCCAACTTTTCAGTGCATTTGAATAACCTTCAAACTCTTCAAGATTTTTCCTCTATTTTTAATAGAAAACTTAAATTTAGCAAGCAACAACAGCTCCCTTGATCTTTGGTTGTCATAAAAAAAATAAAATAAATAAAATACAGCAACAATAACAAATAATAATAATAATAATAATAATCAATATTTGCAAAACAAATTCTAATGGTCACAATAAAAATAACACTGGCCAAAAAATGAAAGGATTACATTAGTAACGATTGGGCATACTAAGGAAGCAACCAATCAACATAAGCAAAATCAAGTCAACTCACGTGCAAATGACACTTATGTGTAGCTATATCAACATCCCGGTGATTGTCACAATTCCAGAAAAATAAAACCTTAAAATGCGAACCAAAGAGTACAGCACACGCCTAGGTTCTTAAAGGCACTTTCAAGGCACATTCAAAGAGGACGAATCCTAAATATCAAGCACAAGTGGTATAACGAAATATTCAAATTCAACCTCCAAACTAATTATTGGATGAACCTCCTTCAGCAGATTAGATCTGTATTCAAAACTTGAAACTAGGATTAGACTCTCCTTTTGAACTAGAAGCCATATGCCTGCCCTTGCTAGCCCCATGGAATTGGTCACTTCATTCGTTAGTGCTATTATTGTAACTAATCCAACAAATATTGAAAAGTCCCACCTTCCTCCAATTTGTGAATAAAGATGAAAGTGTTTAACAGAAATTTCCTACTTCAAATGGGACAATTCACATTATTAAAGCTTTAGCTAATGTTTTCTAATAATAATTACTAAGAAATGCAGGAATCAGGAGAAAATCTATCGCCACTCCTCTACATTCATAAGGGTACATACAAAACGATCCAAATGAGTACTTTTCTAATTTTGATGATCCATAAGATGCTTCATCCTTGATCTTCATGTTACATTTTTGAGCTATTGTAATTTTTTACAATCACTCTTGTTATACTCATGTCATTACCTTGTTATAATATTTTGCATTGAGAAGAAAAGGCAAAAGATGGGAATGGCAATCTCCAGTACGGCACAGAACTATTTATGGACCGAAGACCCCCAAAATACAAAAATAAAGTTAATCCTGAGGCAACTATCATTCATGAATTACATAACCACCATAACAGTTTAATACTATAAGATGAAAGTAAAAAGGAACGTAATAAATGAAAAATGCACAATGCAATATAAAATTACACCTATTATGACTGCAAATTTAAAAAAAAAAATCAGACTGCAAAATGGAATATAAAATTACGCCTGCTATGATTCACCAATAATAAAAATATAAACTCTGTATTAATCTCTGGTATAACTGCAAATTCATCAAAATGGTGTCCAATTCATTTTTCTAAGCACCAAAATTCTCAAAGAGTGGAGTGATACCAATGTCAAAAGAAATGCTATACATTAACTCCCGATGAATCAGTTGCAAAAATTACTCGATGATTCAGATTGCAGAATTAATGTAATAAAACAACAAATTTATCCTTTATCGCAATAACTAGTTGTTCTAGATTTTATATCCAATCTCGGCTATTAAAAGCAGAGAAATACTAGATCTATTCCATGAACCACGCAGCAAATGCAATAGGAAGTAAAAAGAATAAATAGGATTAGCAAAAATCTTTCAACAAAATCTAAAAACATAGAAAATCCAAGGAGTACTATTCATTCTATTTGAATTGTAAAAATACAACATTATTAAAACACTTTCCTAACGGTGGCCACTTCCCTGGACAACTGGTGAAGAGAAAAATCGCATTGGATAGGTGAAGCGATATTAGCATACTAGTAACGAGAAAGAATATAAACAATCATAAAAAAAATGAGGTAAATAATGGTAGCATTAATGAGCCATTGTTGCAGAAAACTTCCAGAAACAAGCTTAACTACAATCAAAACCACACTAGTAGTCATTTCTGGCAAGCCTTAAACTTGGGGAAACAAAATTATGAGAACCTAGACTGATCAGATTGACCTATCGTAGTTTTTCAGTCAATGGATTAGAAAACTTAAATCAACCAAAATAGTTTCCGGTTTTATCCAAATACTCTTTCAGAACCACTATTTGAAAATAAAGCCCAACAATTTACGCCTCCTCTCCACATTGCTAATAAATTTGGTCATTCACTCTCCTCCAAACCAGACGTTAATGCCTTGTCCAGGGCTTTCCCATGAAACTGTACTCCCCACCTGTTCGGACGTCACTAACACAGCCACTTCAGGAATGTTATTCGCTAGTTGCTCGCAGTCCCCTTCACCTCATCCAAGATAATCAGCCATTATCTTTTCTAGATATCTCATCTTAAATGTTAATATATATGCCCATGATTCATCTAGCCTAAACAAATTCTCTAAACTATCATTCTACTCTTGCCTTAATTATTTTATATTCCTAAATTTCATTTTTTCTAATCACATAGCCCTAAACTATAAGTCATCAAAAGAAGTTTCTATAAGATTATTGTTTTATGAAAAACAAGCAACTTCCAAACCTAAAAATGAAAGCTATGAAAAAAGTTAATTATTAATTAAGAACATGCTTCTTTGCTAATCTTGTTGCTTCTCACTTTAAATCAAGTCTCCTAATATACAACAAATTCTTTGGACACTTCCAAACTTCTATAGTGAGCCTAGTAAAACAAAAGGCTAGTTTATTCAACCATCAAATATGGTTTAAACTTAGCAACATGCTATATAAGATTAACAACACAGTGAGTAGTGCAAGCATATTGTATTAGCATCAGCAAGCAATTGTTTTTATCCTTTGCAAATAATTTTTCAAATGCAGTACCATCAAAGTCCTTATATTAAATTATCATAAAATTGGCACTATTTAAACTTCGTCTACAAATAGGATGATGAATATTACAAGCTTTGATAGTACCTGCCAGGTTCCCAGATTAAGATGACCATCAGTAACAGGAACCCTGGAGAGGAACAGCCTTAGGAAGCTAATAGCGCAAAGCCACAAAAAGTTTGCAAAAAACACTAAAATCTACATACGTGAGGGCACAGCCAAACATTGATGATTTAATATGTGCTGGCATATCATCGGGGCCTACATAAATGTAATTCAGCAGAAGTCATGATTAAACCATCATTGATGAGAACCAAATATATATATATGTATATATATATATGAAAACAAAAAAAAAAAAAAACTCTTGGTACTTCTATTAACTTTTAGATACGAGCAATTTCCAACATAATCAGAAAAAAGGAGATCAATAGTCTACCAACTAAACGACAATAACTTTAACACAAACCCAAATTTTCTCTCATCATTAGTAAAAAGCATACACCAAGGTACATCCTCTTGTAAATTTCCAGTCAGGTACATCTACCTAATATACTAAGACAAAATTATTAAAGAATAACAAGCGCCCACAGAAGAAATGACTCGAGTGATTTTAAAAATTTATTTAAAATGACTTCAAAAATTATTAAGTAAAAATTTATTTTGATTAAAACTTAACTTAAACTCAAGATTGCAATAGTAAACGATTTTCAAGCATAAATTAAGCAGTATAAAATGAAAACAACCACAGTGCAAAAAGATAAAAAGCAAAAAAAAAAAGTTCTGAACAAAAGTTTTCACGTGGTTCAACTCAAAACAACCTCAGGGCCTATGTCCACACATAGCCGAACTCCAGAGCAAGAAAACCACTAAAAGATAAAATAAGTTAAAACGTATATGTACTTTTACAATTGGGTAAATAATAACCCCACTGTGTTACAAAACTAACAACAAAAATAACATAAAGCCAAATGTCCCAAAAAAAAGTGTAACTTTTGAAAATATAAGGTTTTCTAAAATCTATGTCATGACATATTTAAAAATAAAATTGATTTCACAATAATTCCAAATTAACTACATCCAAAACACAAAAAAAATTCAAAATTTTATAAGCTCATAATGATGATTTTCCAATCCTTAAAACCATAATAATTTTAAGCAAGTTATACCAAAAGTGATAATTTTACGTTTCAAATCACAAAAAATCAAATGAACTGAAGTTGCTAGTTATGAAATGTATGAATATAATTTTAAAAGATATAACATGTATGTTTTAATTTTAAAAGATATGAAAATGCAATTCAAGTGAACTAAACCTTTTAAACAACTTATTATACAATGTTTTTTTATACGAGATAAGTCAAATAACATAAGAGCCTAATAATAATATAACATAAATTTTTTAATAGCACAAAATAGTTTTAGATTTATGCACCATCATTAGAAATTAAATTGAAAAAGTCTTGCAGCAAGAAAAATCATGAATCAAATGAATATGTCGTTGAATGGATCAACCAAGCCTTTCTCTTCACCAAATATCTTCCAAATATATGCCAATAGATCACCCAAATAAACTTAAAAGGTTACTTTGAGGAGAAAGAAAATTTTAAATTATACTTGGACCAAGAAAAGGCTTAAAGCGAGAGGAAATTTAAAAAGAAATTTTGCAAGAAGTGCATGCCCGACCATAGGAAGGCATTTTTGGAGAGATATATCATAAGAAGTGTATCAGAGTTTCAAAGTAAGCCATGTCTCGGACTTAGATTCAGAGTAAATCAGATTTCATATTGAGATTGAGATTTCAAAGTATCAAAGTAAATCAGATTTTAGAGTTGAGTTCGAGCTTTTAAAGATTCTACAGTGATCCACTCTCATAGAGTTTGAAATACATTTTCTTGGAATGTCCTATTCCTACAGCCTGTTGTCAGGAAATGACTCCTAGTAGATGGATAGGAATGTGATGGCCAACAAAGGAGACTTGATGTTTGCAATGAGGTTCATGATGAGACGTGATGCATATTCACGTCACAATTAATTAATTTCGTATAGAGTTTATAAAGGCTCCGTGTGGAGATTTCAAAGTACTATGTAAATGCCATCCTATATCAATTTTTTGTTAATATCAAATAACTTGACCTTCAAATTACTGATTTTAAGTATCTCTCAAAAACCATAACTTAGTACATTTAAAATATTTTTTTTTTTCAAATATATTATAAATTGATCAAGAGTTAACGGACCATTTCAGCTAATCCCAACAATTTCTCAAGAAAATTGAGTTTTATCAATTGGAGGATGTGTTAGACGCCTTTTTTTTTATTTATGCTCTCACCTCAAAACTTCTTCTCAAGGTAGTATACAGAAATTTTCTCAAGAAAATTGAGGTTTTATCAATTAGAGGATGTGTTAGTTGCCAATTTTTTATTTATGCTCACCTCAAACTTGTTCTCAAGGTAGTAAACTACTCTTTTCAAAAATCAGGGCTTTTACCCTTCTTATCATTTTTATACATATAATTTTTATTTATTTTTCCTACATTTATCTGAGAATTACTATATCTAGTTGATCACGATCCTTTGTAAAGATTTTGAACATTTAATTTTCCCTTAATTGATGGCTTCGGAATATTTCTTATTGTGGTTTCCTGACGTATTATATTTAATATGAAATTTACAATTTGGCTAAACTGTATTAGTTATCAATTAAAAAATTTTAAAATATTTTCGATCAGCTCAAAATATTTTGAATGTACACTTTTAATTATTTTGGAGATCTTCCTAAATTCAGATAGGTAATTCTCTAAAGTAAACGAATGGATTTAATTAGAAATAACAAATATTTTTCCTTTTAACGACCATTTACATACAAACATGTTGAGATCCTCACATGACCTATATAATATATTTTGAAGGAGACAACCACATTTCTCAAACATAGTACACATGAAATGAAGAATGCAGAAAGCATCATTCAAATGATATCATATCGTCACAGTCTAGAAGTGCAAATAATATTACACCACATAGTCCAGAAATATAAATAATACATGACTACACAGTCTAAGCATAGAAATAATACAACACCGTATAACATATAATAAATGTGTAATCCAAATACAATCAAACAAATGCCAGACACATCCATCGGAACTTCCCTAATTGTCATCTTCCTGCTCTCACATCTCCAGATCGTCCATGGTGTAGAGATCGAATAGTGGTGGTGGTTGTGGTCGCTTTCCTCTATGCAAGGCCTTTAAACTCGGGCGGATGTGGTCATACTGGCGTTGGTGTTGAGTGGCATAAAACTGTGTTTGCTAGTGGATCTCGTGCATCTCCCACTCCATAACTCCCTGAGTAGCAGATAACTGATCTAGGTGCATCAAACGGAGGCTCAGAAAGAGGGGAGTGGCCTCGCACATATGAGGCGTTAGAAGGTAGACCATAAGCCTAAATAGTGGCTAATTTGATGGGCTTCTAAGAACGAAGCTGCTCCTCAAATCTATCTCTCTCGATCCCGGACATGTCACATAAGTGCTTAATGAGGCTAAGGATAACCCAAACCTACAGTAATCTGGGAACTGGCAATGTATAAAAAAGGGGTGGATAACTACCCCAATTTCTATGGACTTCCTCTGCTCGATATAAAAATTAAGGACGGCCCCATTCCCCATGACGTCAGGGAGGCCGGTGGTGGCTAAGAATCGGGTCTCTATAAGGTAATGTCAAGCCCTGTATATTTTGTTCAGTTATGTCAAGGGAAAGTTGATCCAACTCTCTTCCTCCTCCAGTCTCGTCTTCCAATGCATTTTAGAGTCGGTAAGAGTCAATAATGAGTTGATAGTCAGGGTTAAGAAACTCAGAATACTCGCTATTAGGGATGTCACTGAGGCAAAATAGAAGATTAATGGTGGTTGGATCAAAAGGAACATGTCTACCCCACATAAAAACTTGCCCGTCGACGTACTCGCTAGCTTTGGCATAAAACTCCCGGACTACAGGGACAATAGCAAGGCCAACAATAGTACAGAACCTATCCCATCCCCGATTCTCTATCATAGCTTGAAATTCATCCCCGGGTGTTTGAAAAATCCTTCAAGGAATTAATTTCTTCCTCAAAATAAGATTGAAATATCGTTGGGAGGCATCTAAACTCATAAATTTTCTCTCATCATAGTAGGTAACCCCCCTCCCCCTAATCCTAGGCGACATAATGGGTAGAATCCCTCGAGATAGTTTAGGAGAAAGAAAACACACAAAAACCACGGTGAAACATTAAAAGATCGATGATCTCACCTATGATAGGAGACGACTTGCTGATCCAAACATCTTTATATATATATATATATATATATATGTATGTATATATATATATATATATATATTAATTTATAAATATACACATATTCATTAACATTATACATATATATAACATGTTACCTCTTCCTTGAATTTTATTTTAAATTTTATCAAACATTAGTCAATTAAATTTTTAATTGATTAATTAAATTATTAATTGATTGAATTATTAAATAGCCAACTGATATTCTCGAATAAATAATTAAGATATTTATTAATTAATTTATTTATTAATGTTATAAATAATTTAATTAAGTTATATATATTAAGTAAATTTTAAATTGGTTGGTTAGTATTATGAATAAGTTAATTAAAGTATTAAATGATTATTTAAATTCTTAAATTGATTACTTCAATGTTTAGGTGTTTAATAAAACTATTAATTAATTGATTAATTTATCAGTTGAATTGAGGTATTAATTAAATAATTATATCATTAATTAATTAAAGTTGTTAATTGACTTACTAGGATATTGATGAATAAGTTGTAGCTACTAATTCGTTTGAATTTAAATCTATTATTATTCAAATGATATCAAATAATCAGTTTAGGAGAGCACCAACTGAAAAAATTTTTTAGAATAGTGTGTTACATTTAAATATGATGGTATTTCGAATGATGCTATTAGACTTATGTTTTTTCCATTCTCACTTAGCGATAAGGCTTAAGATATGGTTGAATCATTAGCACCTGGATGTATTAAAATTTAGAGTGATTTAGCACATAAATTTCTTGCTAAACATTTTCTACCATCAAAAACTGCAAAGTTTAGAAATTATACATCTTTTTGTCAGTTTAAATGGGAATCTATTTATGATGCTTGGAAACAATTTAAAACCTGAGAAAGTATCTACACCATGCTGTGTCAGATTGGTTAATTATTCAAACTTTTTATAACGGATTAGCTAATTCTCTTAGATCTATTATCGATGACGTTGTTGGTGGTTCATTGATGTCAAAACCATTCCATGATGCTTATGCTTTAATTGAATAAATGTCTATTAATAATTTTCAATGGCTTTCTAAAAGGGTACATCTTAAAAAGGCAGCTAATATTCATGAATCTGATGCTTTTATAATGTTAGTGAATCAAATTGCTACAATTTCAAGGAAGATAGACTAATTTGGATTGAATTTTTCTCAACAAATTTCAATGATTGAAGAGAATTCGTTAGGCCAAATGGTAGATTCTCAAACATCAAGAGAAACTTTAAATGCTGTAAATAATAAATCAAATAATTCATATCTTATGGTTTGACACACCAACAAAAAATGAAATTTTTATCTGAAGCTAACACTTATTTTTGGGATGACCCATTTTCATATAAAGAAGGAAATGATCTAATTATTCGAAGATGTGTCTCTTAAGAAGAAACTTTTGAAATTATTCAAAAATGTCAAGATTCTGATTTTGTGGGGCATTTTAGAGTTGATAAAACAGCATACAAAATTTTGCAACCTAGATTTTATTGGCATGCTATCTTTAGAGATATTAATGTTTATAATAAAAATTGTGATCATTGTCAACGGGTAGACAATATTTCTAGAAGAAACGAGATGTCCCTCAATTATATTTTAGAAGTTGAAATATTTGACGTTTGGGGATTAGATTTCATGGGACCATTTAAACCATATTTCGAAAATTTATATATATTGTTAGTAGTTGACTATGTATCTAAATGGATAGAAGTTGTTGATTTACTTTAATGTGTTGCTCATAGTGTTGCAAAGTTTTTAAGAACGAATATATTTTGTAGATTTGGAATGCCAAGAGTAATCATAACTGATGGGGGAAGTCGTTTCAAAAATACGATAATAAAGAAATTAGTAAAAAAATATCATACCAATCAACATATTGCTACTTCTTATCAACCTCAAAACAAGTGGTTTGGCTGAAGTTTCTAATTGATAAATTAAAAAAATTTTAGAAAAATCTATTAATCCAACAAAAATGGATTGGTCTGTCAAACTTAATTATGTTTTGTGGGCTTATAGGACTGCATACAAAACTCCTATAGAAATGTCCTTATTCAGGTTAATATATCGAAAAGCTTGTCATTTACCAATGAAACTTGAGAATAAAACTTATTGGGCTATTAAGAAATTTAATTAATTTGAAGGATGCTGGTGAAAAGAGATTATTGCAATTATATGAGCTGGGAGAATTAAAGAATGACTTTTATGAGAATGCTAAGATTTATAAAAATAAGATGAAAAAGTGGCATGATTCGAAGATTCTCACAAAAAATTTTGAGCCAAGGCAACAAATTTTGCTTTATAATGCAAGATTGAGGTTATTTTCAAGCAAACTTAAGTCCAGGTGGATGGACACATTTGGTGATAAAAGTTTATCCCTATGGAGCTGTGGATATTAAAAATCCTAAAACCCAGAAAATATTCAAAGTGAATGGTCATAGACTGAAACCATATTTCTTAGGGGATCAAACTAAATTTAATGATGTTTTGATGTTGGGTCACTCATAATAAGTAGTGGGTACGTCGGGCTGACGACGCAAAACCAAACGCTTTATGGGAGGCAACCTATAGTTATCGGTGTATTTTTATTTTTCATATTATGTGGTTGTGTTTGTTTTAAAGAATTGTGGTAGTAATTTGAATATGTTGCAATAATTTTAAGACCTTTATTGATGTCTTAGACGTGTTAGAATGAGTTTTTAGACGTTAAGCTGATCTATGCTAAAATGAGCATTGTGCTTAAGCGCCCCGCAGGAGTTATAAAATCATTCCTAAATAATTTTTAAGAAGAATTAAACATGGTAAAGTGGTCTTGAACGTTATTTGGTGGTTTTTAGACGGGAAGTGGGTGTAGGCTCCTCTAAAGTTTATAAATGGCATGAAAAGGAAGAGAATTTTTGCCCCTCTCCAAATTTTCATTCTAAAGTCTAAGTGAAGAGAGATTTGAGTTGAAAGAGGTGTTAAGTTAGCAAAAATGTCTTCTTAAGAGAATGATTTGAAGAAGGATGAGGCCATCAAGAAGAAGTTTGTAAGTCAAAGCGCGCAAGAGTTATATAACGGATTCCTAGCCGTCAGTATTGAAGGAATAGTGGAGAAAATTACAAAAATTGAGGCTGATGTGACTTTAATTGAGGCAAAGGTAAATAAAACTAACGCACACTTAGCACATATTGAATGACAACTCAAAATGCAATTCAGTCATATAAGTTATATTGAAGAAGCGGACAATACGATGTATCTGAAAAACAAGTGGATTGAAGAGAATTCAATAAGAATTCTTCATCATCGTCTGTTCTATCAAATCTATATGTCAAATGTTTAGAATGAGCAAATGAAGGCCATGGATAAGTTGCACCTAATAGAGAATGGAATTAAGTTCGAGAATTAGTTTGTTTGTTTTAAGTGTTTAATGTTAATTTTGTCTTGTATTATAATGAATTTAGATGCTATCTCATCCAAAATCTTTTAGAGTGGAGATTAAATGTGTAAATTGTGTTTGTACTTGTTGAATATGTGAATGAAAGTGTTTTGTCTGTGTGAAAATTTCGTGTTATTGTGATCAAATCTAAGTTGTGGAAAATTGAGAATTTTTTAGAAATAAGACAATAAAATGGGAAGAAATTGTTATTAAGATTTATAAATACCATTTAGGAGTGGTTGACTTAAGAAGATGTGCATTTAAACCAAAATCTAAAATATCAAAAATTATGCACTGGCGCCTAAGCGCCAATACCCAGCGCTTAAGCGCAAGCAAACCTGAGAGATAAGCACCTAAGTGCTGAACCAATCACGTTTAAGCACCGGGTCACGAAAACAAGTTCGCGAACGGTTTTAAGTGAAAATTTGAGCTAAAAACCACCATTTTTACCCCAATCTTCTTCTTCCTCAGGCTTTTGCGATTTTAGACTTGGGGCTTCCCTAAAAGTGAAGAAAACTTGGTGGAATTGAGCCAAATTTGCCAGATTTCTTCTTCTCAAGGTTAGAGCTTCTCTCTTATGTAAAATTTTTTTTAATTTCACCATAGATTTGGAGTGCATTATGGAAAATCTGAAATTTACTATTCATGGTGAAAATTTGATAAAATTTTATAGATTTTACATGAAAAAGTGAGTTTAAGCTTTTAAAATTTAAATCTAGTGAATTATGGTTGATTTTGGAATTTATTGTGAATTTTATGTAATTTTTAGAAATGACATCAAGGATGAAGAGCAAGGGGAAAGCTCCTTTTGATTCGAGCAAGTTTGTAATTTCGAAATCTCAGGATAGATACACTGATGCGATGCGGTCGAGGAAATTAATTCCTAAGCGTTGTTTCAAGAATCTGGGCAGAGAAGTGGAAGACTTGATTGTCCGCCGACAGTGGGATCAGTTCAGTTGTTTTTTCTGTTGTTACTGTGATTTCTGTAGTTCGGGAGTTTTATGTCAATCTCCTTGAAGCAGAGGATGATCAGGTGATGGTAAGAGGGAAATCAGTAGCATTTTCACTTGAGATAATAAATTCATTTTACTAACAGCCTTTGGATACTACGTGTTTTTATGCAAATTACAATCCTACGGAGGAGTTAGATGAGATTATATATTCTTTAACTGCGGAAAGAGGATTATGGAAAATTATTAGTAAAATAAGAGTTAATTTTCCTACATCGAAAATGGATGCTACGGTGAAAACACGACACTATTTTATTTCTGCTCGTCTACTCCCTACAAACCATCTTAGCGAAGTGACCAGAGAAAGGACTACGTTAAACTATTGCATTCAACAATATAAGCGGATTAATACTAGATCTCTGATTTATCAGTTTATCACCAGTTCTTCCAGAGCTGCCACTACTGCAGGTTTGGTATTCGCATCCTTAATCTTTTCTTTATGTGAGCAAGCTAGTGTGAGATTTGATAGTTGGGAAGAGATTTTACAACCTCTAAAGCCCATTACTAGTGTGAATGTGAAGTCTTATTCCGAGCATTCTATTTTTGTTCTACATCTCGTGCATCTACATCCCATGGCAGATCCACCAATCCAGATTCGCATGCTCAATTAATGCAAAAGATGATGGACAACATCAACTATACTGCGGATAAGGTATTAAATTTAGAAAATTATGTAGATCATATTGATACTTACATGAGAAGGCATAGTGATTATGAAGAGAAATACAACACATCTTTGGAGAAATTTATCCGAGGTGATCAGAGTGTAGTAATTCCTTCATATCTATCGTACCCTCATTATGTTTCTATTAGTTTCTGGGATGATGATGATGGTGACAAGAATGATGAGTGATTGGGTTATGTTGTGTTGTGTTTGAAATCTTATTTGTTTTTGATGTTTGGACTACTGTTGTAGTATTGGTTGTTATGATGGACGTTGTTGTTGTGGTTTATTGTGATGTACAAGTTATGTTTTGTTGATGTGATAGTATTTGTATGAACTTTGTCATTTTAATTGTATTTTGTTGGTTAGTGTTGAACTTATTCGTACTGCTTTCGGAAAGTTTAGAATAGAGCTAACTTTTATTCAAAATTTTATGTTTAAGTTTCAATTTACTACCATATATTTTCTTTCTGTTGTGGTTGTGATATTATGTCTGTTTGTATGATTTGTTTTTATGTTATCCTCCACTGCATAGAGGTCTTTTGAGTCTCATATATAGTAAAATCAAAATGAATTTGATCATTTTTACTTCTGTTTTTAATTTTTTGTACTTGAGTATTTAGGATATGAAAATCTTTGTAAGAATGATGTTTTAATTTTTCATTTATGTCTATATATATGATATGCTAAAATATTTAATTTTATTAAAAATTTAAGTTTGAGGGGATGAATAACCACTTTTCAAAACTTGAAATTTACAAAGAAATTTTTTTTTTATTGTAAAAACTATTATGTATATGAAGTTATATTAGGATAATAAAATTTTGAATATAGAAATGAGTAAGAGAATTTAGTTAAAACTTTATAGTGATAATGAAAAATTTAAAGCTAAAATTTTTCTTAGTTAAGAGATGTTAAATATTGTGCAATTATCTCTAGTAAGAGATATTATATTTTTGAAAATTATAGAGAATTAGACGTTCATTTTCAATACTTAAATTTATTTTATTAAAATTAATTCTCAAAATTAATATTATATTTTTAAGTAAGGGATATATATCAAACATTTGCTTTAGGAAAGGAATAGTGAAATTCAAAATCAATAAAGGTTTATCTAAATATAGTAATCATTGCCAAAAAAATGTAAAGTATAGTATCTAAAAAAAAAGAGAAGCTTGTGGATTAGTGTCTAATCAAAAATTGGTTCCACATCTGATCTTTTTAATGCATAAGATTTGAGAAACTCCTAAGCTTAAGAATATAATATAGTAAGTATAATTATTTTTAATGAAAATCTTTAAGTAAAGAAGATAGAATGATTAAGCTCTATATTTAGAAAATCTACAAGTATTTCTAAATTAGATAGGAGCTCGTATTTTCATTCTTTTTCACTATAGAGATTTCTAAACTTTAAATCGGTCTCATTTACTAAAGTTTTTTCTAAATTGGAATACTATATTTCTAGAACAAAATTTTAGAATCTCCTAAAGAAACATATTCACATAATTTGCTTATATTGGTTTTGAAAGATTGTAGTGTCACCTGAGAACAACTAACATTTTAAATTTGGGAGAATTTGATATACTTATAATATATAATATTTTTGTACACATTTTTATACTTATTTTTTATGATACTACACTTTAATGTTTTTCTTTCAGGTACAATTAAGTGGACTAAATATGTCAAAAGGAGTGAAAATAGATCAATTTTGGAGCAAAAACAAAAAAAATGTTAAATTTAACTGGAGCGCATAAGCGCCAGCAGACAGAGAAAGCTGCGCTTAAGCACCAAAGGCTTCGCGCTTAAGCGCAGGGTATTACTAAGCAATTTCAAAGAATTTTTACGAATTTTGAAGGGATGTTTGAAGCAACCTTTGGTACAAACGTGGGTAACTGATAAACGGGCCCAAAAGACATTGAATAAACTCACGAAATGATGCATCTTTTGGGAAAATTCATTGAATATAGACACATTTTGAAGAGGCACCAAGGCATCTTTTTAGAAAATATAAAAATGACTTAAAGAGAATTAAGGGAGATGCTGAAAAGTGTGTAGAGAGCTAGGAAAGAGTAGTTATAGTAAGAAGTTGTAGGATTGTTACTTAGGATTTCTTCACACTAATCTCATTCATAGCGAAAGGGAAGGTGGGTAGAGATTTCTGAGTAAAAATCCATTGTTTTAGAGAGATTTTAACCCTTTAGGGTTGGGCGACCAGTCCTAGGGAGGCTTGTAAGAGAAATGAAGAGCTTCAAAGAAACTTCGAGAGTTTGATAGAGAGGAACTTGAGATAAGTATTTATATTTGTACATCATTTGGTTTTAATTGAGACTTCTTGTGTTTCTATATGATTTCTACTTTTAAAATTATTTGTTGTTATGTTTCTTCAAGGTTTCTGAGTAGTTTTCTTTATATTTTTCCTTAAAATGAAAATTAATTAAATGTTGGATGGAAGTTTTGGAAGTATTGATCTTTAATGCTAGAATAAGTTGTGATAATTTAATCATTGCACTTCATTTACTTCTTGATTTAACCAATTAAGTGGTTAACATTTGTTGTGAGAACATGTAAGATCCGTGATGGTACTGTCTCAGTGAACTATTGGTAGAAATCACATGAGATTGTATAGATGAAAAAGTAATTCATATAATTTTGTGCAAATAAATAGGGAAATATACTTTGATGGGTATAGAATTAGAAGACTTTAGAATGACTGGCTAAAGCCCCCAATTTGGTTTATTGTCTTAGGTTTTGATAGGTGATGCTAGCACCCAGATAGAGGGAAAGAAGGGAATCATAAAGTGAGAGCTAGTATCTTCTCTACCTAACCCGTCTTCAAAACTATTCGAATTTTAAACTAGCCAATGTTTTTATAGCATCTCTAATAAAGGTAAAGAATAATATTACTCCTATTTAGCACAACACATTTTAAATATTTTCATAACGGAACTCCTATACATATTACTTATTCATGATAAGAAAAAAGATATTTTTATTTATACTTCTTTTATCTTACAAAAATCTCGTTATAGTTAGTTAATTGTTTACTTTATTTTAAAATTTAAGAAAATACAAAAAAAATCGCATTTTTAAGTTTTCTGATATCTTAAACTGTTGAAGTGTCATTTTCTAAATAGAATTTGTGATCTGATTTCTATTATAAATATTCCAAGATTCTCTGTAGGTTCGATATTTCGGGACTTAATCAGAAAATCCTATATTATATGATAACGATACGTATACTTGCGTAGAATCCCTAAATTTAAATATATCTGTTGAACTCTTATTTAAATCGGAATTAAGTTGTTGGCATCGTTGTAAAGAAGGAAATTTTATTAAATGAGACAAGAATATTATATCATAAATATAAATATAAATCATATCACTACAAGTATAAATATTGAGGGATCAGACAGCTTATTTGGTGCGGTGCAATTTGAAAACGCACCCATAATTGTTTGGGTAAACTGCGTTTTGACAGCCTATTCAAAAATATGCGTTTCCAATCCGCAAAAACCAGTCCTTTGACACCGTTCCTGGATAGGCGCGTTGGTAGCTTATTTGGTGCAGTCAAGTTTTTCTAAAAAAAATTATAATAGCACAGCAGCTTATTAATAAGTAGATTATTTATCAGCAGTTTATTAATAAGCTGCAGCTGCCCCAAACAGGCCTTTAATCACAATGACATTTCAAAATCAAATGGATTCATGACCATCTGATCATCTGATTAAGAGAGCAGATGTTTTTTATTCGACTTACGTTAAGAAAGGAAGAGGTAGACCTAGGAAGACTTGAGCTTATTGTATAAAAAATAATTTTAATTTATTAGAGCTAAATGATAATATGACGCTAAGGCTGCATTTGGCGCGGCTTTCTTTGCGTGGTGCAGCAAGAGGCCGCAGTTTAGCGTCGTTTGGCGCAGCGTTTAACTCAAAACAGCTGTGAATCTGACTGAAAAGTCGGCCGCGGGTGAGACCCTATGGCCCGCATCACCTTCCGACTCCGTTCGATCCCACCTTCATCTCCTGCTACCAAATAGCCCGAAGCAGATCATCAGAGGCGGCCATGGATTTTATTTCTTTGAGGGGATGAGTTACCTTTTATCCTCTCCTTCACGTTCCATTTTTTGGTTGTCTTCTGGCTTTTAGTCTGTGATCGGTTTCTATTTCGATTTGCTTCTATTTGTCATCTCTGTTTGATCATTTTGGGGTTTGGGGTTCCTGGATGCAGACAGTCAGATTTGGTACTCAATGTGTGCGTCAGGTTGATGATCTGACTCTTTCTTTTCTTTTTTTATTGAAATTTTAGTTCTAGAATTCATTGTGATCGCTGTTGTCACTTTTGATGCTTCTCTTTTGGGAATCTAGATGTACACTTTGTCCTTATGGGTGCTCTAAGGGGTTTGTTTGAAATTTATTGGCTCAGACTTTTAGAATTTTTATTGTCAATGGAAAGATTGGGTTAGGATCTGAGAATTCAGCCTCAGCTTTCTGAGTTTTTTTTTTTTTTTTTTTTTTTCTGCTCATGTTGAGGAGCTGGTATACCGTGTGGCTAGGTGGTGGAAATTTATTTGTGTTCATTCTTTTTCAATGTTTCAAGTGCTATAAATATGTAATCACTCGTCTTTTGTTCACTATGTATTGCTTTTGTGTGAATTATTGAAGTTTGTTCTGAATAGGCTTGTTCTTGTCTGCACGCTCACATATGCCATTGTTCTTAATTTCTATTAATCCTCTCAAACTCAGGGTTCGCTGGATTCAAATACAATCAGTTTTTGCCTCTTTGCTCTGTTTCATTCAACTGGCCTCCCCCTCCTCTGGTCAAGCAATGGCCTTCTTTTTAACTCCTTGATTTGCTCTTTATGCGTCCAATCTTTGTTATAAACCTATGGTTCCTCTATGAAAAGTTGGGTTCCATTTCATACCTAACAATGCTTTCATCTCCCTAGCTGAAGTGAAGTGATAACGAACTTTGCGTAATCTGCTGGAAAATATTATGCAAATTTTTACATTTTTAAAACCATTAATACAATTGGTCATTTTTTCATATTTTTACATTTTAAAACCATAATTGATTCCATATATACATCTATAACACTTAAATTTTACTTCATTACGTTGCCGCTACCCAATTCTTCCATATGATTTCCAAAATATTATGCAAATTTTCTTAAATATTAAACTGTATTAGATATATAAATAGAATGTGTGGCATATGTGTAAATATTCCAAACAAAAATCATCAGCACTTTCAATGCTCACTGTTAAGTGAGTTGTGTATCTAAACATTGGTTCTGTTTTAAAATGAATTTTTGCTTCTAAAGTATCAAATATGTAGCTATCACAGTTCTTAAACAGCTTTAATAAGCGGGAGTAGAATGGTCTTTTTTTCAGAAACAGCTGTCGCATATCTGTTTTCACACAGCTGCAACAAACATGCAGACAACTTCCCCACAACAGCTTCCTCGCAGCAGCTTTTTGAGGCAGCACAGCTACAGCTGAAAAACAGAGAAGCTGCAGCTGCCTCAAACAGACCCTAAATAGGAGGCAATGGAGAAAAAGGATTCATGTAGCCCACCCCACTTAGTGGGATTAAGGCTTTGTCTTTGTTGTTGTTGTTGACATTTCAAAGTCAAAACCCTATGTTTATATACATTTAATTTCATTTTGGACAAACTAATGGTGAATAAATGTTGATTTTCAAATAAAAATGTAAAAAACATGCATTAAAAGATGAGGGGAATGAAAAACCCTTTGGATTTCAACAAAATTTTAAGAGAATGGCTGAATAAATATGATATTTTTGCTTTAAATTTGCTTGCCTTGAGTTGAAGATCTTCCTTGCCTTGCTCCTTAATATTCTTCTCGTTTTGATGGCTAAAACCTTAATATGATTTCGGTTTTGGGGATTTGAAAGAGAGAAAGCACGAAGAAAAGTTAAGAAAATAAATTTAGAGGAGAGGAAGAAAATGACATGCATACACTTTACCTTGTTTTATCCCGCGGTCTTTAATGTGCAAAAGAAGAATTTCAATAAAAACCCCATGGAAAAAGAAGTTGCTGCCTTGGAAATTGAATAGGAATTATATTCCTTGCTGTAGTCACGTCCTCCCCCCATGGAGAAATGTGTGTTACGGCTGTACTTAATAGGAAAGTGGACAAGTTTTGTCCAAGTCGTATGGTAAAATGTGTGGAAGAAATTAAAAGGGTAGTTTTTAAATTAAATTTAATGGTCATGATTGATTGAGGAATTCTGATTTTAAATATATGGACCAATGAGAAATTATCACTAGGATCACTGGGGTAAAATTTGGAAATAAATAATTAATTATTTAATTAATTCAATGGTGTTTTTTAAATAAGATCAAAAATGGGAGTTTTCTGTAAAATTACCAAAATTATTCATAAAAATTTAAAATTATATACTATTTTGAAGAAGATGAAACAAGGAATCTAACGGTTTAAATTGCTTCAAAACGGAGCTGCGCATCATAAGTTAGTTGTTTGAAGTTCAAGAGTGTTTAACCAAATGGTTATGATGGCTAGAGAATTGACTTTTGACCAAAAAGTTGAATTTGATCAAATTGATAGAATTATATGGCATAAGTTCAATGGATAGTTGGCTTGATGAATTCAAGCAATATAAAAAAATATGGCTAGTAAAGGTGAGGCCCACTTTAGGAGAGAGAAAATGATTAATTTTGACCCAAAAAATTTATTAGATTAATGGTATATTTTGAAATTTAAAACAACTTTCATTAAAGATTTGAGTCGATTTGAAGTGTATTTGATTGATTTATGGTTCAATTATCATTTTATTACTCTTAATTATCGTTCTCTTTTGTCATTATCGTTTGTCCAAAAGGTGTTCAAATGAGGTCAAAATTGAGCACCAAATGACTCATTTGAAAGCTTTTGAAGAGATGGATACAATGTTTAAATTCATTTTCAAAAATAATGATTCGTTGATAATTTTTAGGTAAGACCATTTTCATGCATGAAAAGCTGAGTAGACAGCTCCTATGTAAAAATAGTTTCAACTATTCATCACGTTGGTTTGCATGGTTCTTATTAGTTATAATAAGTTTCACGCAACATTTAAAATAAGTTTATGAGCCTTACAATCATCTTTAGAGAGAAATCAATACTTAAAGAGTTTAATAGGATTGAGCTCAAGTGAGGTCCAACCAGGCTTCACGTAATAAAAAAGGGGTTGACCAGAAATGGGGTCAACATACACCACTATAAAGAAGGAACTATTGGTCATAGTGTTTGTGTTTGATAAATTTAGGTCCTACCGAATATGCACACAAGTCATGGTGTAAACTGATCATGCTACTATCAGATATCTTGTATCTAAGAAGGATGCCAAGCCCTGCTTAATCCGATGGGTCCTACTACAAGAATTTGCTATGAAGAATGTTGATTGAAAAAGTACTAAAAATCAGGTAGTTAAACACTTGTCTAGGCTCTTAGCAGGGAGTTTCTCCGGAGTGTTTGGTTGATATAAATGAAAATTTTTCTGATGAGCAACTCCTCGTCATTTTTTAGGATTACACATTGTGGTACACTAGCATGGTGAACTTCATTGTCAGTGGGATCGTCCCTTAAGGTCTAAACTACCACAAGCAAAAGTTCTTTTATGAGGCCAAATTCTATTGGGATGATCCCTACTTTTTAAGGAGATGTAAGGACAAGATTCTTATGAGATGTGTGTCGTCGGAAGATGTCAAAGATATCATTAAATGTTGTCATTATTCTGAATCTAAGAGGCATTTTGAAAGTTTTACAACTGTCACTAAGATCTTGTAATCTAGATTTTATTGGTCTACCCTATTTGGGGATGTGAATGAATATGTCAAAACTTATGATAGGTGTCAGCGACTAGGCAACATTTCAAAACGGAAGGAGATACCCCTAAATGTTAACTTGGAAGTGGAAATCTTTGATGTATTGGAAGTAGACTTTATGGGAGCATTCATACCATATGTAGGAAACACCTATATCTTTGTTGCAGTAGACTAAGTCTCCAAGGGAATTGAAGTGGTAGCACTGCCCAATTCTAAAAGTAAAAGTCTTCTAAAATTTTTAAAGAAGAATATTTTCAGTCGATTTGGAACACCTAGGATGAAGCCAGTCATTTTTGAAATAAAAGGATGGAGACATTAATAATGAGATTTAAAATCACTCATAAAGTTTCTACTGCTTACCACAAAGACTAATTGGTTAGTTGAGGTGTCCAATAAAAAAATGAATAGAACTTTAGAGAAAAAGATAACACCAGTAGAAATGATTGGCCTCTTAGGATGGATGAAGCTTTGTGGGCTTATCGAACTGCTTTTAAGACTCCTCCCATAGGTTTATCACCTTATAGGAAGATTTTTGAGAAAGCTTGTCATCTGTCACTGGAATTGCAACTTACAGTTTATTAGGCGATTAATGAATTAAACTATAAACAAAAGGATGTGACAGAGGGAAGATTAATATAGTTGAATGTGTTGGAAAAAATTAGATGGGAGACTTACGAGAATGTCAAAATCTATAATCAGAAAATGAAAAAGTGGCATGATCAGTAGCTGATTAAGAAGGAATTTGGGCATAGATAACAGGTTCAATTGTACAACTCTCGATTGAATTATTTTCCAGAAAATTGAAGCCCAGGTGGTCAAGGGATTCACTTTAGTCAAATCATACACATTCGAAGCAGTAGACATTCAGGACCAGAAAAACAACTGTGTTTTTAAGGTTAATGGTCAAAGGTTGAAATTGTACTTAGGAGAAGATAGAAGTTGTCCTAAGGAAATCCTGATGTTAGAATAATCCTAATAGTAGGTCTGCATCGTCAGACTGATTACGTTAAAAGCATTATCTTAGGATTTGCTTTAGTTTGCGCAATTTTCTATTTTTATTTTTATTTCCTGAATCTGTGTTTGTGTTGAGCTTTTGTCTGTCTTGTTTTTTGTCATTGCCGATATTAGGTCCCTTTACAAAGTAGATGGTTCACACAGAGGGAGAGGATACTAAAATTTATTCGTGTCGTCATGTTGGGGTCAGTGTGACCGAGCCATTTTTGGTGTGACCACACCCATTTCGGGTGTGATCACCCCATCTGAGCCTTTACTTTGGGTAAAGTCACGGCAAAGTGCAATATGACCACGTCACAACCCCCGTGACCACATTGTCAGATATTTAAGCCACCTAACCGACCTTTTTCACTTCATTTCCTCTGCTTCCTTTGATCGGACACCCTCACGGCAACACCCCTAGCACTCTGGATCGCCGGAAAAGGGTTTCCGTTGCCAAATCAAAATAAAGTCAAGTAGATCGGCCAAAGATCTTTAGATTATAGTGAGTCTTCCTTACTAAATCTGATTTTTCTCCAACCTCTTCGTCTTGCACATTGTCCAATCACATTTCATTTTTGATTGTATGCATGGATTTCCTTCTGTCTTGGTCTGATTTTTTGCCAAAATTTCTTTATCCTCTATCCAGCACACTTCAATTTTTTTCGTCTAGCTTGTTTGAGCCAACATTTTCTTTAAGTCATGGCTCTGAAAACTAAGGGAAAGGGTGGACCGGACTATTTTCTCTTGGTTACAATTGTCGCCCAAGAGGAGGGCCCTTAATTATCTACTATTATATATATGTTATTTTCTCTGATTAGGGTCCTGTTGTTTTTGCTTCAATTTTCTGTCTTGTTAGAGTTGTATTAAAGAATAGGTGGTGCTCCAGCTGTATTTTGCTTTAATGGGTGATTACCACCGCATATTTCCTTCCCTGTTACGTCGCTTGCTTGTTGTCGCCCTCCCAACTCCTCTTCCTTGTTGTCACCGCCCCTCTTTGCACCTTCCTTGGTGTTGTCGCCCCTTCCTTACACTCTCCTTGCTACCGCTGCCCTTCTCAAGACCCCTTGCCGCTGGTCAGCCCGCTGTCCCGCCCCTGGACAGCTTCCAATCCTTCTTCCCTAGCCACTGCCGCCTTCCCACCTCACCCTAGTGAGGTATTTGTGTTTGTGTCGTATTTTTCCTATTTACTGTAACCCCGTTTATTTTTTGCGTATTAAAATTTGCTACACCTATTGGGTTTTGGGTTAACCCAATATCAAACAATCTGTATTTTGAAATATATATTCAATAGACTTTTATTATAAAGACATATGATAATTAACATTTGTTTCACTTTTATAATTATTTCTGTAATGAAACACTACAAACCTCTTATGATATTTATTTGATTAAAATTAGCAATTTTTGCATGTAGTATCAAGCTTTTTTTGTTAATATTAGACTTAGTGTGTCATAATTTTATTTTTCCAAGTGGCTCCCCAAAAATTTTATTACCGGTACTATTTTCTCAAAAGAAAACTTCAGATCGTCGGGCTGAAATATAGACGCTCCAGAGAATTGAAATGCGTGCCATGTAAACAATTCACGCTTCAAAACAAGAGAAACTCTTCTGCGTTGAAAATTGCACTACTTATGAAAACCGGGATGAGGCACTTTCTTCACATTAATTTCTTTTTATCATATTTGCAAACTTTGACACTTGTAATTTTCACATCCTGATTACCTGCATAAAGAGAACTTTGTGGATGCTCCACTACAATATATCAATGGGCATCATAAAAAAGCTTAATGCGGACTTCAATTTAGGCATTCCTCGGTTTATTTTTCAATCTACACCTATTTCATGAATATTCTGATTCTAGTATGAATGATCGAATGCCACAGAATTATTTTCAGTCCTTAGAAAGATAATGATGAATGTTGGAAGAAGGTACATTAATAAGATGAAGTCAAATTCTAACCTTCCAACGTGTGCTTCCATGGTGCAGTTCGCCCCTGGGACATATGAGAACTTTAAGACTCGATTATTAAATGGACATATTTTCCATGGAACATCTAAAATAAAATGATATTGCGAAATACATGGAAAGAAATACGATCACCTCTGGAACTATACGGCTAAGGAAGGTTTCAGTGTCAGCCTGTACATCTGAGTCATAATTCTCATTTATGGTCAAAGAGGCACTTGTATGTTGCACTGTATTTTGCAATAACATTTATCATATGCTCATGATGATTATATCCAACAACAAGACAAATACAACCAATCTCACTTACAGAAAAAATGAGCAAGACCGCATTTAAATCTTGAAAGGTCTTGCTCAATGTCCTTCAGTATCTGGTTAAGATAGCAAAATAAATGAGAGCAAGAAAAGAAATAAATAAATAAAGTAAAAACAACAATACTTTCTACTAAAGCAATTTAGACCACAAGAACAGCCATAATATTGAAAGAATTAATCTTTTAAGATACAAAATCATATTACAATTTATAATAGTTGCATAATACAAGGAAACTACTTTGAAGAAATGTTCATGCATGCCAGAAAGAAAATTAAGCCTAGTACAGGTTTGAAGACAGCTAGCTCTAAGCCAGTAGTCTACCATGGACGCCCAAAGACTAAGAAATGGAAGCTTGGCATCCAATCTATGGATTTTTCACAGGCAAGTTAATAAATGTGAGAGATGGTCAAGTATGACAAATCCATAAGAGAGTTGAGAAACCCACAAGCTTTATTTCTGATAGTAAGCTCAAGTTACTAGTATTTTTTATACGATTAAATATTAGGGTGTTAATAAAAATATAAATGTTAAGATGTTAGATGTAAACATAATTCGGAATTATACGCTGTGTATGTAAATTCCTCTTTCTATTAATAATGAATGGATGAAATATTTTCCAAACTTTAGAACTCAAAGGTTTGTGAGTGATATTTCAAAATGAAGCCTTCTCATAAACCATCCACTGTTTCATTTTCACTTACATATGTTATGGTATATCGATATGAGAGGAAGGGACAAAGTTGGCCTAAACTAGGTTAGGACAGTTCGGGTCAGCATGGCAGGAATTGTTCAGGCAGAGCTCATTTAATAGAGCTCAATTAGCATATTTCTTGACAATCCTTGGACCTCTGAGATTTGTGTAGTTTTGAGTCATGATCTGAGTTCTCCTCCAGAAACTTGCAATTTTTTTTGGGGTTTCTAAATAAACCCAACAATTTTAATTCTAAAATAACAGACATTGAGTTATAATTAATGACTGAGTTATAAACAGAAGCATCTTCGATGTGATGCTAGAATCTGCAAGTACTGTATGTAATTTTGCCAAGAGAAAACACCAACACCCACACTACAGCAAGCATAGATCTGAGCCCAAAAAGAGAAGAAAAGTTGGAGTTCAGAGATTCCAGTGAATATTCAAAAAGGCAAGATATTAGCCCCGTATGGAGGATTACATCATATTCCCACACATGACCTTAGACCCCCTTTTTACAGGTATGGGCTAAAGGTCATTGCTAAAGAAATAATTACTGGAAAAGTGCATGGATGAGCTAGATGTGGGGGACTATGTAGTGAACATGTTTTAACAAGCTATTAGAAAAACTACGGGATACAAAGATAAAAACAACAAATCTAAAGTTTAAGTACAAAATTTACTAAATAGGTTGTAATAGAGAGTAGCAATATAGAAAGAGACATTAGTCAGCGTAACAAGATAAGGGAAGAAGCCTTATAAGATATTAGAAGCATCAAGTAGAAACAAGCAAAAAAGAAATTTCTTCTTTTTAACATACTTTTGTTCTCTTTTTGAGTTATCAAGTAGTAATTAGTTTTTTATTGTTGTCCATAATGTAATGATTACAAAGGATAAAGAGATCAAGCCGTATTCATCCACGCCCTGTATTTAAGAGGTCAAGGGTCAAATCTGACACCTAGAAGGTGTTCAAGATACGGATCAAGCGAGAAGGTGGTTTTGGAATGGTAAAATGAGAACATGTGAGGTTGATGGCGTTTGAAAGGGGTAGAAGGCATTTTGCGGCTGTCCGGGCTGAAAACAGAGGATAGAACCACCAAAAGCCAGCTTTAACGAGGCATGATTACTGAGAGAGATCCATCTCCTATTTCTGAGCAAACTATAAAGACACCACTTGCAAAAGAAAGATGATACAATACTAATTAACGTATAATATCATAAAATAAAATATCCAAAATAAACAAAACTAAAGGAAAAATCTGCAAAATCAGCTTCCAAAAAGCCTATTTATACTAAAGTATAAGTTAAACCCTTATTCTAATTAGACTAATATTAAAATAAAAGTAAGCGTGCCTCACAAGGCTAAAGTAGTTAAAGGAGGCAGGAAAATCCCGCTTCAGGACTATTAAGGGATGGGGTCCCATCGTACTTTGATCCTATGCTAGTGGGATCGCAAGACACAGCTCCCACATCACTCTCCCCATGTAAAAGATGGCATTGCCTTCTTCTCTAGAACAATCCAAATCTCATAGTAAAATGAAAGAATAAGAAAGTTAAAGGTAGAAGAAATATTTTAGTCTCCTGACAAATTGATAATGTATGTATTGATATCTATCTTCTCGATAATCCTAAATGGGCAGCCAATTCTAGGCTTGAGTTTTCCCAAATAAGCTTGCAAGAAATCATTCTTTCTTCAATCTGAACCACACCAATTCACATCCCTTAAAAAGGCCTAAGCTTTCCTAGACTTGTATGCTTGCTTCTAATATTTAGCATTTTGCTTGACAATTTTGCCATTTACTTGCCTATACAAAGTCTGAATTTTCCTGAATCTAGCCTATGCAGATGTGCTAATCTCAATAATTAGCAATATCAGCACCAACTACAAAGATGTGAGGATCCTGCATGTACACAATCTCAAAGGGGTTGTGACCTTTGGATGAACTAGTATATTAGTTGTTGACAAATTCAATTTGAGGAAGCACCAAATCTTTTTTGATGTTCTTTCCCGTTTTTCCAAACTATGATTTACAACCTCCACGCGTTCATCTATATGCGGGTGATTTGTTGAGTTGAACTGAAGTTATATGCCAAGCTTACCCCATAGAGTCTTCCAAAAATGGCCTAGAACTGCCAAGCTTACCCCTAGTGTCTTCCAAAAATGGCCTAGAAATTTCACATATCTAACTAAAGTGATGGTTCTGGGCATGACACGAAAATAGACTATCTTCGTAAACTAGAAGTCTGCAATGTCTAACACATCCATCGTCTTGTGGTACGGAACAAAACGTGTTATTTTTTAGAAATAGTCTACTATCATTATAATAGAATCATTATTTTATTGTGTCTGGGGCATGCCCACCATAATATATATGCTCACATCTAACCAAAGTGTCTCTGGAATGGGAAGGTAACTGTACAAACATGTATTGTGTCCTTGAGTCTTAGTCAAGTGGCGTTATGCACTGTCAGACATGTTGCTCAACATCCAATAACATTCTAGATTAGTAGAAATTCTCTTTCACTGAGATGAAGTTGTATCACTGCCAAAGTGTCATGTTTTGCATCCATTGTGACATTCATGTAAGATTACTTCTCTACGTGAGCTTTCAGGAATACAAAATTTGCTCACAGAGAATAAGTAGTCATATGATCTATGAAATTGTTCATAAAATCTGTCCTAACAACGAGCCCAAATCTCCAAAAAATGCTCATCAGAGGCAACATTTAAAATCTGATTACTTTCGACTGCATGATACTGATCAGTAAGTGACGACAACTTAGTATATCAGCTACTTTATTTTGCCTCATTGTCTTATGTTTGAGCACGAAATAGAATGAAGATAAAAATTCTGCCCACATGTCGTGTCGCCCTTTAGCTTGTTGTCGCTATTCATAAATCTCAATGCCTCATGATCAATATAGAGTGTAAACTCGCACGTCAGTAAGTAATGACTCGAATAGCTAAGGGCTCTCACTATAGCATAAAACTCCTTAACATAGGTAAAATACTTTCTTTTGAACTTACTCAAACTTCTCACTGAAGAAAGCAATAGGGTGTCCTCCTTGGCTCAATACAACTTCAATCCTCACACTGGAGGCATCACACTACACGTCAAAATACTTGGTTAAAATTTGGAAGGGTTAGAACAAGGGCTTGAGTAACATGTTTATTCAGTGTCAACACTAGTATGTCTCCTCTGAACAAACAAATTTGTCTACCTTGAAGAGATCAACTAAGGGTATTGTAATAGAGCTGACATTTTTAATAAATCCCCATAAAAAAAAGTGAACCCATGAAATTGACGTACATGAGTGAAAGATTATAGGTTGGGCTAGTTAATAATAGCTTTGCTTTTTGTGGATTCATCGCTATGTCGATAACTGAAGAAATGCATCCCAAAAAAGCATATTTGTGGTATAAGAAAGTGACATTTGTGGTATAAGAAAGTGACACTTCTACGGGTGACCATACAAGTGCTACATCTAAAGAACATCAATAACTTATCGCAAATATTGTAAATGCTCCTCTTTTGAATGGTTGTACATCAAAATTAGTCGAAATTCAAACATGAATTTTTTGATAAAGTCTCAAAACCGCATGAAAGTATTCGACATATTGGACAAGCCAAAAGGCATCATTTTTATTTATATAATCTATCTCATGTCTTAAAAGTTGTATTCCATTCATCAA
Source organism: Papilionanthe hookeriana x Papilionanthe teres (assembly GCA_022702705.1). Taxonomy (NCBI): domain Eukaryota; kingdom Viridiplantae; phylum Streptophyta; class Magnoliopsida; order Asparagales; family Orchidaceae; genus Papilionanthe; species Papilionanthe hookeriana x Papilionanthe teres. The sequence goes on from CM040427.1 coordinate 148,844,464, forward strand.
ATAGTCTCATCCTAATTTGGTGATAACCACTATGACGCCTTTTTAGGGATCCTAGATGATGTGATATAGCAGAAAAAGTGTTGAAGCGGTCTTAGGATCGATAATGGGCATGGGAGGATGGAAGGAAGCTGATAGTCAGCACGACTTATGTTGGGACAACGAATCGGGGCAGAGAAGTGCAGATTCATGCTGCCAACAACAGATGACCATACTGTTGACAGCTATCTGACAGCAAACAATGAATAGACAGCGTGAGGGAGTGAGGACGGGGTGAGACCGGCTATTGGACAACAAATTGGAGGCGCTTGGCAGCTGTAACTGTTGAAAACAGCAATCCAACGACAAATCCACGAGGTACGGACATTGAGGGGGATCCACTACATGTTCCTAGGCGACTTGGAGGCACACCACTTGCGAGAAGAAGAGCTAAAACACTCCAAAGAGCAAGAAAACCAGAGAATAACTCTCAAAATGCCTAAAACCCAAGCTGTTACAACTAGATAAAAGACCCCCTGAGAGAGAATAACCTAATTATAAACTAGAGAAATAAAAAATGATAAAAAAGATAAGAAGCAAAGGAAGGAAAGTTGCTATGAATAAATGATTTGAAACAATTTTAAATAGGAAAAAGGGTGGTCGGTTTTATCGATTGGGCTCCCCATAAATTGCTGACAACCTTGTTAATTTTGAGCTTTTCTTTGCCTAGGGATCATAGATCTCCTTTAGGTAATAATCATCATAGCATGCCAACTTGGTAAGAGATCATATGTAAATTGAGAACTAAGGGCCCACTCCATGCTTCATTAACCAAATCATAATGATGGAAAGAATTTCTCTAAGGTCAACAAATATTAATAGAGATTTAACTGGTCGAACTCTAATTTTCTGCTAAAAAGCCAAATGTATATTTTATTCACTGAACTCATTCTTATGAGGCGAGACCTTAAATTTACTTGAGATGGGTTGTCTAACTCTACTTAAAGAACACATTATCGTATGTGAGTTGAGCTTGTCTTTATAAATTTATTAGTATTATTTTTCTTTTAATTCCTTCTTATAATGAACAAAATATAACAAAAAGAAAAATATATTAAAAGTATTTAAGAGAAAAAGGGATTGAAGTCAACTCTGCTCCACGTTTTGAGAACTTGATTACCTATTTGGGTATGAAGTTGATATTTCTTAGAGTCAGTTTATTCCTTAACTATGTAGGGGTTATCCCAAGTTGACTCCAATTTGCCAAGTGGCATTTGGCAAGTGGCTACATCGACTTTCTTCATCGCTAGGTCACTAGACTTGAATCTCTCTTCACCTTGAGATTTAGAGTTACAAACATTTAGTCATTCTCATTTTTACTTTTTTCTTAATTCATGGTTGATTTAATCTTGAGTCCCTCTAGGAGGCTGTGTATGGCCTTCAAGCCTTCTTCATTTGCTTCTTGCCAAGTGTTAAATTCGCCTTCTTTACATCTGAAAGTGGATACGGCTCTTTGACTATACAAAATGTGCTAGACCAGTAGTAATGTGTTTGTGTAGTATGATAGCTTAAAGAGTCTACCCATAAGTTGATAACAGATTCAGCCTAAAACCATAAAACTGAAGGTAGTATGTCAACCAATTTTCCCCTAGTACCTTCAACTTCTTCCTTGGTTTTAAGGCCTAAATGCGCTCAATTTTCTATGTTTAGCACCTCCTCTGGTACCTAACTCACTACCTTCAAATAGTATATTCTAGATTGAATACGTCTTTCAGAGTGGCTATTTGGCCTTCAACTAGGAACAACATGGCAACATGATAGATTGAGATGAACACATGAAAATTGTTGAGAAACGGTTGACCAAAGATTGTATGATATGTTATCAAGATATCGACTTATAAAGTCAGCCATTGTTACGAATAGATGCTCTTATTCTCTGCATGTGATCGGCAAAGTTAGTATTTCTTCACTCCTTTCTTTTTTGTGAAAATCCATATAAAGGGCTTATGTTTTGAGAAGGAAAATTCTACCTGATATTCATCTTTATAAAGACAATTTCGATGATGACATTGATAGAAATCATCAGGTCAATCAATATATTATAAATACGATGGTTGGCAAATAGCATCGTGAGCACAAGCGCAACATTAGAAAGATTGACATTAATTGATCGCTCGCTTCAAAAAAAGTGATCGCGAAGATTTTAAAGATTGGTGCTCACACTTTGGTGCTCAAGTTCACAAAACTCAATTTTTGTTGTTTGAGGCTAGATTGGCAAGCTGACAAAAGAGAAACTAGAAGGTCTTCTAGAAGTATGGACCAAGTAGTTCTTTAGCCTTAGGTAAGTTCTTGAGCCAATAAATATTTCATCTCTAGTCAACATATGAGTTTGCATGGTTCTTAGCGGGTAGATGCCTCGAATCCAACTAAGGGAGTTCTCCTCAAACCAGGTTGGCAAGTTTGTCTAGAGCTCGGATGGCAAGTCTGGTCTGATCATGGCTTGAGGAACTAGTCATCTTGTCCTCCTTCTGAGCGAGTTTGTATTTGGGTATACACTGCTAACTCAACGTACACGGCAATCAAATATTGGAAAAAAGAAAAAAAGAATAAAAATTCGCACAAAAGTTTGATAATTGCACAAATGCGTTGAGTTTGTCACCTACAATATGACACTTAGCCATAAATTTCCAATATCGTTGTTCAATAATAAAGTGACTTGCAGAAATACACAGTTCAGTGAAATAGTCGAGGAAGAACAGAGACCGGTACAACATTATCTGTGGGAACTCAGAGAAAAATAATCAGAAATTTTGAAGTAGGGCTGGGAAATCTACCCTTGCTGTGACAAGATGGCATCCTCGCTTCTGGGGTGGAAGAACGATGGTCTTCTGAGCCCACACTGAAGCCATGGTGACGGAAATGCCGAAGCTTCCTGTAGTGTAAGAATCGATCGAGATGCTTCGGTTTTATGCGTTTTCAAAATAACAGCTTCTCACACCCGGCCTACCTAGATGTCTGGTCGTGTTATGACTTTTCCGATAAAAATAAAAATTTGTAATAGCAATAGTCACTAACTTATTAGCAGATTTTTTTTAATCAGTTTATCAGTAAATTATTTAATAAGTTGCAGCTGCTCCAAACAGATTCAAAGTTAGACAATCACGTAACCCCGTGGGCTCCCATGTGATAAATATTAAAAATACTTATTTTTAATGGCCCCCCTTGATCGAAAAAGCGGAGCACTTATTCCCATCCGATGAAAAAGCAAAGCATTCAGTTTCTCGCTAATTTATTCCCGGATGCGAAAGAAAGCAGCTTCTCATTACGCTCATTTCTCATTTTAGGGTTTCGACGATATGAGATTGAGTAGCTCTGTCAATCAACTGAAGATGGTTTTCAAAGATGAATGAAGCTCAAAACCATCATGTTTAGCATGATGGAGTTTTGATCAACTGAGATGGATCGGTCTCTAGACGACATTGATATAGAAGTGAGTTTAGCTCGAAATGTTTTCAATATCGCAAAGCCATTGTTATGGTTTAGGTTCAAGGGTTATGCGGTTATATTTAGGGTTGGGTGGTGTTTTTTATTTATTTATTAGGGCTTAGTGTGGTGTTATTCTTTAGTCGGTTGTTAATGGTGTTACTATTGTGTTAATGTGTGTTATCTAGTGATTATTAGAAATTAGGTTTTGTCTGGGTCGCTGATGGTGGTTTTTAGATGAGGTTTCTGTGGTATTATGCTGGTTTGATTGATGTTGTCTTGTACTGTTATTGTCATTGCTTTATTTGGTGATTATTAACGTGATATTTTGTTCATGTGGGATGGTGTTGTTTAGGTGAAGTTATTGTGATATTATTCTGGTTTTAATGTGATTGTTTTGTGGTGTTATTATCATTGCTTTTTCTCGTGATCAATCGCGTGATGTTTTGTCGACGTGGGATGGTGGTGTTTAGGTGATATTTTTGTAGTATTATTCTGGTTTTATTATGGTCGTATTGGGTGTTATTATCAGTAATTGATCACCGAACAAACTTTGTTAAAGACAGCATTATTGTTGTGTTTTTGTGGTGTTATTGTGGTGTTATTTTGTGTTTTTTTCATTGTTGTGTTAGTAGACGAAACACGTTATTATTTTGGTATTTTGGTTATTTCTGACGGGTATTCTATTTATTTTTTATGGAGTTATTTCAGATTTTTTGTGGTATTATTGTGATGTTATGCTTGCAATGATTCTTTTGCAGACAATTTTTAAAAAAGTGTTTTTCTTTATGCAGCCATGCACTTTTGTTAACTTAAATCATTGCATGTAGAAAAGAAGGAAGAAGTGTTGACAAGCGAAGAACCACTTTTCCCAGTTGAAAAAATTTGTCTGCATTCAGATTTTAGTTAATTGAAGGACCCATTGAAGGCGTTGTCAGAATTATTGTACATGTCGGGAAGCTGTTCATGAGTCAAATTGGTTTAGATGGAAGGGAGCGTTCTTTGATTGCTAGAGTCAGGTCTAAGGCTGTTAGACATCATCCAAAGTAGTGAGATTGAGTTACTTAGCGACTCACCTAATCGTGAAAGATCAGTGGTTAGGAACTTTATTCAGATGAATGAGAAAAGCTACAATAAGAGGAAGTTCCAGAGTGTTCCAACATCAGAAGCTGAGGAAGTTTTAGAATCAGGTGCCAATGACGAAGACGTGGTTTGTATCAAGTAAGTGATGGGTTAGAGATTTGTTAAATGATGCAAACTTAATAAAATACTATTGTAAGTTACAATGCTTTAGACTTCTTAAGTCTCATGTGAATGATGTTCCGTCTGGTGAACAAGCTGGAACACCAGTCACATGAGAGTTATGAAGTCCAAAACATCATAACTCACATATATATTTTATTCTTTTTGTATCTTTTATCAAATCTATTACTCATCAATTATCTGATACAAACAAAGTCTTCGTTATTGACACCTAATTCTAAAACTCCCTCATTTTCAGATGTTGGAACAATCTGGAACTTAAATAATAAACTGCTTCTGTTATTGTATTTTGATTTGAATCTAGTACTTTGTATGTGTGATTTCAAAGACTTATTCAATGAAAAGTTGTTGTTGTTTCTCCATGTGTAGTGAGTAGTTTTCTTTACTCTTCCCTTTTACAATAAATTAGTATGCATGTGTAGGATATAAAATTGAGTAGAGTGAGAATATATTGTGATGAATTTACTTTGTTCTTTATTTACATGTAAACTTGATCAACTTGCATGTTAAAATCTGTTGTGAGAACATGTAAGAACCAATGTGGTATTGTCTAAGTCAACTATTAGTAAAAATCACATGAGATTATATGGGTGAGAATTTAGTCCATATGGTTGAGTATAAATAAATAAGGAGATATGCATGTTTAAGAGGTGTAGAATTAGAGGACTTTAGGGTGATAGACTAAGGCCCCTGATTTAGTTTGATGTGAAAAGTTTTGTTATGAGATATTAGCCCCTAGGTGGAGGGAGAAAAGGAACTCTAGAGTGAGAGCTAGTATCTTCCCTGCCTAACCCATCTTCAAAATTTCAAATCATCAAATTAACCTATGTTCTTTATAGAACCAAGTAAGGGTAAAGAATATAATTGCTCCTATATGTCACAATTTCTCTTGCTACTTGTTTTACTTTTACGCAGATCACTAATTTCATTATATGAGGAAGAGTATCTTTAATATATATAAACCCTACTTTCTAATTTTCTCTATGTATTTTAGTTTAGGAGTAGAAGTAGTATTGTAGTGATAATTGTTAGATGTAATCAAAACCAAACTTTTATCGACCTTCCAAGCTAAGGAGTGTTATTGTGGACTAGAACTTCTCTTGAAAGCCGTCGTGATTAACTGCGATCTCCATGGGATTGATATTCAAGGCTTAATTAGAAAGCTCTATATTACTCGATAACGATTCGTATACTTGCATAAAATCCCTAATATTTAAAGACATAATTGAAATCTTACTTTGCTTTGGAGTCAAGTTTTTGGCACCATTATAAAAGAAGGAATTTAAAGAAGAAATTAAAGGATTAAACTCTTGTATATTATAATTGGGGATCAAGTTTTTGACACTGTTGTCGGGGATCACAACAGTTGATATCAACTTTTTAGAGGATTTTAGTTGAAGTATTTAGTCTTATACTTGGAAAATTTTAGTGTAGTAAATACTGTTTTGTGTGAAAAGTGTCTTTTGTATGAAAAAGTTTTGTAAAGAAATTGTTTGTGTGAAAAAACAAGGTGTTTGTGAAAATATTTTCTTTTGTTAAAAATATATTTTGTTTAATAGTTAATGTATTGTAAATGTGTTATGTATGCAAAGTAAAGGATCTGCAGGACATGTGCCTTATGATCCAGAGTTAAGAAAAAGAAAAAAAACAAAAAACAGAAAGGACTTGAAAAACTAGAAATGGAATGAAAAATATTCAAAATAATAACTTTGAAAATCATCATAAATCATTGAGGGATTGTGTAAATCCTACGATAGGTGAAATTCACTCAAGTATACAAAACCCTATCATAGAAGTTGACTCATTTGAACATAATCCAGAGATTATCCAACTGGTGCAGAATAACCAGTTTGGGGAACTCCTTCAGAGGATCCTTATTTACACTTATCAAGTTTTCTAGAACTTTATGCTACATTTTGTTATAATGGCATGTCAGACGATGCTGTTAGACTAAGGCTTTTTCCTTTCTCACTAAGGGATAAGGCTAAAATGTGGTTATACTCTAGCTCTATTAAAAATTGGGAGGAGTTAACTCATAAATTCCTAGCTAAGTATTTTCCACCTTCAAGGACTACTAAACTTAGAAACGATATAATTTCATTTTGTCTGTATGAAGGGGAATCAATATATGAAGCCTGAAAAGATTTAAGGAACTCCTAAGAAAGTGTCCACACCATGCTTTGCCTAATTGACTAATCATTCAAACATTTTACAATGCGTTAGTAGGATCCCTTAGGTCTATAATTGATGTTGCCGCTGGTGGATCATTAATGTCAAAACCATTTGATGAAGTGTATACGTTAATTGAAAAAATGACTACAAATGAATTTCAATGGTCCTCTACAAGGGTAAATTTTAAAAAGGTAGCTAATTTTCATGATATAGATGTGATTGCAATTCTTGCATCTCAGGTTACTGCAATATCAAGGAAGTTGGATCAATTTGAAATGAACCAACCTCAATTTACTCCAGTAAATGAGTAAAGTTCATTAGGAAATATGTTTGATTCTAACTTATCATATGAGACTTTAATTACCATAAACAACCCGTATTCTAACTTTTACAACCCAGGTTGGAAGATTCATCCTAATTTTAACTGGAATCATACTACTATAGGTGGAAACCAACAATGGGAAAATAATCATGCAAGTCCTAATGTATGTTGGAATAATCAGGGAAACACAAACTATAGACCTTCATATCCACTGGACTCTAACAATGATCAACAATTTGAGGATAAGATGATGTCTATAGAAGAAGTGGTATTGCAAATGGGAAACCAGTTACAAAGTCAAAATGCTGCGATTAGAAACATAGAGATTCAATTAGGACAAATTACTAATTCGCTTAGCAATAGAACTAAAGGAACACTTGCTAGCAACATTGATATCAAACATAAAGACAACACTAATGAATAAGTAGAAGCTGTCCGATTAAGAAGTGGAAGAGAGATAGAGGATGTGGTTAGAAAAGAGAAAGAAGTTGTGAGAGAAACAAAGGAAACTAAAAGACCTGAAGAACATGTTTCTAAGGATCTAGAAAAATTAATATCTCCAACTAAAATCAATTTTGAAAGAACACCACCTCCATTTCCTCAAAAACTTAGACAACAAGAGTTAGATAAACAATTTTCAAAATTCTTGAAAGTACTTAAGAAGTTAACGATATATATTTCTTTCACTGAAGCTTTGGAACAGATGCCAAGTTATGCGAAGTTTATGAAGGAAATATTAAACAAGAAAAGGAAACTTGGGGATTACGAGACAGTTGCACTAAGTGAGGAGTGCAACGCTATACTTCAAAAAAAGCTTCATCGGAAACTTAAAGATCCTTGTAGCTTTACAATTCCTTGTGCAATTGGAGAAAAATTATGTGGAAAAGCATTATATGATTTTGGAGAGAGCATTAATGTGATGCCTCTATCAATATTTAAAATGTTAGGTTTAGCTTATATTTCTCCCACTACTATAACTCTTCAGTTAGCTGATCGGTCTATCATTTATCAAAATGGGTTATAGAAGACGTGCTTGTTAAAGTGGATAAATTTATCTATCCTTTGGAATTTATTATATTAGATATGGAGAACGAAAAAGATAATCCAATTATTTTGGGGAGATCTTTCCTTTTTACTGGACAAGCTATGATAGATGTGCAAAAAGGAGAGTTGACTATGAATATAAATTAAAAAGGAAGTCACTTTTGATGTATTAAATACTTTGAAATATCCAACCGAGAGAAAAGATGATGATTATTTTTTGATGGATGAAATTGATTATCTAAGTAAAGACCTTTTTCAGGAGAGTTTTGAGAGTAAGTCAACAAATGAGATCGAAATGGACTTTCATGATGAGTTGAAAACGTTTTTTAAAAAAGAATGTATGTATGTTCAAGAGAGGTTTAAAATAATTGACGTTACCAAAAATAGTAAATTTTTAATTCCATCTATTGAAAAATCTCATGAACATAAGATGAATGTACACCATACAATTTTAAAGCCCACCAATTTAGGGAATTCATCAACATCTCCAGTCTTTATATCTTCATATTCGACTCAATCACAAAAAAAACCTGAATTGAATGATAAAATCAGTAAAAGATCTTCTAAGAAAGAGTTATTCAAAATCACTGAATGGCCTATTCCGTGGTATATAGACAAAATGAAAGAGATTCTAATGTTGGTGCAACCAGAGTAAACATTGGATACATTAGGTCATCAATGTTATACCAAGCGCTTTGTGGGAGTCAACTCATGGTTATCTTTGTTATTTGTTTAGTGTGATTGTTGTTATGTCGGATTGGATAATAGTGAGATGTTTGACTTTGATCCTTGTTTGATTTGTAAGAGTAGTTTGGATTAATGTTGTGAGGTTATGCCTTGGTCTTGACTAAATTTGTATATGACTTCTGGTAGTAGCAGGCTGACGAGTCTATAACGACTTAGTTCTCAACCGAAGTTGAGCATTACCTTGAAGCATGTAGTGTTTGGACTTGGACCACTCCATGTTAACTCTATTACTTCCTTTATCTAAATTTTTCTTTACTGAGTAAGGTCATGAACTTACTTAGTGAACAATATCTGGACGAACTGCACTAGTTTTATTTACCAGATTGTGTATACCTTAGACTTAATGTAATCCTAAAATTGGCAACACATGATGGAATTTTGGTCCAAGGGTGATAACCATATAAAAAAATCTTATAATACACCCATGTTATTAGTGTAGTTTCTTCCGTTAGAAATTGAAAGTAAGGAGGGGAAACGTGAGTAGAAGGGAGATCAAATTAACCTCAGTTTTTGTTTGTTTATGAAATTTGTGAGTCTAAGTATTGGAGTTTGTGTGTCTATGTTTGTGAGTTAAGTTGAATGAGTCATTTGAGACAACAAAACTTATGTTAATATTTTAAACTTGTTAGCATCCAACAATTCCTTTATAAAGTTTAAAATATGTTCCTGTTTAATCTTAGTTTATACTTGTTCTACTTTTTAAAACTCATTTATAGTGTTATGTCAAGAATGTTTAGGCTAGATATACTTTCTACTGCAATATTCTACCTATTGCTATTTACTGATATTTTTCTAGGATGTATAGTAAATTGTATAAGTGATCTTTCCCTGCTTCATATTTTTGTACTTCATTGTTACACATGTTTGAGCTTAAGTTTTTTTTTTTGGGGGGGGGGGGGAAGAAAAATGTTTCAAATTTAAACCTTACTTTTTTTTCAAAACTACTACAATTAAATTTTTATTTATTTCTAATGATTATTGTTATGTGTAGTCATCTTAAGAATATTAAAATTTTAAGTATATAAATGGAGTAGAAAAACTTAGTTGAAATTTTTAATGAAAATGGTGAACCTAAAGTTAAGGATATTTAATAGAGAGCATGGGAAAATGAATAACTATTTTAGTTGGAAGAAGTGTATTTTTTAAAAACTAAGGATTCTTAAAATTTTTATTTTCAAACATTTAAGGCTCTTTTAGAAAGCATTTTAAAAAATACATCTTTTCAAGTGAAGGAAAGTAATAAGTTTTAACTTTAGAGGAGGATAGTGGAATTCAAAATCATTTAAGGACTTCTCCAGATATAGTAATCCTCATATATATATATATATATATATATATATATATATATATATATATATATTAACCAAAAACTTTCTAATGGCAAGCAATCTATTAGATAAAAGGTATTACAAACTAAGCCCAAATATATGGTAGACCCAAGTTGTCTCCATGAAGAAAAAAGGCTATGGGGGGTGTTACATCAACTATAATATCTTCATTACAACGACCTTGAGTAGCAAGCCAATGAGCAGGAGCATTGGCTTCCCTAGGTGAAAAGATAAAACCTAGGTGCATGACCTCTTGGTATCTGGGCAAACAGTTAATCCACCTTCTGATATTCCATGGGGCAGGTGTAATATTATGAAGGTACATAATACAGCTTGAAGAATTTGACTCCACTAATAGCTTCCTCAACTTACATTGAAAGGCAATCCTGATTGCCCAACAAATTGTAATAATCTCAGCTTCCAAGGCATCTAGAGCCCAGGCAGGAGATTGAAAAAACAGCAGGCAATTCCCCAAGTGATCTCTAAAAAGGCCACCAGAGCCTGCATTCATCTTGTAGTAGCTTCCATCAGTATTTGCCTTAATCCATGGGCTAGGGGGAGGAGACTACTTGACCAATATAGGATGATGCAAAGGGACTTTATCAAGTAATCTAAACAAACAAATGTCCCTAAGATGATGATACTTAATGAGCTTCTGAATGTAGGCCAAACAATGGGCAACCACCAACAAACAAGAGGGAGTCTTCTCCTCATACTTAGCTTGATTCCTACACATCCAAATAAACCAAGCTACCAAGCAAGGAACTACCAAGAGGTCCACCTAATTCCAATCCAACAGGCAGTGAGAAAACTTTAGCCAGCTCAAGTTCAGTGTATCAATTTTTAATTTACAAAGTAGCTCCATCCACACCTTCTGGGAGAAATGGCAGGTAAAGAACAGATGATCCAATGACTCTTCCTCACATTGGCAGAGAAGACAGAAAGAAGGCCCTCTTATGCCTTTCATCTTTAAGATGTCATCAGTAGGTAGTAGTTTGTGCCTGGTTCTCCAACAAAATAATGACATAGATGGGGTAAGCATCTTCCCCCAAAATTCAGCACCCCATTGAACAGTATCCCAATTGAAGTGCTTGTGATAAATGAATGCTGCTAGCTTCTGAGAATTTTTATTCTTAGCAATCAACTTATCTTTTTTATCAGGTTTAATAGCTGAATGTAGAACCTGATGTAGTTGTTCAGAATTTAGAATATTGCTAAGAGCATTGCAGTTCCACTGATTATCCTGACAAAAGTCTTTAACACAACTTTTCAAGGAAATATCAGTGTGGGTGGGAGAAAGTTTTTCTCCACCCCAAATCCACTGATCCAACCATAAGTTGATATGGCCTTCACCTAGCTCCCAGATGAAAAGCATCTTAGCCTTCTCTCTGATCTTCAGAAGCTTAATCCAAAGCCTGGAGTCTCCCAGCTTGGGTTGTACAATTGCTGGGTGCTCCTGCTTACAATATTTTCCCATTAGAAACTTAGCCCAGAGGTTATCTTGAGCCCTGAATCTGATCCAAATCTTACAAAGATTGATAAAAATCATATGATCAAAGCTTTTGAAACCCAACCCCCCAGACTGAAGATGTTTACAAAGCTTCTGCCATGGAATCCAATGGATTTTTTTATGTTGTCCAGCCCATAAGAATTTATTAAAAATCCTACCAAGATGTTGCTGGGTGCTTTTCTTCATAGAAAACATCTGTAAGGAATAAGAAGCTAGTGCAAGGAGAATGCTTTTTAATAGAGTAATTCTGCCTCCATTTGAAAGGAAGGAGTTAGTCCAGAACTGGATTTGGGCCCTGATTTTATCAATCACCTCTTGAAACTGGATTTGTTTGGTTCTACCCTTCAGAAGTTGCACTCCCAGATAGCTAATGGGAAGGTGAGAAGACTTGAAGCCAGAATACTCAGTAATCCATGCCTTCACAAGATGGCTAACATGAGTGCTGACAAAGAATTGGGATTTTTAAAGATTTAACGCCAAACCAGAAACTGAGTTGAAGTGTTGTAAAGCTTTATAAACACCTTTAAAAGCAGCCTTGGAAGCACTGGAGAAAATAATTTTGTCATCTGCATAAGACAGATGACTAAGCAATAAATTGGACTTATGGTGATATTGAAGCTGGGGAGACTTAAGCATCAGGTCATCCAGTAGTCTAGAAAGATAATCAAATGCCAGAATGAAGAGGGTAGGGGAGAGGGGATCTCCCTGCTTAATCCCTCTAGTGGCACTGAAAAATCCATGGCTCTTTCCATTAACCAATACAAAATGTGCATTACAATGGAGCCACCTCCCAATCAGCTGCACAAACTCAGGAGGGAAGCCTCTAGCAGATAGACAGTTAAGAATGAACTCCCAGCTTATGGTATCGTAAGCCTTCTTTATATCTACTTTGAAGATCATGTTGTGGCCCCAACACTTCCTATCCAAATTAAGCAGCAATTCCTCAGCTAGCAAGATGTTATCAAAATTGTTTCTCCCCTTCACAAAGGCTGTCTGGTTTGCTTTGATCAGTACTTGCAGATGGGGCTATAGCCTGGTGACTAGAATCTTGCTTAGTATCTTGGAAATCACAGAAGTTAGACTGATGGGTCAAAAGTCACCCCAAGAATGTCTAAGCTTGTTCTTAGGTATTAAGATAATAGTGGAGGAGGTAAAATACTTGGGAGGATCTAACCCCTGAAAAAAGGCTTGCACTGCCAACACTACATCCTTGCCAATAATGGACCAACCTTCCTTATAAAAAGAGGTTGATAAACCATCAGGACCATCAGCCTTATTCCCATCAATGGAGTCTAATGCAAGTTTAATTTCAGTTTCCAATGGAATATGAGTTAAATAGAGTCCATGCACATAAGTAATATTATCTTGAAAGAGCATAAACTGAATTGGTGTGGGTTGGATAGGAACCTGAGTAAAGAGCTTTTGAAAGTGATGTACATCATCCTCAGCAATGGAATCAACTTCCATTAATTTGCTTCCATCAAATTTAGTAATAGAGAGAATCATGTTGCATTTCATCTTAAAGTTTATACAAGCATGGAAATATTTGATATTCCTATCTCCTTCAATGAATTTAGTAGATGCAGATTTTTGATGAAAAAAGGCTTCCTGATATTTAATTTGTGCCATTAGTTCTTCATGTGCCATGTCAAGATCCAATTCAGACCTGGTCCCCCTAAAAAAGCCAGCTTCCACCAGAGCAACCTTTTCTTCAGCTTTATGGATGTTAGCATGGATTTCCCCAAACTTTGTCCAATTCCAGTGAGTGAAATGCTTATCAGTGTGCTTGTACAAATTCTTGAGATTTCCCCAGGGTGATTGCCCCAGAAGGGACTCCCAGCATTTTTTCAATTCAGTTAAGAAGTCTGGATGGATCAGCCACATGTTCTGAAATTTGAAGTTTCCCCCTTTCCCTCCTTCCACATTCCATATGGAACAAAGAATAGGCCTGTGATCAGAACCCGCCATAGAGAGGTGGGTGATGTTGGTATAAGGAAAGTTCTGAAGCCAAAGAGAATTCCCCAGCATCCTATCCAATCCTTCCCAAGTACTTCCTCTCCTCCAGGTGAAAGAAGGGCCCTGAAATCCCAAATCAAAGAGTACAAAATCTGTTATTAATTGATTAAAAGAAGACATGTAAGAGGTAGAGGGTGGACAACCTCCTCTCTTCTCAGAAGCAACAGTGAGACAGTTAAAATCACCCCCCAGAATCCATAAGGTGTTCATTTGATGTCCAATGTACAGCAAATCATTCCATAACAGTTGTTGTTGCCTGTAATTACTGCCAGCATAAATGAAAGTTGCAAAGCCAGTTTGATCACCAATTGAAAATTACAAATGAATGAACTGATTATGAATAAGAAGCACAGACCATTGCAACTCTTTTCTAGTAAACACCCAAATTTTATTGGTTACATTAATATGATAAGAGAAATTAGGAAAAGATTTGGTGATGAGGTTAGTGTTCTTTTTAACCATGGGATCCAAAAGAGCAAAGCACCACAGTTTATGAAAATGAACTAAATGCTTAATTCTACTAATATAAGAGAGATGAGCAACCCCCCTTATATTCCAACACTTTAAATTGATCATTGAGAGAGATGTTTTCCATCCCCCCTTGTTTTGGGGAGAGAATTTAAATGGGGACTATCTGGGGATCACTAGGAGGCTGGAAATCCAGCAGCCCTTGTAGTTCTGACTTCTTCTTCCTTCTCTTATTGCTTTTCTGAGTTTGTCATTCATTAGTAAGACCAGTAGCCATCTTACCAATATTTACATAAAAAAATTCCAGTTCAATTGCAGAACTTTGATCAACCTTCTTCTGGGCCACAGAGCTAGTGAAACCAACATCTTCAATATTCTCTGTAGGCAATTCCTACTCAGCATCTGACATGACCAAATCTACACCAGGCAATGCTGGAGCCAAGTCTCCAGTAGGCAGCACAAGAATTTTTTTATCCCCCTCTGTCATCATGGGAACAGTAACATCATGCACATCAATTGGCAAAGTATTAACTGGTATTGACATATCTTTGTCAGGCCCAACTAACATAGGAGGATCTGTCTGCCCCACAGTAGTACTTTTAGCAACTGTCCCAGTCTCCTTATTAATACCAACTGATCTCTTTCTAGGAGGTGGATGTAATCTGTAGCAGCTTTCTTGTAGATGCCCAAACATCCTACAATGTTGGCAATACAAAGGTTTGAACTCCACCTCAGTCTTCTGCCAGAAGCCCTCCTCAGGGAAGTCCTCATCAGTTCTAACCGAAATTTTATTTACATCTGAGAGGGTAATGTCCCTCTCTACTAACGCCCTAGCTGCTGCAGGCCTGGCCATATCATAGGTGTGGGTGACAATTTTAAGAGGGGTGCCCAATACTTGGCTGATATTGTACAATGCATTTTGGTGGTAAAGTTGTATTAGCAAATTGGAAAATTTAAACCAAATTGGTATGATTGGGGGCTCTTTTAATGGATCGAAATCAGGTGTCCATTTAAGTATTTTCATATAAGTTCCAGCTATTAACACTGATTGCTTGCCAAATAGCTTGGCATAGCCTTCCTCATTAGACAACCTAATGAGCAAATGTCTCCCATCAAGTAAGCCCAACTTCCAAGAGCCCATCAAGTTGAGTTTCTCAAAAAATTTTCTCACATATTCCATCTTAGGATGCCCAACTGGAATTTTCCAATCAAACTGAATTTAATGGCATCTGATAAGCTCTTCATGTCATTTTTAGAAAAAAGGACAGCAGGCTGGCCTTCCTTAACTCCCACGGGATTAATAAAAGGGCTATTGCCCTTCCCTGCAGCAGTGTCATGCAAGGCCTGGGGGAAGACCAGGTGATCAAAAGTCTTGTGAGGAGTATGTCCTTTGTCCACCACACCTGCATATGTGGCCTTGGCCCACATAAAATTAGTACTGGAATCAATAGAAAAATGGTGTGCCATGACAAAATCCAACCAGAAAGAGACAGAGCAAACCCCCACCCTAGGGGCAGAAATCAATGCAAGAAGGAACCTGTTGGCAGCAGCACACCCAGAAAGACTAGGAAGGATAAAGAAGCCCAAGCCCCCCACAGCAAACCAGGCAAGGAAACAGTAAAATCCAAAAACTAAACAACAAGTTTAGGAAGGCCAAAGGAAGGAAGAGGCTGAAAAGCACCAGCCACCCATAGAAAACAGAAATCCAAACCAAATCACCAATGTTCCACCAGGCAATGGAACAATAACTCCTAAAATTCAAAAAGAAGAGCCTGGGAAGACCAAAGCAAAAACAAGAGCCACCAAAACAGCCCACAATAGCACAAAAGGGAGAAAAAACAAACCTTCCACCCACCAGCTCCAGCCAACACCCCAGTCCAAGCCCCAGCCGCCAGCCAACACTCCATTAAAACCCTAGCATATTTTTTATTATTTTTTTTAAGAAAAGGAAAATTCATTCAAACAAAAGTTGAATACATCTGATGTAGGGAGTATCAGTCAAATCCCCAAAAAGTAAAGGCCTTAGAGGCTCAAAAGGTGTAACAAAAAAAACTATGGTATTAGTAGCTGTAGCATGTTTGGCCAACCAGTTAGCAGCTTGATTACCCTCTCTGAAGATATGGTTCCATTTAAGTGTGAGGGAACCAAAGGTAGAGAGAATAGTTCTGCAAAGATATACCAAGTTCCAAGGAGGAGGGGAGAGGCCTTGTAGTATGTTAATCAATTGTTGTGAGTCAGATTCAATCCATACAAAATGATAGTTCAATGCTTTTGCAGTAATCAGTGCCCAGTGTGCAGCCTGAAGTTCAGATTCAAGAGCTGATGAAGAAATAATAGGTGCTTGAAAGAACCACAACAACTATCCCAAGTAATTTCTACAAACAGCTCCAATTCCTGCAGCTGAAGTAGTGAAGCTGCCATCAATATTAATTTTTATGGTTGAGAAGGTAGAGACCATTTCAACAAAATAGGTTTTCTTCTAGGAGAGGAGTCCAGCAGTGAGTCTTTACATAGAAAACTGCAGCAATTTGCCACAATCTGATTAATAGTACAGGTTTTATTGTCATATTTAGCCTGATTCCTGGCCATCCATACAAACTAGCAGATAACTAAAGGGAAGTGAAACCCTTTCTCATCTTTCTAGTCCTCCCAGCAAGCCCCCAAGTTAAGCCAGTTATAATTGAGATGGTTTAATTTGAATTGCAATAACACTATATTCCATACCTGTTTGGTGACTGTGCATTTGAGAAAAAGATGAGAAACCGACTCTTCCTGAGAATGGCATAACCAACATCTAGATGCAGTTCTTAAACCTTTTAGCTTCAAGATATCATCTAATGGAAGATAATTATGAAACAATCTCCAGCAGAAGTATGACATTGAGGGAGATATAAGCCTAGTCCAGATTTTTTCTCCCCAATTAGTATCAGGCCAGACATGTAAGGAACTGTGGATCATGCTGTTGAAGGAGTGTTTATTAGACTGTTTCAGTAGAATCCTGTCAGGTTTAGTTGAATCAATCGGAATGTGGATAATCTGCTGTACACTGTCCTCATCCAAAACATCTCCAAGCATGTTGGCATTCCAATGATCATCCACCCAGAAATCAGATACAGTGAGTTGATGATTAAACTCAGCAGTGAAGTTTAAAGTACCATCACCAATCCAGTTATCATAATAGAAATTCACATCCCCCTTGCCAACCTCCCAGCTAAAGTACTGGTTAGCTATTTCTCTAACCTTCAGCAAATTTTTCCAGTGTTTGGAATCCCCCAGCCTTGGCAAAACAACATTTGGGTGTGACTTCCAGCAATACTTGTCTTTTAAAAATTTAGCCCACATGGTATCTTGCCTTCTGAATTTGATCCACTGTTTACAGTAAAAAAGGTGGCTCATCTGTTGGAAGCTGCTTATGCCCAATCCCCCAGCCTTTATTGGTTTACAAACTTTGTTCCATACTACCCAATGATATTGTTTAGCCTGGCCTTCCCATAGAAATTTATTAAAAATGGTTTCAATCATTTTCTGAGTACTCTTTTTCATTCTAACCATTTGTAAATTATAGAGAGGAAATGTTGATAATATGCTCTTCAGTAAAGTTAACCTACCACCATTAGACAAAAAGGTAGTTGTCCAACAGTTTAAGGCTGCTGTGATCTTCTGTACTACTTCATCATAATGGGACTGTTTTCTCCTTCCTTCAGTTAACTTCACCCCTAAATATTTTAAAGGGAGATCTGCTGCAGAGAAGCCAGTGAAATCATTCACCCACTGCTGATATTTAAACCCTTTGCCAACTAAAAACTGACACTTCCTTTGATTTAGTTCAAGACCTGCTACCATGGCTAGGTGATCAGTTATTTGTAATGTTTTTCTGACAGCAAGCTTGCTACCATTAGTGAAAAGGATAACATCATCAGCATATGCCAAGTGACTGATAATTTGGGAAGAACCATGTTTAAAATGGAGATAGGGGTAATGAGTATGAGCAGCATTCAGAATCCTGGAAAAGTAGTCGAATGCCAAAATGAATATGGTGGGAGAGAGTGGATCTCCTTGTTTCAAACCCCTGCCTGCTTTGAAGAAACCACAGCTGCTACCATTGACAAGGACACTATAGTATGCATTAGATAGCCACCTCTGGATTAATGTACAGAAAGAAGGATGGAAACCTTGTGCCTTAAGTACAAGATCTATAAATTGCCAACTGATGGTATCATAAGCTTTTTGAGATCCAATTTGAGAATTAAATTATGCCCCCTACATCTTTTATCAATATCCAGTAACAATTCCTGAGCCAGCAGACAATTATCAGTAATGGTTCTACCCTGCACAAAAGCAGATTGGTTAGAGCTAATCAAGTGATTGAGATGTGGTTGTAGTCTCCCCACAAGAATCTTGCTAATGATTTTAGAAAAAGTAGTAGTGAGATTAATAGGTCTGAAATCTGCCCAATGTGATTTTTGATTATCCTTAGGAATAAGAGCAATACTAGCTGCAGCAAAATATTTTTGAAGATCAGTCCCTAGGAAAAAGGATTGTACAGCCTGAATGAGATCAGTTCTCACAATTTCCTAAGCTTTTAGATAAAAGGCTGAAGTGAAGCCATTAGGACCAGCAGTCCTATTTCCATCAATATTTTTTAAAGCCTGCAAAATTTCCTGTTCATCTGGAAGTAAAGTCAAGTTGAGCTGATTAACATAATCATGGTTTTCTGAAAAAATCTCAGCAAAGAAGGAATTGGTTGATGTAGGTTGAGCAGCAAGCATATTTTGAAAATACTGGACAGCACTTTGAGAAATAGTTGTTTGATCAGTGACCCAATTACCAGCAGCATCCTTTATTTTTAGTATGGCATTAATTTTCCTCCTATGTTTAATTATAGCATGGAAGTACTTTGAATTCCTGTCCCCAAAGAGATATTTATTAACAACAGCTTTCTGTTGGAGAAAAAGTTCTTCCCTTTCCAAAGCTTGTAGAAATTGAGTGTGAGCAGTCCAGAGAGCTTGATTCTGGTTCCCTCCCATATCATTATTAGCTTCCAGCAATTGGACTTTGGTATCAGCATCCCTAACCTGTTGAAATACATTACCAAATTGGTGCTTATTCCACAGTCTTAACTTATAAGCCACATTTTTATGCAGTCTCCACAGTTTAACCAGGGGGTTACAAGTAGGGTAATCAAGCACATTCCAGGCTCTTTTCACCTCTTCTAAGAAACTAGTGTGATCACACCACACATTGAAAAATCTGAAAGGTGAGCACCCCTTTCAAGAGCTAAATGAAATCTGGATCAAAAGTGGTGAATGGTCAGAGGTGGATCTGTGTAAATGTTGTACTTGAATAATGGAAAACATGTTAAGCCATGAATCATTTGTTAACACTCTATCAATTCTCTCTAAAAGTTTGCCTCTCTGCCATGTGAAAGGAGAACCAATGAAGCCAATATCAAATAACCCGAGTTCGTAGTTATATTTTGAGAGAACTGCAACATAGATTGGAGATCAGGTGTTCTGCCCCCTTTTTCTCACTTGGATCTCTAATGCAGTTGAAATCCCCACTCATAATCCAATTGGAAGGATTGTTAACACTAATATGGCACAGCTCATTCCAAAGAGAAGCCTTATCCGTCTGAGCACATCCAGCATAAACAAAAGTGGCACTACCATGAAATTGATCCAAACCAAAATGAAGATGTAAGAACTGATAATTATTAATCTTAATAGTGCAATTCAACTGCTTCTTAGGGAAAACCCGGATTTTATTATTGCAGTTAGACTGAAAGTGAAACACTGGAAACCTTTTAGTAATTTTAGAGATATTAGTGTGCACCATAGGTTCAAGTAAGGCAAAAATCCATAGTTTATGAGTCCTGTTTAAATGTAAGATTCTATTAAGGGTGCCAGGACTTGCAACACCCCTAACATTCCAACAAAGAAGATTAATCATGGTGTATAGCCTTACCAGCCCTAGTAATCCTAGGGGGTGTGGCAGCTGAAGTATCCATACCAATTATATTGGACTTTGATAAATCTTGAAGTTCCATAGTGTCTTTTCTCCTCCTCCTACTTTTTTGTTGTGACCAAGCTCCTTCTGTTGTAGTGGCTAAGTTTTCAAGAACAATTTGGGCTGAGTCCCCAGTTATGGGTTCTGAAGGAGTAATAAAAGTAGCACCTACGTCAGAACTAGCTGGTATGACTTCTTCAGCAGAAGAATAAATTTCAGCATTGTTGGGGTTAACAGCAGGATCCCTAATCTCAATAGGGAGATCAGCATACTGCCCAATAGCAAGACAGCCTGCCTGATCAACTAGATCAGGAAGATTTGCTACCTCCCCTTCCTTATCAACATTGTTGGCAGCAGGATATTGCCCAACAATATCAGGGGCTATAACTTCTACATGTTCAGTGTTCAGTTCCTGGATGACATCAGGGACAGGACTTAATGGAATTACTTGAGGTATAGATGCTTGCTCATTCTTCTTTATGCCTTTATTAATCACATTATAAGGTCTTAGTTCAGGATTGAGTTTGAAGCATTGTTCCATTGTGTGTCCGAAGAGATGACAGTGCTTACAGTATAGGGGCTGATACTCCATAACAATGGGTTGCCAGTACCCATTATTTGCAGTACCCAACCAAACCCCATCAATATATGGTTGAGTGATGTCTCTTTCTACTAGAAACCTAGCATTTGAAATCCTTGTAGCATTAGCAGAAGGGATGTCGAGCTTGAGTGGTCTCCCCATAGAATCAGCAATATCATAAATGATTCTATGATTATTAAATGGGAGCTTTAAATTAGGGAGGTTGAACCAAACAGGAACAATAGGTGGCTCTTTAGTTGGATCAAAGTCTAAAGTCCATTTTAGCATCTTCATGGGTTTCCCATCAATCATGATTACCTTCTTGGAAAAAATCTGTACATAATCCTCCTCCAAAGCTAGCTGTAACATGATGTGCCTGTTGTCAAAAACCCCTATTTTCCAACTGCCCACAAGCTTGAAGTCTTCAACAGATTTCCTTAAAATATCCAGTTTAGGGTGTCCAAACTGAAATTTCCATACTAATGTAAATCTGTAAGGTTCTGACAGTTTTTGAAGTTCCTCCTCAGTGAAAATAAGAGCAAGCTTTCCTGCCTTCCTTGTGCATTTTCTGATAAATTCACACTCAGCCTTACCCTCCATGGCATCATGAAACAACTGGGGAAAAACAAGTTTGTCACCAAGAGTAGTGCCACCTTCCTTTCTCACAATTACTTCAGCAAATGTACCCCTCCCAATAAAGTGGGGATCAGCTCGAGTAAGATCATTGGCCATGACTCAATGTAACAGTACCACAACAAAATTCAAAAAAGAGAAAACCCGGGAAGGGAGAAAAACTCTCCCCCACACAAAACTGAAAAAGAAAGGAGAAGAAAAAACTTCCTTCTTCCTCCAGGCCACCTTCCTCCACCCTGAAACAACACAGCCGCCCCCTCTGTTTACCAGCTCCATTGAAACCCTAGCAGAGCAATACCAGCCGCCACCTCCATCTTTTTTTTAAAACCCTAGCATATATATATATATATATATATATATATATATATTTTGTTTTTTTTTGTTTTTTTTAAAAAAAAAGGAGCAACGCAGAGGGCTCCCTACATGTTACTAATAAAAGGAGAGTACAAAATCATTGATGGAAATGCTCCCAACTAACAAAAAACCTAATGGAGACCATTCCCTAAAGACCACAAAACAAGAAAACTAAAAGATTGGGTGAGTGAATATATATGTAATATATATATATATATATATATATATATATATATATATATATATATATATATATATATATATATATATATATATATATATATATATATATAAGGTGGTGTTAGGTGACTGCTTGAGACATTCTCTCGAGGTTGGTTTGGCTCTGGATAAGGTTGTTAACCTTTCCGGGTCTTGGGAATTTTTGAATTTACGGAGCTTTTCTCTGTTCCATTGGATGGCTGAGGAGCTCACTAAGGCGGATCCCAACTTTATGGGTAAGGGAACCTTTGCTGAGGTCACAGTTAGAAGAGAGGGTGGCTCTACTTTGGGTGACAAACTGGTATTTCCTCAGTTATACCATGATGCTATAGCTGGAAAGGCTGAATGTGAGTTCATAAGAAAATGTACAAAGAAAGCAGGGAAACTGGCTCTTATTTTCACTGAAGAGGAGTTGGAGAAATTATCTGAGCCTTATAGATTTACTTTAGTAGGTAAGTTTCAATTCGGCCATCCAAAGCTTGACATCTTGAGAAAAGCTGTTGATGATTTTAAACTTGTGGGAAGCTGGAAAATTGGAGTATTTGACAGCAGGCACATAATGCTCCAACTAACTAGAGAAGATGATTATGCCCAAGTGTTCTCTAAAAAGGTGATTATGATAGATGGAAAACCTATGAAATTATTGAAATGGACATTGGATTTTGATCCTTCCAAAGAACCACCTATTGTTCCTATTTGGTTTAGCATGCCCAACCTGAAACTTCCATTTATTAACCATAAGATCATTTATGACATTGCTGACTCCATGGGTCGTCCCCTCAAGCTTGATATACCTTCTGCTAATATTACTAGAATCTCTAAAACCAGATTCTTAGTTGAAAGGGATATTACTCTCCCCTATATTGATGGGGTGTGGCTAGGGACCGCTAGCCGTGGGTATTGGCGGCCTATTGTGCTTGAATACCAACCTCATACTTGTAAACACTTGTCACATTTTTGGGCATATTATGGAACGGTGTTTTAAAATTCACCCTGAATTAAGGCCTTATAATGCTTGCCAACAAAAGTATTAAGGAGTCTTTTCCTCAAGGAAGTCCCAATGTTGTCCCGACTCCACACTTGCCCTCATATGGAAACAAGCCGGATTGATAAGACTCTACCTCAATCTACCCGGAATTTGCACTTACAAGTTACAAATAATTTCCCACTCGAGAATAGAAGAATAGTCGAGCGGGAGATAGAACTCGAGAGATGATCGAGGAGATGGTGCACAATGCCTAGATAGGAACTTCCATGTTCCTGTGACAAGACATCTGGAAGATCATGTGATTGATAATGTCATCTCTCAGGAAGTAGAAGAGCCAGCCCAACAAATACAATTGAATTTTAAGGAGACTACTGATGAAATTAGGATTCAACATGGTTCTGATAGGAGAGATTTCTTACCTTCCTCACAAGATAGGTCCTTTGGGTTGAAACTAGTTACACAAAGGGGGTCAGCTGAAGATGAAGACTTACACTACAACTCTGATGTTGGGGGTACCTTTATCACTCCACCCGATCCCGAGCCGGATAATCGATTAATCTTAGGCGATTTGGCCAATCAAAAAGAAGAAGAGTGGATTCAACAAAAAAGTAGAAGAAAAAGAAAGGATGCTTTAGAACTCGAAATTTATCTAAATCAAATGTCATTGGTTTGGAAGATTCTTCTGCCACCCCCTAGACTTACTAGGGCTGGTAAGGCATTACACCATGATTAATCTCGTTGTCTTTGGAATGTTAGGGGTATTGCTAGTCCCGGTACCCTTAACGAGACTCGAAACACTTAATCAGGACCAACAAGTTATGGATTTTTGCCATATTATAACCATTGGTGAAGAAGAATATCTCCAAACACACAAAACTGTTTCCTGGATTTAATTGTTTTAGAAACTGCAATAATAAGATTTGGGTCTTTACCAGGAAAGAACTAAATTGTAAGGTTATTGCTGATAACTATCAATTCCTTCATTTGCATTTTGAGTTGGAACATTTCTCTGGTTTTGCTACTTTTATCTATGCTGGATGCACTCTTCATGACAAAACTGCTCTTTGGGATGCCCTTCTTTATCTCAGCCAAGCTCACACATGCTTGGTTGGTGGGGGTGATTTTAATTGCATTAGTGATCCTAGTGAGAAGTTGGGGGCAGGACTCTCGATCTCCAAACCATGATGAGTTTTTCTCAGAATATTACTAAAGCTGGACTTTTTGATCTGGGTTTCCTTGGCACTCCATTTACCTGGAAGAGAGGCAACCTGCTAGAGAGAATAGATAGGAGTCTTGCTAATGACTGTTGGATGAATTCTTTTCCTATTACCCAAGTTCATCATTTGCACAGAACTACTTCTGATCATTCCCCCCTATTAATTAAGATATCCTTCTTCCCAAGAACAGTTTATTCCTCTTTCAGATTTCTAAATGTTTGGACTGATCATCCTTCCTTTCTTGAGGTGGTTAAGGCTGGTTGGACTAGTCCAAGTGGTTCCGATAACAATGCTCTTATAAAGCTGTGGAGGTTACAAAAGAATGTGGCATATCATCTAAGACAATGGAATAAGCATGGCTTTGGTAATATATTTCAACAGGTCAGGGAGGCTGATAACAAAGTCCAATTCCTTGAAGCTAATCAGGACCTGGGAAGGGATAATGGCCAAGAGTTGATAAATGCTCGAGAATCCGTTGACTCGAAGCTTTGGATAGAGAGGAGATGTTTTTGCGGCAGAAAGCCTCTATTAACAAAAAACTTTTTGGTGATAGAAATACAAAGTTTTTCCATGCTTATGATTAAATACGGAAGACAAATAAAAGCTATTCTCGGTATTAAAGATGCGATGGTAGTAGAATTAATGATCCTAATCTCATTTCTCAAAGTGCGATGAAGTATTTTCGGACTCAAATGGCTTTTCGGTCTACTAATCCCTCCTTGTTCTTACCGATGTTTTCAACACCGATATTGCTTATGCTTCTCGACTCCATCTAACTCTTTTACCGGATGTGCGGGAAATTTTATCGGCTCTAAAAAGTATTGATGGGAACAAGACTGCAAGACCGGATGGTTTTAGTGCCACCTTCTACTTAAAAGCTTGGGACATTGTTGGTGCTGATCTCTGCCATGCTGTCCAAGATTTTTTCTCTGGTGCTAAGTTACCCAGATATTTTGCTGCATCTTGTATTGTTCTTATACCTAAAGATCATAAGAAGTCATCTTGGAGTGATTTCGAGCCTATTTGTCTTACTAACACTCTTACTAAAATCCTTAGTAAGATTTTGGTTAGTAGAATCCAACCTCATTTAGACAAACTTATCGGTGCTAATCAATCTGCATTTGTACAAGGAAGAAATATTACCGATAATTGTCTTTTAGCACAAGAATTACTTCGGATTTGGATAAACCTTGTAGAGGACACAATTTGATTCTGAAACTTGATCTCAAAAAAGCATATGACTCTATCAGCTGGTCCTTCATTGATATGGTTCTCAAGGCCAGAGGCTTCAACCCTTCCTTCTGCAACCTTATTCAGAAGTGGCTTTCCAGCTCTTTTTATAGTGTGTTGGTTAATGGGGAGAGCCAGGGCTTCTTTTCTGCTGGTAGGGGTATTAAACAAGGTGACCCTTTGTCCCCTACAATTTTTATTTTGGCTTTTGATTATCTATCCAGACTCCTTAATTCAGCTCAGGATAATGCTCACCATTTATGTTACAAACATAGTTCTGCCCAGGTCATTAGCCATTTGGCTTATGCTGATGACATTATTCTATTTACCAATGGCAGCAAACTTGCCATTAGAAAAACTATGCATTGCCTGGATCATTTCTCTCAAGTTTCTGGTCTGGAACTAAATAAGCAGAAATGCCAATTCCTGGCAGGGAAGAACTACAAACATCACAACTGGATTAAAGCTACAACTGGATTCAACTCAGCTGACTTACCTTTTAAGTACTTGGGTGTGCAATTGTTAAAAGGTAGAAAGAAACAAACTCAATATGATGAGGTGGTTAATAAGATTTCTTCCACTATAAACTGTTGGACTAACAGCTTTCTTTCAAATGGGGGCAGAATAACCTTATTAAAAAGCATCCTATCAACCTTCCCTTATATACAATGCAAATGGTGAGAATGAAGAGAAGTACACAAACAATGCTGGAATCTATGTTTAACAAATTTTTGTGGGAGGGACGGTATAAACAACCTCACTTGAGTTGTGTGGAATAAGCTTTGCAAACCTACCATAGATGGGGGACTCGGGTTTTAAAAGTTTTCAACAGATGAATCAGCTTTTCTACTGTAAACAATGGTATAAATTTAGACAACAAGATACTATATGGGCTCAGTTCCTTAAAGATAAATATTGTAAAAGGATGCATCCAGATCTAGTTCAACCTAAAATTGGGGACTCCAAGCATTGGAAAAGTCTGCTTAAAGATTAGAGAATTTGCTAATAAGCTATCTGCTTGGGGAGGTTGGTGCTTGGTCGAATCGGTTTCGGATGGATAGTTGGCTCCACGATGGTCCTCTTTCTACCTTACCCGATACTAAATATCATACTAAGATTTCTGAATTAAGTCTGCGAGGACAATTGGAATGTAGAGGCACCGAAAGATGTGGTGGATGAAGAGATTGTACAACAAATTTTGGCTATCCCCATTGACCGGGCAAACCTGATAAACTTTTGATTAAACACCCCCTTCACGATCGGTGAATAATTTTCTTCATAACTCTTTCAATATGTGGACTCGTTAACGAGTTGGGGCAATTTTATTTGGTCTTCAAAAATCTCACCTTCCATGTCCTTCTTTAATTGGAGGTTAGCACACAGTTTTCTCCCATTAGATGATATTCTCAAACTAAAAGGGTTGAGAACGGCTTCAAGATGTTGGCTATGTAAATGCGAGGAAGAAACTTTAAACCATCTATTCCTTCGATGTCCTTTTACCTTACAGCTTTGGGAGGAGGTGTTACTTCTATTAAATCTATTGCATCACAGACATCAGTGGGTCTCCATTGATACTTGCTGGAATGACTGGATAAATCAGAAATGGGGTTGTGTTCCTCTTGTTATCAACTGGTTTGTTTGGGTGGCTAGAAATCAGGCCAAGTTTGAAGATAAACCTTGCCCCCCTAAAAATGTTGTGGCCAACTGTTTCAATTTTATCAGCAAATCTGCTGCTAACTTTTCAACCCCTACTCAAAAAGTCTCCTTAGTGCACTCGGGTACCGCCTTCACGACCTTGGATTAAAATTAATGTGGATGGAAGTTTCACCTCTGTCTGCTGTTGGGATTGGTGCTTGTGTGCGGGAATCATGTTGGGAAATTGCTTTGGTTCTTTCAATCTCCTTTATTCTCCTCTTACGCCTCGAAGGCTGAGATGAGTGCTGTTCTCTAGGCCATTAAAATTGCTACTGACCTTAAATCATAAACGATTTGGATTGAATGCGATTCTCGACGAAGTTATAAAGATGATGGTGGGTGATTTCACCCCCCGGAATCTGATTTATTTACATAGAAGGATTTTACTTTTATCACTACATCTTAACATCAAATGGTCTCACATTCATAGGGAAGGGAATCAACCTGCCAATTGGTTAGCAAAGACTTCTGCCTCAAACCATAGTGTAATCTTTTCCTTTTTGCACTCGTTAAGCCTTTAAGGCGAGTTACTTTTGGGGGACTCTCTTCACCTCCCTTTCATTAGATGTACCTAATCTTTTCTCTTTTATGAAGGTTTTCCTGTTTTGTTGAAAATATATATATATATATATATATATATATATATATATATATATATATATATATATATGAGCAAAAAAGAAAAAAAAGTGGATAAAAAAGATCCTGAAAAAAAAGAAAGTGAGGAGAAGCTTGAGGAGAGGTCCTAGTCAAAAATTGGTTTTACTTGAGTTTTTCTAGATTAAAGAACTTGGAACAATCCTAAGCTTGTTTTTTATACTAATATTAGTAAAAATTTTTTTTAAGAGAGTTCTTAAATCTAGAAAGTAGAGTTCATAGGATCCGAAGTTTAAAAAATCTGCATATTTTTCTGAATTTGATACAAAAACAAATTCCTAAGTTTAATGATAAATATCTTAGACCCTGAGCTAGTCTGATTCACTAGAAGTTCTTCTTGGTTGAACTATCCATTTTTAGAACAAAATTTTAGCAATTCTAAAGGGTGGCCCATTAATTCTAATCTACCAAAATTATTTTAAAAGTGTAGTATTACTTGAGGACAAGTAATGTTTAAGTTTGGGGGATTTTGATCAACCTAAAAATGTACTACTTTTTATGTTAAATTTTATAATTATATTGCACATTAAAAGTTTATTTTCTTGAATTTTTGGTTGTAGGTACATCAAGTTGAAGAATTTAGAGTGATTGGAGCAAAAGGAACAAAAATGGACCAAAATGGAGCATATCGGAGCAAAACGGGTCGAACTAGAGCATACCGAAGAAAAATGGCTCAAACAGGACACTTTTGTACCTATGTCTGGCGCTTAGGCGCCACCAGTTGGTGCTTAGCCTCCAGGTAGTGGCGCCTTTGTACCAGAAATTGACACATAGTCGCCGGTGACATTTTTTGGCATAACTTCTACAAAAAAGATAGATTTGAACGATTTTCTAAGCATTGCGAAGTGTGTCTCATAGGGAATTCATTGTGAATGATAAAACAAACTTTCTATAAGAGTTTGGGTTGGTTAGAAGGAGTTATTATGGAAGAGATGTTTCTCATGGAGTGAAGAGGCACTTAAGGCAGCCTTTGGAAGATTCATTGAATGTGGACTCTTTTTGAAGAGACACTTAAGCATCTCTTGGGAAATTATAAAAATACTCTTGAAATCTTGGAGGAAAAATGAATTAGGAAGAAGAAGATTAGAAGAGGATAAGAAGGCTTGGAGAAGAAGTGAAGGCTTGGGCGTAAGCCCAAGTGGGCCGACAAGGTGAGAGAGAAAGAGAGAGAGTGAGAGATTTCTTCTGTTCTTTTCACTTTGTTCTTAGAGAGGATTGGAAGGAGATTTCTTTTGCTATACAAGGAGAGTTTGATTTCCATCATATATAAGTATTTAATTGTATTTTGATTTTAATCTAATACTTTGTATGTGTGGTTTCAAAGACTTGTATAATGAAAAGTTGTTGTTTCTCCATGTGTAGTCAGTAGTTTTATTTACTCTTCCCTCTTACAATGAATTAGTATGTATGTGTAGGATATAAAATTGAGTAGAGTGAGAATATATTGTGATGATTTTACTTTATTCTTTATTTACATGTAAAATTGATCAACTTGCATGTTAAAATCTGTTGTGAGAACATGTAAGGATCATTGCGGTATTGTCTCAGTCAACTATTGGTAAAAATCACATGAGATTATATGGGTGAGAATGTAATGCATATGTTTGAGTGAAAATAAATAGGAAGATATGCATGTTTATGAGGTGTAGAATTAGAGGACTTTAGGGTGATAGACTGAAGCCCTTAATTTGGTTTGATGTGAAAATTTTGTTATGAGATGTTAGCCCCCCAGGTGGAGGGAGAAGAGGGAACTCTTGAGTGAGAGCTAGTATCTTTCCTACCCAACCCATCTTCAAAATTTCAAATCATCAAATTAATCTATGTTCCTTATAAAACCAAGTAAGGGTAAATAATATAATTGCTCCTATTTGTCATAATTTCTCTTGCTACTTGTTTTACTTTTAAACATATCACTAATTTCATTGTACGAGGAAGAGTACTTTTAACATATATAAACCCCACTTTCTAATTTTCTCTAAGTATTTTAGTTTAGGAGTAGAAGTTGTATTGTAGTGATAATTGTTAGATGTAACCAAAACCAAACTTTTATTGACCTTCTAAGCTAATGAGTGTTATTGTAGACTAGAACTTCTCTTGAAAGCCGCCGTGATTAACCGCGATCTCCTTGGGATCGATATTCGGTGCTTAAATCAGAAAGCTTTATATTACTTGATAACGATACATATACTTGCATGAAATCCCTACAATTTAAAGACATAATTAAAATCTTATTTTGATTTGAAGTCAAGTTTTGGCACCATTGTAAAGGAAGAAATTTAAACAAGAAAATTAAAGGATTAAACTCTTGTATATTGTAATCAAGCTTCAAGGAGCACCCTCAGCCTGAAGAACCAATATCAGATGAAGAAAATTCCCCATCGATAGAGCAAGCTAATGTACAAATATCTACCATTATAGAACAACTACTGGATGACACTTCAGACACCTTAGAACAACCTGCTGTACAGACTAACACGAATGGAAGTGAACAAATCGTAGATAATCTGATAACAAATCAAACTATATTAGAAACTCAAGAAGGTGAGGGCTTGCAAATAGTTATATTTGCACCTTATGAACTAGCGCAAGCACAAAAACAGTAAGCAAAGAAGCATTAGTTGTATTTCTTAAAATCAATCCCTAAATTATCCTACATGTTGTCTTTTAATATCAGATTATTCTTAAGTTCTAGCCTACCTTGGCGACCCCGCAGTTTGACTATTCTGGGTGAGCACTTATTTCTGTTGAAATGCAAGAAGTAATCGATCAGTGCATATCAAAGTACCCTAATAAATTAGTAAATATTCAACTTCATCATTCATTGCAAGTCTGTTAAAGTGAAGTGACACAATTATTTTATGCGTGCTCTACAGGCATGATATTATTGTGAACCTTGGAAACATTCTAATAAACCAGGGTATAATGGAGGATTTACTATTAGATCGATTGATTGGAAATGATCATGTTGATGCCTTAGTGGCCATTTTGAGTAACATGAAGACTCGAAGTCCAAATTTTTTCCAGAAATACCTTTATGTGTAGCCGTTATTCTAGGTAATCACATAAATTTAAAGTTCAGATTTTTATATACTTCATGAAAAATATTAAATGCGTGTCATTTCCTGCAAAGTTATCATAAAATGGACAACGATAGCTCAAGGTTTTTTAGGTAGATTACAAAGACTCGGTGCAAAATGCAGATGTAATTTTGTTTTCTGTTGTAGATAATGAACACTGGTTGTTGGTAGCAGATTTGATAGTAGATAAATGGAGAATATACGATTCCTTGCCAACGAGAGGCATAAGACAGTCTTCAAAGAAGTTGTGAATATATTCAACACAATAAATAAATCCCATGCAAGCTTTTCAATCCAATAACAAATTTGACATTAAATTTTGTAGGTCAAACTGTTTACAGCCCATGCTAAGAATTATTTTAGGGGGAAAGCAGGAACTTGGGGGTGAAAATCGTTAATGGTGTACCCGTTCAAAGTAATAGTATTGACTGTGGCATGTTCGTTTGTAAGTTTCTAGAGAAAATTGTACAGGCTAACCCAACTGACTGGAGTAAAAAGTTGAGCTGGCAAGCAGACATGCCAAGATTTAAGGCACAACTAGCCTATGATATTTGTATATCGTTTCCGTCAGTTAACACTATATGAATTGATGTTATTATTGTTTGTATTTTTCGTCTGTTATTTTTATGGATGTATTTATACATTATTGCTGTATGAGTTATAAACGTTATCTGTGAAATGGGTCAAGAGTTAGAACTATGCATGATTCATACCTGAATCTTGGTTGTATATTGATTTTATTATGGTTGCATTTATGCTGTTTTGGATTTGTGAGAGAGGGATATTTCACCGTCGTATATATGCATTATTGAGGTTGTATTGCGGAATTATTGTGTCCACAGAATTTATTGACTTGTAATACTCCCGCGTTGTTTCAGGACTATTCCAATAATATATTGTTTCATTGTAAATGCGGCAGAGGTTTCATCAGCTGCGATTATATTTTTGTATTATTGCTTACATGTTGAGGTAGTATTCTGGAGACTTTCTTCCGTGGTTTGAGTTGTAATATGCCAAGGTAGATTCTAATTTTATTGTGTTATAATTGCACTACTATGATGATATCATGGGAAATATACTAATAGTGGTCCTATTTTGTCACCTTTGTTTGGATCTAAGTTTTGGTTTAATGATGACTAATTTAGTTGGTGAAATATGCTTGTAGTTCGAACTGTGTAAAAAATCAGGCCTAAATCTTGGTTGCATCTTGATTTGATTGTGGTTGTACTTCTGCAGTATTGAGTTTTTTTATGGAAGGATATGCTACTGTAGTATCTACGCATTATTTCGGGTGTATCGCGGGATTACTGTGTCCGTGGTGTTTCTGGCAAGATGTAATAATTCCGCGACACTGCGGAATAAGATGTGGAATATTTTGATACTACCTAGTTTTATTTCAATCAGACCGAGGTTTTATCCTAAGCGGTTGTATTTTTTCATTATTACGACCGTATTAAGGTAGTATTCTAAAGACTTAATCCGCTATTTGATTGGAATAAGCCGCAAAATATTCCAATACGACTGGTGGAGGGGCCAAATAGTGCAGAAGCTAGAATAAAACGATAATAACCCAATAATAAACCCTCAATAATACGATATATGACACTGAATATCCATTATTTCCATGTTTTAATCCAATCAGACTGAGGGTTTATCCGCTGCGGTTGTATTATTGCAATATTATGGCCGTATTAAGGTAGTATTCTGGACACTTTTACTCCGCTGTATGATTGGAATAAGCTGCAAAATATTCCAATACGACCAGCGTAAGGACCAAATAGCACAGAAGCTATAATAAAATGATAATAACCCAAGAATATAACCTCAATAATATGATATACGACGCTGAATATCCGATAGTTCCATGTTTTATTCCAATCAGACCGAGGGTTTATCAGCAAGCAGTTGTATTTTTGCATTATTACAGCGGTATTAAGGTAGTATTCTGGACACTTTTACTCCACTGTCTGACTGGAATAAGCCGGGAAATATTCCAATACAACCAGCAGAGGGACAAAATAGCTCGAAAGCTTGAATAAAATGATAATAACCTAAGAATATAACCTCAATAATACAAAATAAGACACAAAATATCCAATATTTCTATGTTTTATTCCAATCAGACCAAGATTTTATCCGCAAAAGATTGTATTTTTGCATTATTATTGCTGTATTAAGGTAGTATTTTGTACACTTTTACACTGCTGTCTGATTGGAATAAGCTGCAAAATATTCCAATACGACCGGCAAAGGGACCAAATAGCGTGAAAGCTTGAATAAAACGATAATAACCCAAGAATATAACCTCAATAGTACGAAAAAAGATGTTGAATATCCGATATTTCCATGTTTTATTCCAATCAGACCAAGGGTTTATCTGCTGCAGTTGTATTTTTGCAATATTACAACCGTATTAAGGTAGTATTCTGAACACTTCTACTCCACTGTCTAATTGGAATAAGCTGCGTAATATTCTAATACAACTGACGGTGGGACCAAATAATGCAGAAGCTAGAATAAAACAATAATAACCCAAGAATATAACCTCAATAATACAAAATAAGATACTGAATATATGATATTTCCATGTTTTATTCCAATCAGACTGAGAGTTTATCTGTCATGGTTGTATTTTTGCATTATTACGACCGTATTAAGGTAGTATTCTGGAGACTAATCTGCTGTCTGATTGAAATAAGCCGCGAAATATTCCAATACGACCGACGGAGGGACCAAATAACGCAAAAGCTAGAATAAAATGATAATAACCCAATAATAAAACCTTAATAATACGAAATAGGATGCTGAATATTTGATATTTCCATGTTTTATTCCAATCAGACCGAGGGTTTATTTGCCGCAATTGTATTTTTGCAATATTATGGCCGTATTAAGGTAGTATTTTGGAGACTTAATCCGCTGTCTGATTGGAATAAGCAGTAGAATATTCCAATACGACCGGTGGACAACCAAATAGCGTGAAAACTAGAATAAAACAATAATAACCCCAAAATATAACCTTAATAATATGAATGTTTTCTGTCATAAAACAAAGCCAAATTATTCCAAGGACACTCCAGAAATTAGATTAATTTCCAAAATCTTCTCCAGAGTCATACATCATGTTATTGAAAATTATCACTTTTTATAATTTGATAATTTAAAAATGCTACAGTACATAGGATGTTCTTACAAAGCATATTTGAACCCACATTCTCCTTCTTACAAAGCATATTCTAAACTTATCATCCTATATATCATCATCTAGGTCTTTTAATAAGCTTGTATATGTCTCCGTGCATTGTGATGTAGGCAGGTCCTGTTCATTTTGAGTAGTTGCGAGTAAACGTTAGGAAATAATAAAAAAGTATTGTTCAAATAAAAATAAGTAGTGCAAAAATTTTCAAATTTTTATTTATGTACCTGACTAAATGGGACAAATATCGAAAAAACATTTTCTTCATAAGGGGGAACTCCAAGTTGATTTGAACCATGATCTTTCTCCTTTCCTGTATACAAACAATTTATAATGTCAGTGACTAATAATGTAGCGTATGGAAACATATGTTTAACAATGATGGAGTTCGTCTACTTTTTATTCTCTTGTTTTTTTCCCAATAGCCTTTTAGCCTTGAATTCAAAATTCCTTTTGGGCACACTTTCATTGGGTCACCCTTTAGATGATGCCTTCTTCTTATATGATTTTGTCTTTTCTTAAGGTTCTCTCCCAATCAATACAACATTGACATTTAATGTAAGTTTCTTTAATGTCTTCAGCACAAATTTCTCAGCAAGTTCATTACCTTGCATTTTAGTACTGATCTGGTACGCAAATTTGTGAATGTGCGTGTGATATATGAGTCCACACGAGGAACTTCGTGACATATGTGACTCCTTAAGGTGTCTATAACCATAAGTGTTGTATATGTCCCGTATTGCAGTAACAGACCACTGCAGTAATATGTATTTATTAGGTATTTTTCTATATTTTGATGATGAATAACCCTTAAAGCGTGAGCACATAATAAACCCATCATTTCAAATTTCTTGCAACTACAGGTAATTTCAGAATTACCTTTGTCAACTTTAACAATTCAGGGTCTGTTGGTGTCCTTATTTTCAAATTTTTGAATGTAAAAGTTTGACTCGCTATTGGTAGCATACTCCATAGAAAGCCCACACAAACCATGTAGAAAATTTGCTTCATACATTACATATAACTTCATGGTATAAATTAAAGCAACCTGCCTCAAAACAAGGCTGCTTTTCACAGCTGGAACAATTGCTGACTGTTCACATTTAAAATCTTCATCCTTCTCATTTCTTCTCCAAGATTTCAAGACATTTTCGAAAGTAAAAAAACTTTGGGTGAGGAAGCTTGTTGGATTGCGAACACCATGGCAGATGTTATTGGTGGACTCACTTCTTTAGGTTGATAGGATCCCTATTCCAAATATATCTTTATTAAAGGTTGTTGACCACCTATGCCTGATTTTATAAATCTCACCCAACCATAAATTCTCATGTAGATTTCCTTTCTCAATCATTAAACCCTAAGTTTCCTCAAAATCCTTTTATGTGTCACATCTGATCATGCATTTATAAAAGAGATCATTGATCTCTTGCTACCCTTGCCACAATAGATTTTCGAAAATAATTTCTTGTATATATGCCATTTGCATAATCTATGTCTGGTATGCGACATACACTCTTCAATGGCTCTAGACATTGCTTGATCCTGATATGTGAATATTGTTTTTGGGGCTTGTTATCCATTATCCTGATAAAGGACATGAATAGCCACTTAAATGACTCGATCGTTTCATCTAACAAAAATCCAACTCCAAAGAGAACATTCTTCCAGTGGCGATTCACCCCGAGAAAAGGAGCAGAACATAAGTTGTATTTTTCAGTCTATAGGTTATATAAAAAATTATCACATCCTCAAAGCAGTCGTAGTCAAGCTTGGACATCCCATCACTCTAAAAGAAATTCACCAAACTCCCACACTCATCAATTTGTAAGTCCCAAGCAAACATGGTATCCTTAGCTTGCCTATTGGTGAACAATTGTAGCAGTAAATTAGCGTCACCAAGTTCAATTTGACTCTTCTCTCCCTTTGTATCAAATTATAGGCATCTCTCTTTGTGCAATCAAGATTCTCCTCTCCCCCAGCTTCTGTAGCTAGGAAGCTAAATGCATTGCTGATTCTAATCCCTAATTGTGTCATCGATCTGAGCACATCTGCATTTAGGTCACTCTTCTTTCTGCTAGAACGCAATAGATGCTTGTCACTGTACTTTGCCAATGGATGGTTATGACTTTCTATGAATTTCTTAATAGATCAGTTACCTTCGACATCAATGGCAGATCGTATCATGGCTGGACAACCAGTCCTCGTGTCTTCTCTTTTGAACTTTACGAAGATATTGTCCTTCAACTCTTTCTGAAAACTAGCCTTAGCAAAATAAAGTCCTTTGTCTTAATAGTCTTTGAATTCGGCCAAAAAGCACTGTGGTCCTTTCGCACAGTAAATCGAATATGGTGTGCGTAGGCGCAATATTGTTCATGGGTCTCCTTCTCATTCTAGACAATAACGCGAAGCAATTTGTCTGCAATTGGATCATTGCAAACACTTTCCGGCACGAGTAACTATGAATTAAAACATAGCAACATTAAAAGAGCAAAATAATTACATCAAATGACAATGGTATAACAACATGAAAATACCTAACACCATATCTCTAACCCAACTCAAAGGAATAGTTAAATGCCAAAAATAAAAAAAATAACACCATAATAACACCACAATAACACCCATATATCACCATTTCAATCCCAATATAACACACGACCAAAATCGAGTGGTTAGATCCAACTGCAGTATAACACCTGAAGTAAAACTGTGTCATAAGATTAAAACCTAAACTAGATAACACCATGATAATAACTAAATAAAACCCTACCCCAACTTCAACACAAATGTAACGTTACAAGCCTATGATACATGAAAAAAACACTAAAATAACACCTCAATATTACCCTAATAATACCTCAATAATACAGGAATAACACCACAATATCATCATATTATTATCCCAATAAAGCCTAAACAAATGATAAAACCAAAATGAGTCACTAGATCCAATAATACGGGAATAACACCACAATATCACTCTAATAATACCTCAATAAACCCTAAACTAAAAACCTAAACCAAACCGAGTCATTAAAACCGTAGGTACATTAAATGAAACCTCAATAAACCCTAAACCACAATATCACCCTAATAATTCCTCAATATACTCTAAACTAATACTCAAACCAAACTGAGTCATTAGATCCAATGTTACTTTAATAACACCATGATAATAACAAAATAACACATCACCAAACATAAAGTTACAAACAAATAAATAACTTTCGACTAGGATGACAATAACACCATTAGGACGATAAGAATAACACTTCATTAAAATAGAGCAACACTATCTAAAAACCATTGTACAACACTTCATTAACAACAAGAATGCTAATAAAATTAACAATTACACAACATACATTCTAAAGCCTAAACAAATGTAACTTACCTGCTGAATATTTTTGGTAGCAGCTAAACCCAGCTCATTGTCAAGGTTCTCAAAAATATTTTGCGATTCCAGCTCATTTTTGTCTTTCTCGAAAGTATTTTGAGATTCCAACAAAATTTCATGGTCGATAGATACTTCCATAGAAACCATAACCCTACCAGCCGACAAGAAATGCAGCTGTAAAAAAAGGCACCCAAATGAAAATATTTCAAAATCCCAAAAGCTAAAGCAGATAAAATACGCCTTTTTCAAATTAGTAGGAACCAAAAATCAAAAAATGAACTTTTTCGTACACCTAGATGGGATTTGGGTCGGGGCGGACAATAAAATTAGGTATTTTTAATATTTCCTGCATGCGGGTCCACCATTCCACGTGGCATTACGAGATTGGCATCCAGACGTAATTTTGAGTTCGTTATCTAGAACGAATAATTTTTCATAAACTAGATCTCCTGCTCAGCATTACAGGTACGGTAAACGGCGTGGATTAAATGTGAGGCTGCTATTTATTTAATTTTTTTCTTTGGCTTATCACCTCCATTGCCTTAGAAGTACATACAGTTTTTGCATGCCCTTTGTTTCATAGATGTGCCTTTGATGTTCTCTGTTGTTCTTGGCGCATTTGTGCCTAGATCCCTTCTTCTTTTCTAACTTTTGTTGACGATCTCAGGTGGCACTCTCATCTCCTTCCTCCCTTCTTGTCGGTTTTGAGCCCGTTTGCTCTTTCATCCTCGGGTATTTCTTACTCCTCTGTTTCACCGGTCTTACCTCCTTCTATGAGGTATGTGGTTAATGTTGGACTGTGATTATTGGCTTTCCCTGGGAATAGCTTGGTTATTGCAAATCAATCTATGTGCTTATGGTTATGGTTGTCGTTTGTGGCTTAGTTTCTTCTGGTTTATGGATTAGCTCTATGATTGCCTCTTATGTCCTGATTTTTTGTTGTTTCTAAGGAGAAATTAATGAAAACATTTGAGATAAAAGTTCATGAATAATTTTGTCATTTGTGGCTTGGTTTTTTGTGGTTTATGGCTTACCTCTATGATTGCTTCTTGTGGCTTGTTTTTTTTTGGATTATATGGAGAAATTAATGAAAACATATGGGAGAGAAATTCATGAAACATTTTTACTTTTTTTCCCTAAGTTTCTTTTTTCGGTTTATGGCTTAGGCAAGTGATTGTCTTTTGTGCATTGATATTATGGATCATATAGAGAAATTAATGAACACATTTGAGATAAAAATTCATGAAAATTTTCTACTTTTTTTTAGCTTTGTTTTTTTCTTTTTTTCTTTATGTCTTAGCGCTATGATTATCTTTTGTGGGTTGGACTTTTGGATCCTATGGAGAAATTGATGAAAGCGTTTGTGAGAGAAAGTCATGAAAAAATTTCACTTTTTTTGTGGCTTGGTTTTTTCGTTTAATGTCTTAGCTCTACATTGTCTTTTGTGGGATGGTTTTATGAATTTTTATGGATAATTTGATAAAAGAATTTGAAAAAACAATTCATGAAAAATTTGTCTTTTGTGGCTTGCTTAGGGCTTCACTCTCTGGAATCATTGAAAAAAAGTAGGAGATGGTGGCCTTTGCTGGTTTGTGACATGTGAAATCCTTATAAGTTGTATATGTTTTTTTTTTCCTTTTGCATTTTTTTCTTTTTTATTATTGTGAGTTTTAGAGGTCTATGATGAGACATTTGACCTGAAGGGTTCTTCCTGATGGCCTGTATGTTGCTATTAGTCGGTGTCACATGAGACCACATAGTTCAGTCTTTTCTGTCTACTTAGCATTAGCCAATTAACTATAGGAAACAATTTTATAGATGTCCATGAGAATCACAAAAAAATTGACTATTTTTGGTGGGTAGATGAGCTAGAAGATTCCACTGTCGGGAGCGATCAGACGTGGAGTGTATCTCTGAAGGACAACTTATTTTGTGGCATAGGATGTCTGCATTTTAAAAATAATGTTATTATATCATTTATTATTATTTGAATAGCTATTTTCGTAAATTTGATAGTCATGCTACTCACTATTTAGTGAAGTTGCTATCTTTATTTTGTAGTGTTCTGCACTGAATATTTGTTCTCAAGTGTCGAACATATTGGTATGAACAGTTTTGTTGCAAACAACATTACTATGCATTGGCAGAATGGTCATTTGTCCAGAAATAGCTACAACACAGCTCTTTTCAAACTGCAAAAAAAAAAAAAGATAATTATCTTATCTGCAACTACTTTCTGTAGCAGCTGTTGTGTAACAGATTTTTATTAAGTTTTAGCTACCACAAATAGACTCTAAGCCTATAAATAACTTCTAGGTTTATTATCTCCACTTGATCATAGGCTCGTTATGTTGTTTAAAAGATATTAGGGTTAATTTATCTAAACACACACACACACAAAATTTAATTTGATAAAAATTGTAATTTTAAATCGAAAAATGTCATGTGGATCACATACGAATAGATACGTTAAATGAACAAGAGGAATAGAGAGAGAAAAACAAAGCGCATAGTAACACAAGTTATGTGAGGGTAAATTTAGCAGTCATTTTTTGAAGAAATGATCCCCTATTTATATCTCATAGGAGTATATAGTAAAGTTACATGTTGGTCCTTGTTTTAGTAAATACATTAAAAGTTATTAGTACACATCTTGATATTGTAACTAACTATGGGAGCCTTAATATTCATAACTGACGTTTGCACCATTTCTTATTCATAATGGCTTAAAAAAGAAAGGTCTTTGGTTGACGTTATCAAGAGTTTCTCTTGTCATTAAGGTTAACTTGGATTTTCAAATAAAGGGAATATCACTGTAATTCAAAGAACAGCTCTCCCTGGACAGGGGGCCTTCTTAGATAATGCAAATGATATTGTGGTGCCCTTTGGTAATCCACGAAGAAAATAAAAATTAGTCAAAGAATTTAGCTTTAGCTTACTATCCATAAGATTAGATGCCTTATATTCTTTCATTCTACTAAGATTTGTTTGGCTAACCCATAGTTTCAATCAAAAGCACTGACGCTTGGCATGTACTTCTTCTGACTATCCTAATGCAATTCTCTAAGACTTGTCAAATTTTCTTTAGATTCCTATAATCATATTTTTATGTATATATTTAGTTCTTCTATTCTCTTACTTCTTGAAAATGAGAACTACAACAAGAATAAGAGAATTAAATATAACTATTGACCAATTTAATGTCTAATAAGTACTAGTAATTGAACTCTTTAGATTTCAGTGCACATATTCCTTATAACTAAGGAATGACCAATACTTTTCTATCACCATTTCTCAAATTTCATCCCTTGTGCCAGTTTTTAATAGAGAAAAGTGATGGCGAGTGGCAAGAAACCTGCAAGTGAGGAAGCCATGTTGAAGGCTTTCAGGCTTTCAACCAAAAAACTCTGTCATTGAGTAGGAGAGAAGAAGAAGAAACCTGAGAGTATCTGGCCATTGATAAAGAAGAAGTTCGTGGATGAGGGCCAACTTTGGGAAATAAGATGGAGGGTATGGGAAGGCTAGTTAGATCATAAAGGCTGGAAGAAGGGAGTCTACCAGAGGGAATGAAGCTAGTCAGACAAATAATATAGAAGAAAGAAAGGGGTGGAGGAGATGGCTGAGTCATCTGACTTGTTGCCACTCCATGAGATGGGTGGTAGCATTGGCATGAAATCCACTTGTGCACTGGTCCTTGCTTTGGATCTACTCTAACAGCAGTCAGCTCCTCAGCCAGCTCAGCAATAGGTTTGGGTGATCGTGGCAACTCAGATCTATTTGCATGAAGGTATGGCTCTCTTGCCCTCAATCGGTGAGGCTAGTCAGGCAATTGTCGAATTGCTTGTTGGTGAGAGTCTAGTACATCTAAGATAGAGCAACTAATTGAAATAAAGAAATATATCTTTCTTAGTTGATTTATTTATTCCTTTCCTCACTAATTATATTTGATTCTTCTTTTAGAGAAGACCATGCATATCATCGACTCCTTGATGTTGGAAGCTGGTCAACCCTCCACTCTTGAGGCAACAAAGGGACATTATATTCCGGCCTAGTGTAAAAGCCCTGAGGGCATTGAAAGGGAAATCGATGGTCAGTGAGGTTCGCAAGGGTTGCTAGCTTACTGCATGGATGAAACCGTACACTCTTTTGTTCTTGAGGCTAGCCTTCAAATGGAGATAGTCATATACAACTTGAAGGAGGAGCTTGCTTCCTTTACACAAACAAGGGGACTCTCCACACAGAGGTGGCGAACCTTTGGACAAAGCTTGCAAAACTCTAGGTGACCAGTTCAATCTTCCGGGTCCAAGCAAAAAAAGAGGGTTTACAAAAATTTAAGTTTGGGGGGTGTGCACTGTACCAGTCTTGTGAACCTGGTATAATGTTGCTTGAGGCAACCGAAGATCCATTTGTGTTATTTTTTGTCATAAATAAACTTTAATCTTTGCAAAATTTTAAAATTTTACATCATTTGTTTTTTTTTTCAATTTTCATATCGATTTGATATGTGTTTTTTTGAGTATGGGGTACAAATTTGAGGCATTTTGAATCCCCTAGATACATTATATATATGGTTAAAGGAAAATTGGGTTTGCACTTTTACATTTTTCACTTGTCGTTCCCTTTGGTCAGTTTTCTTCTAACACTCGCACGACCTCCAAATATTGTCCTCGGCTATTTGGTTTAGTGTGGACGGACGACTTAAAGATCTATGTTGACACCGTTCAATATGGGTCTCCTGGAGTATAATTTTATGTACAAAACAAATGTAGTACTCGAGATAATGGAGCCAAAGGTGACGTTGACCTAAAATTCCGTAGATGATTAAAACTTTTATCAGGATCAGTTTTGATGGGGGCTTCAACTAGCCTTCTACTCAGAAATCTAGTTGATAGTAGTTAACTATGGAGTCATACCTACACAGATAACCAAACCTGATCGCAGTAGTGATTACGCTCGTTGTCTAATTGAGGCAGATGAAGATTTCATGGTTTCAGGAGCTCTTCTCCCATAGTTTTTACTTCAGAGTGGAGCCAGACGGGCATGTTTTTTTTGTTCAAAAATCAAGGACTTAAATTTTTTATTCCTTCAAGGTGTATGCAAGAACTAGGGAATTGCTACTAGGATGAACAGAGGGCACTATATCAAAAATAAGAAGATTCCATCATGGATTTTAAGGGCTTTCATCGACTAATGGCTATACAAATGTTGTGATCCAATATACCAACCCATGACAGCAAATTTTTTGTTAAGCCCTGCCCAGCTTAGCCTAATGACCCCTAATTGTAGGCTACCTTTGATGAGGTGGAGGAGCAATGGTAGCTTGAACAAGCTGAGTGGCTGCTGAGGAAGGAACCGAGGAAGATGAAGGCTGCCCTTTGACCTGACTAGCAATTACATGTATTTTAAATCTCCAAAATATAGCCAAAAAAAACGTCTCAATTTATATTTAGTGACTAGTGTGAATAAATTTAACGATTTAGGAACTATATAA
The DNA here is from genome assembly GCA_022702705.1 of Papilionanthe hookeriana x Papilionanthe teres. Classification (NCBI taxonomy): domain Eukaryota; kingdom Viridiplantae; phylum Streptophyta; class Magnoliopsida; order Asparagales; family Orchidaceae; genus Papilionanthe; species Papilionanthe hookeriana x Papilionanthe teres. The sequence continues at coordinate 148,887,533 of CM040427.1, forward strand.
TAAATTTTCACAATATGGGTACTACGCAAGTATACGTATCATTTCAAGTAATGTAGGATTTTCCTTAAAAACCCCAGTATCGATCCCAAGAGGAAAGTTGTAACTCTTAAAATAAAATTGCAAATTTTCTACCTAAATTGCATATCAAATAAACAAGAGAACAATGTTGATATGCTTGCAAAAAGTTACTACTAAATTTAAAAAGAATGTAACAACTAAGTGTAAAAGTTTAAATAAAGTAAACGAACAAGTTTGGATATTATGAAAAGAACTTTCTCCTTGCAATGAAATGTTAACCTGTGTAGGATTCAAGTGACTAAAGATAAAATGATGCATTGCGACAAATAGAAGTAATCCTATTATTTACCCCGTCCCGGTGCTAGCAAATAACATTGGCTAATTTAGAGTTTTTCACCAGCTTGTGTAGTAGTGCTGAGTAAATTCTGGCCTCTCACCTTCAAATCACCCACTGTGCCGTCTCTATATAACCTACTAGGTATCCTTACGATCCAAACTCTAAATCGATTTGATAAAATAATCTAGTCTGTCACCCTAGAAAAATCAATTCTACACTCATCAAAACTTATCTCCTTATTTATTTGCACTCCCCCTTATGTAATAACCACGACTCTATCCAGAATGAAGTGTAGTATTAGCTAGTTTGGTGAAATCATAGCCCTCTCAGTTTATTATATTTCTCAATGAATTTTAACCTCACAAGTGGCCAATTTGCAAAGAATTAGTGAAAATACCATCATAATTTTTTAGAGTAAAAAGAATTCTTTAAATCATTCTCATCCCACAAGATTAATTCACATATACAAGGAGAAAAAAAATGAACTACTCAAAATTCATGGAGATTAAACAAAAACACATCATTTGCATTAAAATCCAAGTCTTACAACAAAAACTTAAACACAAATACAAAGTACCTTATGTCTTCTCCCAAAACAAATTTCTGGAGTTTCCTCCCAACAATCTCTAAACTCTTACACAACAATTACTCACACACACACTCACACACACTAAAAACAAAACTAAAACTCTCCAAAATTCAACTCTAAATCCTTTAAAAGTCTCTAAATGTTCTCCAAAAGGTCTCTCATTATCGATCAAATTGTTCCCATTTAATAGAAAATTAAAAATATCCAATATTTACTTCAAGCACCTCTTCTAAATTCAGTCAAATTTAATGTATATTCTAGAGAGTTGGTTACTGGCCCTATAATGCTAGGATGCGGCACAATAGCACCAAATTCGTTTGTAGGGTCGCGCTACGGCACCAAGGTTGGCACTATAGTGCCACACAAAGTAGCCCAATATGCTCCATTTTTCCCTCATTTTCTCTAAATGTCTATTCAATTGAAACAAAAAACATGCAAAATACATTCCTTTAGAGTGCAATATCATCAAAAATGTACATAAAATGCTTTTAAAATGTGTACTAAAATAGGTACTTTTTAGGTGGATCAATTCCTCCAAACTTAAATGTTACTTGTCCTTAAGTAAATTTTTATACGAAATAAATAATTATAACTTGTGGTAGTGAGTTTAACTTAATTACTTATATAGATTTTTCTTGATTTATGCTATAGTGAAACTTTCAAAAAATTCTTAATAACTCAGGTTAAAAACTAAAATATAAGAATATATAGCAGTCAAGTTCAAAAGTTCTGATTTTCTATTTATTTCAAAAATAATTGTAATTTATCATACTGAGGATACTTAGAAAAATTATAAGAAAAAGAATTTCATGAGGAATTTATTAGTAAAAGGTGCTAATACTTTAAGTTTATGTTAGAATGCAATTAAGTTCCTTTCCGTAAGATGATTCAAGTGGAGCCAATTTTGGATTAGGCATCTCCTCAAGCTTCTCCTCACATATTTTCTTTTTCTGTTTTTCTTTTTCTTTCAATTTTTCTTTCCTTTTCTCATAGGATCATTTTCAATTCTTTCTTCTTCTTTTCATATTATGTGAGGATTAAGATATTTGGATAGCCTTTAATTATTTTGAACTCCACTGTCCTCTTCTTAAAGTTAAAAACATCCCACATTTTCTTACTTTAACTAATGTGTATTAGCTTTGAAAAAGTTTTTTTTATAAAGTCTCAATTCTTTCTTTTCAAGTGTAAATCTAAGATCATTAATATTTCAAAAATATAAATTTATTTACTTTAAATATCAAAAGCCTGAACTTATACTTTTATAGAAAATATCTTAATTCTAGAATTAACCTTTATCATTAAAAACTTTTACTTAGTTCTTCTATAACATTTATAAAATAAAAAAATACAGTTATGTAAAGCTAACCCTACATACCACAGGTTATGTTAAAATAATTTTAAAAATATAGTTCTCTGATGACAATAAAGTTTAGTTCTTAAAAGATTTTTCACCCTTCCCCAAAACTTAATTTTTTAATTAATTTAAAATAGGAAAGTTCATGAATAAAGAGAAAAAAATATAAACTTTAGAACATGAGAATAGTGTAGGTACAAGTAGTAAAGACAGATTTTGAGCAGTAGTAAATCTAAGATTAACATGTAAAATAATCAAAACAAAAAGTAAGGTACTACTCTAGCATATAAATTGGAGCAAAAGGTAAACAATAGATCAATTAAACTAAAGTGTTCAACAAAAATAGTTTAGTATAAAAGAAAAAAATAAAAACATGACACTACAACACAAATACAACTAAACTAACACAAGAAAGTTGAAATATAAAAACATATCAAAAGAAAGAAAATAACTGACTACATATCTTCATCCTCTTCATGACCAACATCATCATCATCATCTTCATCATCATCATCACCCAATCCTATATCCTTATCCTTCTTAAAAGGCTGATATGAGTAAACTTGGGGTGAGTAGGAAATTCTACAAAATAAGCACCCCTCTTGTATCTCATCATAGTTTCATTAAAAGCAAATCATACTCAGCTTTCCTCAATGTAAAATCATTACTATGGAACAAATGAGCTTCAACACATTTTATTTGATTCTGTAAGGATATGATATCTCCTTACTGTATAAATAATTTCTTCAAAACAATATCTAAATGAGTAGTATCAGAAGCTGATGGATTAGAAGCAGAAGCAGGTGCAGAAGCTGAATTAGAGGGTAAGTCAAATCCTTCAATCCTAGATCTTGTTCCAAAATGTCTTCCATACTTTTCCAAGATTGTCATTCAATAAGCTTATGTGATGGTAAAATTTCCTCCCAAGTCTCATATTTAACACCAGAATCAACACACAGGGTGGTAATGAGAGAAGGGTAACCCAAACCTCCAGTAGTTCCTCCTCTTGAGGAAAAAAGCATATTCTTGTAAATTAGGGAGCTATTTTTAATAGGGTTTTTCATCTGAATACATTAGTAGTGGCTCTCTCAGGGGTTACCTCATTGAGATGGTTTGTTGGAAGCAATCTACCAGATATAAAATAATGTCAGGCATGAGAATGAACATTAAGCTTAGAAAATGAAACGCTTACACGTAATCCATTCTTAATTTTCCAAACTCCATTTCCATCGGTTAAAAATCCCATAATTTCATCCAATTCATCATTAGTATGATGAAACTCAGTAAATAAGCAGGCAAGGACACTGTGTAGCTTGTAAATGTGGCTAATGCAAAGAGAACTGATATCCACATACTATCCTCTCATAAACACCAGATCATCTGACTCATCCGGCAAATTGGCATAAAACTCTCAAACAAATAAAATTACATCTGACTCATCAGGATGAAGAAAACTGTGTTATGTAATAAATTTCTTTGATTGCACATCAGCACATCTGTCCTGTGCCTTCATACCGGTGAACTTATCAAAATTAAAAGTAGTGTTCTCCTTTCGTCTCTTTGTTTTAGGAGCCGTGATCAATTTAAAAACTTTCAAAAAAAATTCAAAAAATCACAAAAGTAACTTCAAGAGGCTTCTAAAAACATATTCTAAACTAAATAATCATTTAACCAAGGATTTCACACTATTTTCATTAAGTTTTAGGAATTCTAGCCCAATTCACAATGTGGGAGAAATTCATGGTGAAATAAAAAATTTCAAAGCCAAGTGAAGATCTTACCCAAAGATGAAGAAATCTTGAGTTTGAAGGCCAAACTCCAAGCCAATCAAGCACAAATCCAAGCCCTGCGGGAGTAAAATGCAAAAAACACTGAGGAAGGAGATGAACCCGATGCAAAAATGGCAAAAAATGTGGGTCCATGACCGTTTGGGGGGGGGGGGCGCTATGCAACTAAATAAGTGTTTAGCCAGTGTAAAAATAATTTTCAATAATAGCAAAGTTACCCCTTTTATCAACGCAAGTATACGTATCGTTCAAGTAATACAGGGCTCTAATGGAGTCCAAGATATCAATCCCACAGAGAAGTTAGAGATTATGAACAAATTATAGCAGTTGCAATTACGATCTAGTATATGAAAATAAAAAACACTTATAATAAACTCTACTACTAATTTTTGAATGGAAGATTGCAATTTAGAAATGTATCTCTCTCCTTATTAAGAGAATTAAGTGAACGGATAATTAAACTAGTTAGAATTATATTGTGCCAAATAGGAGCATTCCTATTTTTTAACCTTTGGTCCAGGCATAAAGAATATTGACTTATCCTATGCTTGGTTACTGAATCTACGGCTAGGCTGGGAGGATACCGGCTCTCACTTCAGAGCTCCCACGTTCCCCTCGCTTGAGGGCTAACATCTACACTTCAGCACCCAAGCGATAGGACCGATATGAAGATTTTAGTCTGTCACTCTATAATATCCAATTCTACGCTCGATAAATAATATTTCCCTATTTATTTGCACCTTCCTTTCAAGGCCTTTGCTTTCCTTGAATCTTCGATGTAATCTTTACTTAAGTTATGAAATCAACATATTTTAACAATTAAATTGGCTAAATTGAAAGTAAATTAAGATTTAAGTAAAAGATTATCACAATTTTTATTTAATATTTTAGGCACAACTAATTCAATTTTCCATTTCACAAAATCTCAAAAATAAGAAGAAAGACAGAGAAAACTACTTAGAATGCATATGAAGAATAATATAAAACTTGGATTTCATATAAAATTAATGTTATAAAATAATAGACAAAACTTATCTTGAATCTTCTCCCCAAGCAGACTCCTTAAAGTTCCTCTGACTCTTCCTTCTTGTACAACACACTTAATTAAACTCACTAATATACTCTCTAGAGCACACTTACACACTAAATACACTAATAAGACACTCAAAATGACACACCAAGGACATAAAAAAGACACACATTCGACTTAAAATCGTCTCTATTTAAAGAGGGAGAAAGGTTGCTTAAGCACCTCTTAAAAAAGTGTCCAGATTCATTGAACATTGCTTGAACTGACCTTCTTGCCATCAGCGGGCTTCTAGAACATAGGCCAACTACTCAGGCTTGCTGTCGGCGGGCTCGATCTCGCCATCGGTGGGCTCCTTTATAATATATTCAAATGCTCTCGGGAAAAATACGCCGCTGGCGGCCTATTCCTTGACGTCGGCGGGCTAGTTCAATTTTTATCTCTTTTAGTCCTTTTTGTTCCAGATTCACTCCTTTTCCCATCTTTTTGCTCCATTACCTATAAATCTTCATACCTGCAATAAAACATAGAAAATACCTTTCTTTATAGTGCAATTTCATATAAAATTGGTATGAATTTCTCAATACATTTTTCTTTGGTCAAAATCCCCCAAACTTAACTATTACTTGTCTTCAAGTAATGTTGATACTACATAAAAGTAATGATTATTTGTAGTAAAGCATTAATTCAGAAATTTGATTTAAATAAATATTATACTAAAGTTTATTAGAAAGATTTTTAGATAATTAAATTAATTTTATAGATATAAGGTTATTTAGTCATCAAGTTTAAGATTTCTAGTCTTCTATTTATTTCAAGAATGACTATATATTACAATATTAAATTACTTAAGATATTCAGATGATAGGAAATTCATGAAAACACTACTTAATAAAATACTAATATATATATATATATATATAAGCTCAAAAATGTAACTGCATTTACCCTTTAGGTTGATGTACGACTTATTTTTAGGTTGTGTGTTGTATTTTGAAAATGGGTCGCCAAACAGAAATTGTCGGTGAATTTTAAATTTTAAATTTAATTTTAATATATATATATATAATTTGGAAAGTAGCATTTAATTTTGAAAATAATTTTATGTTTGAAAATTTTAAGATATGAAATCAAACCGATCTCACATCCCAAATAGTTTATATAAACGAGCACCGTACCACAAACCGTGTATCTATCCCGAAGAATAGACACACTGCTTAATGATGGGGCTCGGTTAAATAAACTAGAAGATTTGTGACATCCGTTTGGGCTGCGAACCAATTTTATAAGCAGACAAGTTCCCCTGCTTAATACAAAGGAATTAAGCAGGGTTTATATTACCTGGGTTCTTAAAGTTCCCTATAAGGGCAAGCCCCTATAGTTAATTACATCTTAAATGTCCGAAGACACTTAAGAAAACTCTCAATAATGATCAGTGGTTTTGCACTCAAGAATTTTAAATTTTAAGGTTATCAAACAATTGGATTTTGGAATTTCAAAAGGGATTAGCTCAAATTTGGAACAATTAATTTCAGGAGTCCAAAGGAAGAGAAGTAGGAGAAGCTAAGGATCCAAGAAGAATCTTGGCAACTTCCCAAACTATCCTATTGTTTGGCTTCAATTTGAGAGTTTATTTAATGTTGTAATCCTACCAATTTTAATTAATTAGGACTTATATTTGTATGATATGCTCATACAAACAGCCTCGAAGATGTGAGGGTTTATGTCGTACCAAACGACTACCTCGGAGTCCTAAGACCGGTTAGGGATTAATTTGCATGATATGATTATGCAAATGACTAACAAAAAGTTGAGGATTTATGTTGCACTAGGCAGACTACCTCGAAATCCTATGGCTTTGTTATTTAATTCTAAGAAAGGTTTTGCTGAAGTAGACACAAGTTTTGCTGATGAAGATGATCGTGCTGCCCACCATGCTCCAAGCTCCTTGTTGTTGCAGAAGGTTTATTTTTAGAAAGTAAAAATCAGGAGATGAGAGAAGTGTTTTGTTTAGAAGAGTTTTAAGGTTCAAATATCTTAGTGTTTTATTAGGGGAATCTTAAAGTTGATTATAATAACACCGGTTAAGATGCCACGGTTCCATCATTTCGACATCGTTATTTTTATCGGATTCACTTAGTCTAAATGAATTTGCTAAACTCAACTGAATGAGTTCCAAGCTTTCATTTAGACCATGGGAAATCCCGTTAGCAACACGTAGGTTACATCATCCGAGGTATTCCCGATCATCCAACAAGACATTTTAATTTAATTGTAGTTGTAGTTTTGTTGTTCTGTTTGTGATTAAATTTTGAGTTGTTTTATATTTTGAATGTTGTGGATGTGAATTTTATCTTGTGTTGATTTTAATTTAGTTTTGGGTTTTAGTTCCGTGGCTATCCTAAAATTTTCAGTTTTCATGCAGGGTGACATTCTTGTTTAACATGTAAGAAAAGTAAAGTGCAGTACAAGTAAGTAAATTGCAATAAAGTAAAAGCGTACCTAGAGGGTCTTCCTGTCATTCCGAGCTGCAATTAAAACAAATGTTAGAGCATTCAAGTATTTGCAATAAGTACCTAGGTAAAGCTTAAGGGAAGGTTCTGGTTGTCTACCAAAATCTGAATCCTATTGTTAGTCAATTCCTATGACGTCTAGGTTCTTGTGTTTGTGGATGATTTTCTTCACCAAAGAACAATTAAGTTTCAATTGTTCTTCTAAAACATCCCATCATATTGAGGAAGTGCTTAGGACGGGTCCTAAACATCTTTTCAATACTTCTGAGATTTTTTCAAGTTCAACTGAATTTTATTGTACAAGTGAATTAATCATTCAAGAGATTTAATTAAGTTTTGCTTCTCGCTCGGTGAACCCGGACAATTGATTATCCGATGAGTAAAGTGACTTGCCACTTGATGCTCCATTTAAGAGTTATGATAATGAAAGCCTTTAGGGGAAAATTAATTTGTTGAAGATTTTAACAATTCTTAATTTAAAATTGGAGTTGATGATTTAAAGTGATTTAGTTTAGTTATAAAATTTTAAGTAATAATTTTAAGTTTGGAATAGTGTTCAAGTTGTTTTAATTCAGTTAAGTTTTTATGTTTTAAATGATCTTAATATCTTTTTAAGTTAATTTTAATGTTTTAAATTTTCTTAGGTTGAAGGAGGTGTTTAAATTATTTAATTTTATTAAATTTTGGTGACTTGATTTGGATTAATTATAATATTTTAGGTTGGTTTTGATTAGCTTGATTTTCATATTTTTTCTAATTATGAATTGTTTTAAGATTATTTAATGTTTCAAATTTGTTTTAAGTTTATTCTTAAGTGCTTTCAAGTTAGTTTTAATGTTTCAAGTTTATTTTCATTTGATTATTTAATATTTTAAACTTTAATTTAATTAAGGGTTATTTTCCTTTTAATTATTAATTTCAATTATCATCTTAAGTTTAATTAAGAGTGAAATATTATTGAAGTGATTCATTTATGGATTTTAGATTAAAGAATTGATATCTTCTTAGGTCACATCCCTAACCTGAATAATCCAAATTTTAATTTATTCTTCCAAAAATTTAAATTATTCAACTAATTAAGGTTCAATTTAAATATTTTCAAGATGATTAATGGGTTTCTACCTTTTAATTACCTAAGTTTCAATCATCCAAGAGATGGTTAAGATCAAATATTTTTACCCTCCCTTTTGATTAAACCTAAAGTATTAATTAGGGTTAAAATCCTTAATTACCTTTATGCCCCTTTAGGCTTATTTATTTCATAACTCATCAAATTAAGCTCAAATGAACTTAAAATTTATATGTCACCTCACTCACATGTCAATTAAGACATTAGAGGAGAAAATGTGATTTTTCTGAATTTAATTTAATTTATACAATTATTTTTGTGAGAAAATGAGGGTTTTCAATGAAAATTCAACAACATGACCAAGGTAAGGTTTCTATCCTTAGGAAAATTATGGGATGTTCCTACTGACTAGACAACCACTTGGACCAATTTTAGTGATTTTTTGAATTATATTTTATTTATTATAAATATTTTAATTTTTGGAGTATTAAATAATTATAAAATAAAATTGAAGTTGAAAATCAAGTTTTATATTTTTCCTAAATCTCTCTGACCTCAAGGAACTCAGAGAAACAAATTTTATATTTTTTTTTATTTTTATTTGATTTATTAGAATTAATATGGTGAAAAGGTTGGAAAATTCATTATTAATATTAAAAATTTCCTTAAGCTTTTAAAATTCAATATCTTAACCTAGAGACTTAGGAAAAATATTTGGTTGGTTCCTGAGTGATTAGTAGGCAAAATATAACATTTTTGTGATTTTTATTATTTTTTAATTATTAAAATATTTAAAATATGGTGAAAAATGAAAATTTTTGAAAAATCCAAATTTTAATTTTCTTAGACTCCTCTGATATCAGAGAAGCCCCAAAACCAATTTGGTGAATTTTTGAAGTGTATTTTGTGTTTCATGAATTTTTAAAGTTTAAAAATGACCATACAATTTAAATGATCAATTTAGTGGGTTAAATCATTTCCAATTGACTTCAAATTTTTATGTGAGGTTCTCTACATCCTAAGTGACAGTGGAGATTTTTTTCAAGTGATTTTGATGCGTGGTTACTCCTAATTAATTAAAATTTAGTTTTAGGTATTTGGGCCAATTAGGGTTATCTTTGAAGAATTAAGTCAAGCCATAATTTTCCTAGGGTCTTCTGGTCCTGAGATACCTCCCCTAATTTTTCTGGAATTTATTAAACTACATGCTAATTACTAAAATTAAAATAGCAAATCAGACACATAAACTTGGAAAATCAATAACTTGCCATAGAGATGGTCTCTGGTCTTGAAAAATTCAGGGAATGTTCCAAAGAACAGAGGTTACAAAAGCTCTATGGTCGCATGCCATGGTGAATAGTGTATGCAAATGGAGAATTAAAACATCACAGAGAGTTTTTAAATAATTAAAAATCATAGACTCAACAAATTAATTTAATTCATTTTCCACATTATTCTTCTTTGTTCACTGAGCAAGAGAGTATTTTTCTTTTATTTTTGTGTTTTTTCTACACAAAGATATCAATTTTTTAAGTTTTGGGTATTTAAATAATTCATAAAATACCCTATTTATCTACTTATCCACACGGCGCTGCGTCAACCTACGACAGATCAAAAGCCCACGCGGAGCGCCTCCATTCGACGCCGCCATCCGATTCAGCAGCCATGCGTCCCGCGGTCTCGTCGCATGTCTTGATCCGGCGCAATCTGGACCGTCCGTTCGATACACACTCGAATGAACGACATCCGTTCATCGTTCCCGAGCGCCCCTACCCGAGAACTGTCCACACTAAGGCCCTAAGATCTCTCTTATTTCTTCACCAAATTTCGTGATCTTGGACTCTATGGATTCGTCTCAACAAGACAAACACATCTATACGACTAACATGCTATGAAATAGACTCAAACAAAATGGAGAATCGCTGGAAGCTTGGGTTAAAGAGAAGTCCACATATCTTAGTTCAGGAGGTGAAGCCTCGACTGAATGTGCTCAGCACGTTTGTTGGAGCTGGAGGAGCCTGGGGATGAAGCCTCTGGCCCTGGTGAATTGTCTAAGTGTGATTTCCACCAAGCCCGATTTCAAAGCTTGGTCGATAGGAAGAATGGCTGGCCTGGTGAGGGGGCTTTTGCTGGGGGACTTCTTCTCTTGGTCTGGTGAAGGTGTAGAGTCAATCAATTTGGGGATTAACTCACTGTGGTGAAGTGTCCTGGTTTTAGGCTTGAAATTAAACTCAGAAATTGACCTCACAGAGGGGAAATTAGGGCTGAATTTCAGTGGGAATCAACTGCTCTATGCTAGGAGAAGGGTCTGGAATGATTTTGGCAGAGTTTTGGTAAGGTTCAGCCCCTCTTTTGGCCGTGAGGTGATGGTGTTTAAATAGCCATGGCTGGGGAGCTTATCAGGGCAAGCCAAGGGCTGGGATCAGCTGCTTAAGTCAAGGGAAGAAGAGCCATAGTGTCCACTGGCCATGGGACAACTCAACAAGTGGGTTTTGAATTTTTTGGCTCACATGAAGCTCTCGGCCATGGTGTTTTCCGGCGACCCAGGTGGCTGGCTGGCAGGGTCAGGTCACCATCTTGACTAGTGAAGTCAGGGTTGGGGTTTGGTGAGTTCAAATGGCTTTGGACATGTGTAAAGGGGTTTGATTTAAATGGTTTGGGGGAGGCTCATTTTGGGCTTGGTTGGGTTAACCTATGCAAATGGGTTGGGTGCACCCTCCCATGACTTGGTTTTGGGTTGAGGGAATCATTTGGGTCAGCTAGGAAAGGGTGGTAAAGTCTCCATCCATGGTGAGGTGGCTAACTTGGATTAGAGTGTAACATAAATGGGGTTAAAAAAGTTTAGTGAAGGCTTAATAAAGAACTCCCTCCTTTTACCATTAATGGCTTGGTGAGGTGGAAAGATCTCCCATGGCTTCATGTAGCTTGACACAAGGCTCCATGGCACCATTTGGCTTGGGAAAAGGTTGACTAATTTTCATGAAAATGGGTTTTAGGGATTTTTGGCATTTTAGGGGTAATTTGGAATGAGGCTTTATTTGGAATCATTTTATCATAAATTAAAAACTTAGGGATGATATCAATTAAAGGGATGATGAGAAGAATTTGTCATGTGGGCTTTAGAGCCAATTTTGGGCTTTTTAAGTTTAATGAAAATAGGCTTTTAAATGTCTTATGGAAGTGAGTTTTTATGTTTCAAAATGAACTTTTGGATGAAAATTCTATAAAAGATTATACTAAATAAATGTTGCATTTATTTATGGATGTGTTATGAAAATTTTAGAAAATATTTGGTGTTATTTGGGGTTGAATTGGGTTTAATTTGGGCTTTTTAGTAATAGGGTCAAAGTGGGTCAAATTGGGCTAACTTGGGCTAAGGTTGGGATAATGTTGGTTTTGATGTAAAATTAATGTTGTGAAATGTTTATGGAGGTGTAACAAAGATTTTTCAATTTTGGTTGGGTCTGATTTTGGGATTTGGGCTTATTTGGGTTCATGATTGGTTTAGGCCAATTTAGGGAATTTTGGCTTAAGTTAAGCTTGAGTGAAGTTTGGGTTCAAATTTAGGGCAAATCAAGTTAGTGTTTTGTTTTTGGGGATGTTAGGAAGGTTTTAGAAAAGGTTTGGGGTTAATTGGAGTTGCGTTGGGTTGGTTTGGGCTAAGTTTAGGTCATGGGCCAAAATTAGGCTTTAAGCTTTAAATTGAAATTAGATCCACATGTTGATAAAATTGGGTTTGGATTTGGTCTAAATTGATATTGGGGATATTTAATTGGTGTTTAGAATTGAATTGGATCAAAATTGAGGTCAATTGGAGTGATTTGGTTGGACATTGGGTCCACTTAAGTTAAAAAGGGTCAAATTGGGAATTTTGGTAAAAGTGGGCTAAATTGACAAAATTGGCCTATGGTGTTGTTGAACAAAATAAAATTAGGAATATTTGGGATTTTTTGGAACTTTCTGGGAATTTTTGGAATTTTTAGATTTTTTTGGGTTAAAAGGGTATTTTGGGTATTTGAAGGTTATTAGGGGGTATTTTGGAAATTTTGGTATATTTGTTCATGGATGATCAATTTGAGTGGGTGGAAATTTTAGGATTGATTTTGGGGAATTTTGGGTAATTTAGGTAATTTTGGAAATTTTGGGCAATTTCAAGGGCATTTGGTAGGTTTGGTGGATTTAGGGTCCCGGGGGTCAAAAATTGAAATTTGGGAAAAATGGAGATTGATCAAGTGTGAGTGAAATGAAACCATTTGATTGTGCCATGAAGCCATATTAAACTTACAAGAACCATGGGAGAACTCATTTTAGGCATTTAATATGTTGTTCCTAACCCTCTTAACCAGGGGCTTAGGGGTTAAGGTCCATCCATATGAGTTACCTACATGAGTCAGGGAGTCAAATTGAGTAAAACTGGTTTTAAGATTTGAAATGAGTGTGAGAGTGTGGTGTGTGCAAGCTTGCCCTCACCAAGACCTGACCATCTAGGGTACTCCTAAGGCCAAAGAGCCCTATAGGAAACTCATCCTTTAAACTTCCACATATTGGTCTTAACCCTCCAAGTGGTCTGGGGGTTTACAATCAAACATGTGGGTTTTGAAGGGAGTCAAGAAGTGTTTTGAATCTCTAAATGTTGGGTCCCATTTCTAGTCCTCTAGGATAGTCGAAGGGGAAAACCTATGGCTAGATCCTAAGTACTAAGAAGAGAGATCAGACCTCACCAAAAATGAGGTCAACAGTTGATTCAGATGAAGCCAATTTTTGATAAGACATTTCCTCAAGCTTCTCCTCACTTACTTTTTTCTTTGGATTGCATTTCAATCCTATATATATATATATATATATATATTTCTTTTCAGGGATTGTTTTTCAATCCTTATTTTTCTTTTTCAAGTGAGGATTACTGTATCTGGATAGCCTGTTAATAATTTTGAACTTCATTTTCCTCTTCCTAAATTTGAAACTTGAAATATTTCCTTATCTTATATATATTTCATAGTCTTAACTTCATTGAGTTTCAATCTTTTCTTTCTCCACTAAATACTTAAGAATTTAATATTTTAAAATATAGTTTTCCTTACTTTAAATAGTTAACTATATTATTATCCTTTTATTCCAAATATCTTAATCCACAAAATTAGTTTAATCACTAAAAATATTTCTTTTAACTTTCTATAATAATTAAATAAATTAATTCTAGTTTACTAAATTAAATTTACTACAGAAAATCATTTTTATAATAGTTTTTTTTGAAAATATAAAATTGAGAACAATTTAATAATTAAATTTTTGTTTTTCCCTCCCCCAAACTTAAATTTTTCTATCTAATCATATAGGGTGAATAGAAAACATACTGTAAATTTAAATCATACATTCGTGCTTTTAGTATTTCTCTTTTTGAAGTTCTGCACTTTCTTTTCATCACTTAATTAACCTGTACTGTTAATAACTTTCTACACACATATAACATTAAAGAATTTGCTGGGTAAAAAAATTTTGAAATAAGTACAAAAACCTAACACAATTTCTTACTACATTTAATTATACTTATTAAAGTACTAAGCACAATTTAACACAACATCCACATACATTTCACTAATCCAGTTTCAGGGTTACAATCATAGTCTGAAATATGAAAATTTAAAGCTACACAACAAAGTTTAATTGTCTTACACAACATAATAATGAAAATACATAAACAAAACAACAATACTGAATTGAAGAAAATAAATGAACACATAATATAAATATCTAATCATAGAATCTAATCTTCAGCATCAAAATCCCAAGCCATATCCTCATTTCCTTGATCAACATGTGGAGTAGGCTGGTAGTGAGTATAACTAGGGCACTTAAGAAATATAACATCAAGCTCTCCTCTCCTATAGAAATTTTTCAGCATCATAGTAGACTATCTCAAACTTAGAATGCCTCTGGAGATATTCACTGTCATAATCGTGCCTCCGCGCTAATCCTCCAATCCTCTGATCTGTTTGCTCCAACCTTTCATCATACTTCTCAAAAATTTTTCGATGCAGAGTTAGTTCATTCGTCAAGTCATAAAGTGTAGGAGAACTATAGGTAGGAGGGTCATAACTAGTAGAGGGAATATCCCTACTAGTTGAAGGTGCAGAGCTCCTAGTCCAAGATCTCCATCCTTCGTGGGATTCATAAGTCTTTATATTAGCCTTGGTAATTGGTTTCATAGGTTTAACCCATTCATCATCATCTCCTGTCTTTACTCCAAATAACTGACAGAGTGCATAAATCAGACCAGGATGTCTTAGTCCTCCTTCAGTTTCACTTCTTGCAATGGCTAATATGTTTTTATAAATAATATTTCCCACATTTATACTTCTGTGGTTTTGAATACAAAAACTCAGAACTGTTCTATCTCTTGAAACTTCACTATGATGATAGGTGGGTAGAAGAGTAGAGCAAATAAAATAAGGCTAAGCCTTAGAGGTTGCATTTAACATAGAAAGAGGGAAGTTTACCCGTTCACGCTGCTTTATTTTCCAAGTCCCTTTCCCATCAGTGAGAAAGTTAATCACCTCCTCCAGCGGTCCTTCCATTGTTCCAAATGTATCGTATTCACTGGTATGAAGATCTTGTACTTCGTAGAAAGAATTTATTTGTGCAGCATTAAAATCAACTAAAAATCCTCTAACCTTTATAGGTCCATCCTCTATCTGGGTCAAATTGGCATAAAACTCCTTTACAACTTTAACTGCAGCTCTGTTCGTCGTATAACAAAAATTTTCCCATCTTCGCTCTTTGATTGTCTGTTCCATTTCTCCTCCCGGATTCTTGAAAACTTTATCCTGGATGGATTTTCTCGTTTTGATACTAAAGTTGTATCTTGACCGAGGTTTAGCATTCATAAATAGTGTCTCGTCAAAATCTAGTCGCCACTTTTTTCGTGGAGCCATTTCTTAATCTATCAAATTTAAAAATCTCAACTAAATTTTAAAATAACACTAGAATGGCTTCCAAAGGTGACTTAAAGTAATCTAAAATGAATTCCATGAATTTCTTCCAACTATTTTCTCCATATTTCGATTTTTCCAAAATTCCCAAATGTGGATGAAATACATGTTGGAAATAATCAATTTTTGTATGGGATTGAAGCTTTTACCAAGGAAAGATGAAATCCGGGGTCAAAATGTGTTGAAAATGCTCCAAATCCAAGATCTCTCAAGCCCTAGGTCAGTTTTTTCGAAGTTTTGAGGAAGGGGACGATGAATAGAGGCGGTTGACCGGTCAAATAAAGGTATTTTTCGGGACCTCACAGCAGGCAAAATCTCGCTGTTGGCAGGCTAATTTATTCAAATAGGGCTTATGTCTCTGGAAAAAGTCGCCGTCGGCGCGTCGAGGGCGCTGTTGGCGGGCTTTTTTTAAAAATTAAATTTTTTTTAATATTTTGTAATTTTTAGTTCATTTTAAGCCTTGTTAACGTCGGATCAATCGATTAAATATATTTTACTGTGATTAGATACTATTTTAACTCAAATAAATTCACACAACACAAAACATCACAAATTTTATATAAAATCCAAGTGTTTACAATATTCGTACACAACATTACTAATAAGGTATTATCTCAACCTTAATATATCAAATTCAGCGTCGTAATCACAATACTCAAAACGCTGAAAACAAACAAACAATGCGTAATCTCATCTATACTGAGATCAAATATCAAAATCTAAAATATCAAAAGTGCTGATTACATAAAGTTAAATTCAAACTAAGACAACACATAAACAAATACGAACATCTTCTACTCGTCAGGATCAGTGCTAAACTCATCTCTGATATCACCGATAGAACGTAAATGAACGAATAGATTGTAGAAGGGTCTGTAAGGAAATTCTTCGGTAGAATCTTCTTCTATCCATCCTTTCTTTCTCATAAGCCGTATGAAACTAGCCTCAAGATGTCTAAAATGATTGAAGTGTTCCTTCATCCTCCAATCAATATGATTAAATAAGTCAGAATTTATTAATTGAAGTCATCACGTTTTATACCTCTTTTTCTAGTCCTTTGAGTTTCCATAAGATCATATCCATTTTATCAGTTAAGGGCCTGATTAAAAAAGAATTTTGAGATGTTTGATCCACAATAATGGCTCCATCGTTATCATCATCCCGTGTAGGAAACATATCTGTTGGATCTAAAGGTTTCTAAGGCAGAAGTACCTTCTCCCATGTTCCATAAGAAACTTGGTACTGACTGCATAGTGCAAAAATTGTAGAAGGATGTCCAAGCCCATAAATTGATCCATGAACAATCAGGCCTAAAGCAGACTTTACAATAATTGAACCAACATCAATAGGTAGTCCCGCTTGAATGAAATAATTCAGAATCGTACGCTCCTTAGAAACTTTATTGACCCTCATAGTGGGTAACAATTTTGAAGAAATAAAGAAGCGCCAGTGTTTAGAAATGGGGTTTAGAAGTGATGCAGAAAAACTAACATACCCGTCTTCTCTTATTTCCCAATCTTTTGCTTCATCAGTCAAATAACGATAGATCTCATTCATATTATTCCTTGTAGGGACAAAGTTGGAGTAGTGGCAAACGGGTGTATTCTCTATTAAATATAACTCATTAATTCTAGAAGGAGTGAAAGTTAACCATCTGCCTCACACATAGACGACTCTCTTGTTGATTCCGTGTAAATTGGAAAAGAATTCTTTTACCACAGGGATGACTACAGGAGAAGTGGTACAACATAATACTTCCCAACATCATCGCACAATCATCTCCTCGATAGGCGTTGTCAAATTGTCCACTCTGTGCGGCTTATTTTTAGGTTATGTGTTTTGAAAAGGGGTAGCCTACAGAAATTGTCGTTGAATTTTAAATTTTAAATTTAATTTAAATATATATATAATTTGGTAAGTAACATTTGATTTTGAAAATAATTTTAAGTTTGAAAATTTTAAAATATGAAATTAAACCGATCTCACATCCCAAATAGTTTATTTAAACGAGCACCACACCACAAACCGTGTGTCTATTCCAAAGAATAGACACACTGCTTAATGATGGGGCTCAGTTAAATAAACAAGAAGATTTGTGACATCCGTTTGGTCTGCGAACCAATTTTATAAGCCAACAAATTCCCCTACTTAACAAAAAGGAATTAAGCAGGGTTTATTTTACCTGGGTTCTTAAAGTTCCATATAAGGGCAAGCCCCTATAGTTAATTACATCCTAAGTGATGAGAATCACTTAAGAAAACTCTCGATAATGATCAGTGGTTTTGCTCTCAAGAATTTCAAAGTTTAAGGTTTTCAAATGATTGAATTTTGGAATTTCAAAAGGGGTTAGCTCAAATTTGGAACAGTTATTTTCAGGAGTCCAAAGGAAGAGAAGTAGGAGAAGTTTGAGGATCCAAGAAGAATCTTGGAAACTTCCCAAACTATCCTATTGTTTGGCTTTAATTTGGGAATAATGTTTAATGTTGCAATCTTGCGAATTTTAATTAATTAGGACTTATATTTGTATGACATAATCACACAAATAGGCTAAAAAATGAGAGGGTTTATGTCGTACCAAACGACTACCTTGGAATCCTAAGACCGGTTAGGGTTTAATTTACATAACATGATAATGAAAATACCTAACAGAAACTTGAGGATTTATGTTGCACTTGGAAAACTACCTCGAAATCTCATGGCTTGGTTATTTAATTCTAAGAAAGGTTTAGCTGATGTAGACCTGAGTTTTGCTGAAGAAGATGGACGAGCTGCCCACCGTGCTCCAAGCTCCTTGTTGTTGCAGAGGTTTAGTTTTAGAAGGTGGAAATCAGGAGATGAGAGAAGTGTTTTGGTTTAGAAATCTTAAAGTCCAAATATTTTTTGGTTTTTTAATTAAAACAAATCATAAAGTTGTTTAAACAGAATCGATTCAGATCCCACGGTTCCGTCATCCCGACACCGTTATTTTCATTGAATTCACTTAGTCCAGATGAATTTGCTAAACTCAACTAAATGAGTTCAACACTTTCATTTAGACAGTGGGAAATCCCGTTAGCAACACATGGGTTACATCATCCGAGGTATTCTCGATCATTCAACGAGACGTTTTAATTTAGTTACAATTGTAGTTTTGTTGTTCTGTTTGTGATTAAATTTTGAGTTGTTTTATCTTTTGAAATGTTGTGGCGGTGAATTTTATCTTGTAGTGACTTTTTAATTTAGTTTGGGTTTCAGTTTTGTGGCTATCCTAAGGGTTTTGGTTTTCATCCAACAGTCTCGTTTAACATGCAATAAGAGTAAAGCGCAGTGCAATAGAGTAAATTGCAATAACATAAAAGCGTACCTGGAGAGTCTTCCCGTCATTCCAAGCTACACTTTAAAACACATGTTAAGGCATTTAGATGTTTCAACAAGTACCTAGGTAAAGACTAAAGGAAGGGTTTTGGTTGTCTACTAGAATCCTAATCCTATAGCTAGTCATTTCCTATGACGTCTAGGTTCTTATATTTTGTTAAGAATGATTTTCTTTATCAAAGAACAATTAAATTCAATTGTCCTTCTAAAACATCTCATCATATTGAGGAAGTGCTTATGACGAATCCTAAACATCTTTTCAGTACTTCTGAGATTATTTTGAGTCCAAATGAATTTCATTGTACTGGTGAATTGATCATCCAAGGGTTTGGTTAAGCTTTGTTCCTTTGCTCGGTGAACTAGGATATTTGATTATCCTATGAGTGAGGTGACATTTCACTTAACACTTCATTTATTAGTTATAATAATTTAAAGCTTATGGGGGCAAGTTAATTTGTTAAATATTTTTAGTAATTTGAAGTTAAAGCTGATGATTTATTTTAATGTGATTTAATTATGAAATTTTAATCATTAATTTTAAGTTCAGAATGGTGTTTAAATTATTTATTAAATTTTGATGATTTAATTTGGATTAATTATATTAATTAATTTAATTTTTTTTTCATTATGTTTTGAGGTAAGTTACCTTAGAATTATTTAAAATTCACAAATTTGATTTAAGTTTGTTTTGAAATGATTTTTTAATTAGTTTCAAATATTTTTAATTTACTTTTTAATTATTTAACATTTTAGGTTTTAATCAATTGTTAGATTATTTAATGATGTAGGTTTTAATCAAACTAAAAATTATTTACTTTTAATCATTTAATTATTAATTCCACTAATCCTCTTAAGTTTAAGAGTTAAATATTATTAAGTGATTTATTTAGGGATTTTTAAATTAAGGAAATAATATCCTCTCAAGTTATATCCCTATTTTAATAATCCAATTTTAATTAATCTTCCAAAATTTGAATTATTTAATTAATTAAGGTTTCATTTTTTATTAAAGTGATTAATGAGTTCCTACCCTTCAATTTCCCAATGTTTCAATCATCTAAGAGAAGATTAAAATCAGATATTTTTACCCCCCCATGTTGATTAAACCTAAAATTTTAATTAGGGGGTTAAAATATTTTATTACCTTTATGCCTCTTTAAGCTTATTTATTTTATAACTCATTAAATTAAGCTTAAATGAACTCAAAATGTTTATGCCACTTCACTCACATGTCAATTAAGACATTAGAGGAGAAAATGTAATTTTTCTGAATTTAATTTATTTATATAATTATTTTTAATGGAAAATAGAGATTTTCAAAGAAAATTCATCAACATGACCAAAGTAAAGTTTCTGTCCTTAAGAAAATTATGGGACATTCCGAATGACTTGAGGACCACTTGGACCAATTTTGGTGATTTTTTGAATTATATTTTATTTATCATAATTATTTTAAATTTTGGAGTGTTAATTAATTATAAAATAAAATAAAGGTTGAAAAATGGATTTTATATTTTTCTTAAATCTCTCTTATCTCAAAAAGTCATAGAAACAAATTTTACAATTTTCTGATTTTTCTTTGATTTATTGGAAATAATTTAGTGAAAAGGTTGGAAAATACATTTTTTAATAATAAAAATTATTTTAAGCATTTAAAATTCAATATTTTATTTTGAGACTTAGGAAAAATATTTGGTTTATTCCTTAATGGTTAGGGGACCAAATATGACATTTTTATGATTTTAATTATTTTTTTGATTTTTATTATTTTTTAATTATTAAAAATATCAAAATATGCTTAAAAATGAAATTTTTTAGAAAATTCCAATTTTATTTTTCTTAGACTTCTCTAATATCAGAGAAGTCCCAAAATCAATTTGGTGAATTTTTGAAATCTATTTTTGGAGTTATGAATTTTTAAAGTTTAATTTTGATTATATGGCTTAATTAATCCATTTAGTCGGGTTAAACATTTCCAATTGACTTTAAATTTTTATGTGATGTTCCCCTAACCCTAGAGATAAGTGGAGAATTGATTCCAAGTTATTTTACTGTGTGATTAACTCTAATTAATTAAAATTGAATTTTAAGTGATTAGGCCAATTAGGATTATTTTTAATGAATTGACTCAAACCATAATTATTCTAGGATCCTCTGGTCCTAAGGGACTTCACCATATTTTTCTGGAATTTTCTAAACAACATGCTAATTTTTGGAATTAAAATGTCAAAAATAGTGACATAAACTTGAAAAATATATAACTTACCACAGGTATGACTTCTGATCTTGAAAAATTCAGAGAATGTTCCCAAGATCAGAGGCTTCAAAAGCCCTATGGTCTCATGCCATGGTGAAATGTATATATGCATGAAGAATTAAAAAGCTCAAAATAGTAAATAATTAATTAGAAATAAAATACTCATCAAAATAACTTGATTTCTTTTCCACATTATTCTCCTCCGTTCACTGAGTAAGAGAGTAATTTTCTTTTATTTTTATGATTTTCCTATGCAAAGATATGAATTTTTGAAGTTTTAGGTATTTAAATAAATAAGAAAAATCAAATTTTCCTACTTAAACCAGTCAGCGCCGCGTCAACCTCGGCGGCTCCGAAGCTCTACGTGTCGCACTCCCATTCGACGCTGCCACCTGAGTCAGCTGCCACGCGTCCCGCGGTCTCGCTCCGTCTTCTGGTTCGACTTGATCTCCGTCGTTCAACCAAAACACAATCGATCGGACGGCTCCTGGTCATCATCTACGACTTGTGAAACTCGTAAGCCGTCGACCTTCTAACCCTAATATCTCCCTCGATTCTCAACGGATTTTTGAGTTTTTATGCTCTATGGATTTGTCTTGAGAAGACGAACACATCCATACGGTAAACAGGCTTTGAAATTGACTTAAATAAAATGGAGAATCATTGGAAGCTCGGGAAGAAGAAGAAGGCAATACCTTGGCTCTAAGGAGTGAAGCTTCTGTCAGAGAGGCTCGACACATTCGTTGGAGTCTAAGGAGGCTAGGGATGAAGCCTGGAGCTGTGGTGAAATGTCTAGGCTTGACTTCCACTAGGCCCGATCACAAAGCTTGGAGGCTGGAACAACTGGGTGGTCTGGAGAGGGGGCTTTCACTGGGGAACTCCTTCTCTACCTCTGGTGAAGGTGTGGGAAGAGTTAATTTGGATTTGGTGAAGTTTCAGAGAGCGTCCTATTTCCGGTCCGATCTTTGGCGAGAAATCGAGCTTAGGCGGGGGATTCGAGGCGGGAGACGGTGGGGTTCTTCTTCTCTAAGGCTGGGAGAAGCTCTGGGAGTGATTTGGTGAGTTTTTGTTGAGAAAAATTTCAACACCCTTCAGCGCCTTTCTCATGGCTGAGAAGAGGTGTTTAAATGGCCAGGGCCGTTGGGCTGAGCTAGGGCTCAATTGGTGGGTGGATTCCACTTCTTAGATGGAGGGCAGAGGAGCTCCAAAGTTTGATTTTGCTGAGGTGGCCAATTGGATGAGTTTGGGTTTGTTTCACTTGGTGGTGGCTCTCGGCTTTGACTCCCTCCGGCGGCTAGGCCGGCTGGCAAGGACAAGGGAGCTGGCCATAGGTCAGGTCAACCAAGGAGTAGGGTTTAATGGTGATAAACCAGGCATGGGGGAATTTGGGGTGAGACAAAAGGTGGATCTATCCACTTAAGGGAAGAGATCCATTAAAATGGGGACCCCTTGGTCCATGGCTCACTTATCTTGGTCTAGGTGGATCTAGGGTGGTTCCTAGGGCTCACTTAGTGGTTGTGGATAGGTTGGTTTAGACACATTTGGTTCAATTTGGTTTGGTTTGGTCATGGGTTCAAATTGGCTCATTTGGGTTTTGGTTGGGCTAACTTGAGTTAGGTCTTGATTTGGGTCCAAATGTCTTTAGCAATTTTGAAGAGGTGATTGCCCTGAAGAAATTTCATGAAGACATGGGGAGGTTTTGAGTTCAATTGGAAAGTCAATTTGGTGGATTTTGGTATTTTGGTTAATTTTGGGAGGGTTGAATCAACTTGGGTCCAAGTTGGGTTAAAGTGGGGTTTAGACCCAATTGAAAATTTCAAATGGTCTAAGGGAATGTATTGAAGAGGAGTTCCCAACATCAATTTGAAGAAATTTCAGGGTTTGGCTAATCAATTTAGTAGGTTTAGGGCATCAGGTTCACTTTAGGCTAAAATGGGGGTTTTGGATTTCAAATGGAATTGAACTCGAGAAAACTCGAAAACTTAAAATAATTATAATAAATAAGAAATATAATTGGATAGTCTTTAAATTAATTACATGATGGTTCTCTAGTCATTAGGAACATCCCAAATTTTCTTAAGGACAGAAACTTTATCTTAGTCGTATTTGGTGAATTTTGCTTTGAAAACCATATTTCCATTAAAAATAATTATATAAATAAATTAAATTCAGAAAAATCACATTTTCTCCTCTAATTTCTTAATTGATATGTGAGAGAAGTGGAATAAAAATTTTAAGTTAATTTAAGCTTAATTTAATGAGTTATAAAATAAATAAGCTTAAAGGGGCATAAAGGTAATTAAAAGATTTTTAACACTGCTTAAAACTTTAGGTTTTAATCGGGAATAGAATACAAAATATACGATTTTAATTTTCTCTTAGATGATTAGGCTTTAGGAAGTCGAAAGGGTAGAATTACATTAATCACTTTAATAAACACAAAAAATGAAACTTTAATTAATTGAGTGATTTAAGTTTTGGAAGATTAATTGAAATTGGATTATTGAAATGGGATATAACTTACGAGGATATTGATTCTTTAATTTAAAAATCCTAAATAAATCACACAGAATATTTAACTCTTAACTTAAGAGGATTAGTGGAATTAATAATTAAATGATTAAAAGTAAATAATTCTTAATTTAATTAAACCTATATCATTAAATAATTTAATAATTGATTAAAGCCTAAAATATTAAATGATTAACAAGTAAATTAAAATATTTGAAACTAATTTAAAATCATTTCAAAACAAACTTGAATCAAAATTACAAATTTTAAATAATTTTAAGACAACTCACCTTAAAGCATAATGTAAAAAAAATTTAAATTAATTAAATCGTCGAAATTTAATAAATAATTTGAACACCTCTTTTAACCTAAGTTAAATGCAAGATTTAAATTAACATGAAATATCGATATCATTTATAAAAAAAGAGTTTAACCTAAACGAATCAAACATTATTCCAAACTTAAAATCATTGATTAAAATTTCATAATTAAATCGCATTAAAGTAAATCATCGAAGCCTTTAACCCCAAATCATTAAAATATTTAACAAATTAGCACTTTGAAAGCTTTAGATTATTATAACTATTAAATGAATCGCTAAGTGAAATGTCCTCCACTCATAGGTAATCAAACATCCTAGTTCCGAATAAAGAACAAAACTTAACAAAACCCTTGGATAATTAATTCATTTTGTGTAATTAAATTCGCTTGGACTGGCCCCATTTGAGAGATATTGAAAAGATGTTTAAGAAATTTGTTCTAAGCACTTTCTCAATAAAATGGGTGGTTTTAAAGAACAATTGAACTTAATTGCACTTTGATGAAGAAAATCATTCTTGGCAATCGAGAACCTGAACGTCATAGGAAATGACTAGCTATGGGGTAGGATTACAGTAGATAACCAAAACCCTTCCTTTAGTCTTCATCTAGGTATTTGTTGGAAATAATATTTAAATGCTTTAATATGTGTTTTAAAGTGTAGCTTGGAATGACGGGAGGACCCTCCAGTGCGCTTTTATGTTATTGCAATCTACTCTATTGCATTTTCTATTGCCTTTATCTTCTTGCATATTAAACAAAGTTATTGCATAGAAATAAAACCTTTAGGATAACGCCCAAAACTGAAACCAAAATTAAATTAAAATTACTTGATAAGATAAAATTCCGCCACAACATTCAAAATATAAAACAACTCAAAATTTAATCACAAACGGAACAACAAAACTACAATTGCAACTAAATTAAAACGTATCGTTGAATGATCGGGAATACCTCGGAAGATGTAACCCACATGTTGCTAACGGGATTTCCCGTGGTCTAAATGAAATTGTGGAACTTATTCGATTGAGTTTAGCAAATTCATATGAACTAAGTGAATTCGATGAAAATAACGATGCGGGATGACGGAACCGTGGGATCTTAATCGGTTCTGTTTAAACGACTTTAAGATTTTTTAATTAAAATATTAAAATTATTTGGACTTTAAGATTTCAAACCAAAACACTTCTCATCCTTTGATTTATGACTTCTAAAAATTAAACCTGCGCAACAACAAGGAGCTTGGAGCATGGTGGGCAGCACGGCCATCGTCATATTAGAAACTTGGATCTACTGCTTAGGTAAACCTTTCTGGGAATTAAATGGCAAGTCATAGGATTTCGAGGGTAGTTTGCACAGTGCAACATGGAAATCCTCGACTTTACGTAGGCATTTGCATAACCACGTTATGTAAATTAAGCTAACGGTCTCGGATTCCGAGGTAAGTGGTTGATGCAGCCATAAACCCTCACGTCTTGAGGCCATTTGCATGTTGTATTAAATACAAATATAAGACCTAAATAAATAAAATTGACGATATTGCGGTATTAAACATTACTCCCAATTAAAGCGAACAATATGATAGTTTGGGAAGTTGCCAAGATTCTTCTTGGATCCTCAGCTTCTCCTACTTCTCTTCCATTGGACTCGAAATGATTGTTCACTGGTGGGCTAATCTGTTAAGAATCTCAGTCAGTCCTTTAAAAATCTTAAACTTTGAAATTCTTGAAAGCAAAAACCAGCGATCATTATCGAAGTTTTCTTAAATGATTTATGCCATTTAAGATGTAATTAAATATAGGGGCATGTCGGCGCTATTTTTTAGGTTGTGTTTTATTTTGAAGAGTGCTTTAGCAATGTTATCGGCGAATTTTTAATTTAATTAAAATAAATAATTTGAAAAGTAGTATTTAATTTTGAAAAAAATTTGAATTTGAAAGGTTTTAAGATATGAGACTAAACCGATCTCATCCCAAATAGTTTATATAAACGAGCACCACACCACAAACCATGTATCTATCCCTAAGGATAGACACCTTTTATGACGGTGGGGCTCGATTAAATAAGCTTAGAAGATTTGTGACATCCGTTTGGTACGTGAACCAATTTTATAAGCCGACAAAATTCCTTTGCTTAATATGAAAACATTAAACGGGGTTTATATTACAGGTTCTTTAAAATTCCACATGGGGGCAAGCTACTATAATTAATTACATCTTAAGTGGCAGAGATCGCACAAGAAAAGCTACCGATAATAATCGATAGTGCAACCGAAGTTTGAAGTTTAAGTTTTCGAGGATTGAATTTTGGAATTTCAATAGGAATGGATCAAGTTTGGAACATTTTGTTTTGTGAATCCAAAGGAAGAAAAGTAGGAGAAACCACGGATTGATGAACTTCGGCGACTTCTCGGTATCTAATGTTTGGCTTTGAATTTCGGGAATTCCTAATGTTTATTTAATGTTTAATCTCGCCAATTTTAATTAATTAGGGCTTATATTTGTATATTGAGAATCATACGAATAGCCTCGAAGATATGAGGGTTTATGTCGTATCAGACATTCTCGGAATCCTAAGACCGGTTAGAAGCTTAATTTCTTATCTGATACTGAGGTTGAGGATTTATGTTACACTAAATGAGCTACCTCGAAGTCCTATGGCTTTGTTATTTAATTCTAGGAAAGTTTTGCGTGTAGGATTCAAGTTCTGGCGACGACGATGGCCGTGCGCACACCATGCTCCGAGCTCCTTGTTGTTGCGAGTTTAGTTTAGAAGTCATAAATCGGTGGATGAGAAAAGTGTTTTGGTTTAGAGAAGTCTTAATTTCCAAGTGTTTTTTTTTATGTTTTAATTAAAGCAAATCTTAAAGTTGATTATAACGACATAGGTTAAGATCACGGTTCCATCTGAAGGCATCATCATTTTTATCGAATTCACTTAGTCCGGATGATTATTTAGCTAAACTGAATGAGTTCCACACTTTCATTTAGACCGTGAAATCCAGTTAGCAACACGTAGAGTTACATCATCCAGGTATTCCGATCATCCAACGGGACATTTTAATTTAATTGTAATTGTAGTTTTGTGTTCTTTTTGTGATTAAATTTTGTTTTATATTTTGAAATGTTGTGGCGGTGAATTTTATCTTGCAATGACTTTTAACTAGTTTTGGTTTCAGTTTTAGGGGCTATCCTAGGGTGTGAGTTTTCATGCAACAGTTGTTTATCATGCAAGAAAGTAAGTGCAATGCAGTTAAGTAGGTACAATAATGTAAATTGCAAGAAAGTAGATTGCAATAAAATAAAAGCGTACCTGGAGGGTCTTCAAAAAGATCATCAGTACACTTAAAACACAATTAGAAAATTTAAACGAGTTAGGTAAAACTAAGGTAAGGGTTATGGTTTTCTACCAAATTCCTAATCCACCTTGGCTAGTCGTTTCACAGGCGATGCAGGTCTTTGTATTTTTTGTTTGAGGACGATTTTCTTCATCGAAGAACGATTAAATCGATTATTCTTATAAATGTCACTGTCATATTGAGGAAGTCTTGGGAATCTTAAACATCTTTTCGATATTTCTAGGATTGTTTTAAGTCCAAATAATTTAATTATACAAATGAATTAATCGTCGAGAATTTCAAGTTTTATTGTTATCTTGCTTAGTGAACTAGGACATTTGAATATCACATAGAGTGAAGTAACATTTTAGATTTAATGTTTTGTTTAGGAGTTATGATAACTAAGGCTTTTGAGGGTAAATTGGTGTTGAATGGTTTGTGATTTTAGTTTAATTTCCATTATTGAGTTTATATTTGGAATAGTGTTCAAGTTATTTTAGATTTATTTGAATTCTTTATGTCTTAGGTGATGTTATATTTAATTTAATTTAATTTAATTTAATTAGGTTTTAATTTAATTTAATTGATTGGGATGGAATTAATTTAATTTGATTTGATTTAATTTACTTAATTTAATTTAATTTAATTTAATTTATTTAATTTAGTTTAATTTAATTATTTAATTTAATTTAATTTGATTTAATTTAATTATTTAATTTTAATTTAATTTAATTTAATTTAATTTATTTAATTTTATTTTTAATTTTAATTGAAATTTTTTAAAAGGGATTTAATAATTAAGTCTTTTAATATTTTAAATTTGAGTTATTATTTTAATTAAGAATTGAATATTAATGAGATAATTAATTTAGGGATTTTTAAATTAAAGAATAAATCTCTTCTAATAATATCCTATTTTAATAATTCAATTTTATTATTCTTCCAAATTTAATCCATTATTTAATTAAAGTTTAATCATTTTAAAATTGCTTAATGGGTTTCTACCCTTTAATTATTTAAATTTCAATCATCCAAATCAGATTAGGATCAAATATTTTACTTGTTAATTTTTATTAAACCTAAAGTTTTAATTAAGGATTAAAATTTAATTGCAATTTTTACCCTTTAAACTTAATAATTTCATAACTCACTAAATTGAACTCAAATGAACTTGAAATTTTTATGTGACTTCACTCATGTGTCAATAAAGACATGAGAGGAGAAAATGTGATTTTTCTGTATTTAATTTATTTATATAATTATTTTTGAGTGGAAAATAGAGATTTCCAAGGAAAATTTAATAACGCAAATGAGAAAGTTTCTGTCCTTAAGAAAAATTAGAGGACATTCCTAATGACCAGAGAAGCACTTGGACCAATTTTGGTGATTTTTTGAATTATATTATTTTTTATTATAATTATTTTAGTTTTGGAGTGTTAATTAATTTAAAAATAAAATAAATGTGCAAAAATGGATTTTATAATTTTTAAAAATCTCTCTGATATCAAGGAAATCAGAGAAGCAAATTTTGCAATTTTCTGATTTTTCTATGATTTATTATAATTATTTTAGTGAAAATGCTAGAAATTACCTTTTTTTAATTTTTAAAATTACCTTAAAGCTTTTAAAATTTATTTTCTCACCAAATAGACCTAAGAAAAATGTGGGATTTGTTCCTATGTGATTAAAATTCAAAATGTGACATTTGTGAATTTTATTATTTTTTGTGATTTTTATTATTTTTTAATTATTAAAAATATTAAAATATTATTAAAAATCAACTTTTTTTAGAAAATTGAAATTATAATTTTCTTAGGTTCCCCTGATATCAGAGAGGCTCAAAACCAATTTGGTGAATTTTTGAAAGGTATTTTAAAAGTTATGAATTTTTTAAAGTTTAAAATGGCTAAGTGGCTTAATCAACCCAATTAGTGGGGCTAACGAGTCAATTGACCTCAAACTTTTATGGTGGATTCCTCTGATCCTAAAGGTCAGTGGAGAAATTGATTTCAAGTCAATTTGATGCCTGGTTAACTCTAATTAAATAAAGACCTATTTTGGGTTTTTAAGCGATTAGGGTTGTTTAAATGAACTAAGTGTCCAGCTTATTTTCCTAAAGTTCTCTAGTGTAAGAAACATCGCCAAATTTTCATAGAATTTATTTCACAACGTACTATTTATTGGAATTAAAATACCAAGCAATGCTGAATTTGAAAAATCGATAACTTTTCGCGGGGATGGCCTCTGACTTTTTGGAAAATTCAGGGAATGTTCCCAAATTCAGAGGCTTCAAAAGCCACATGGTCTCATGCCATGGTGGTGTACATGCATGGAGAATTAAAATAATGCAGAGAGTAAATAAATTATAAAAAATAAAATACTTGATGAAATTAAATGATTTCTTTTCCACATTATTCTCCTCTGTTCACTGAGCAAGAGGATATTTTTATTTTATTTTCTGATTTTTCTACACGAGATATGAATTTTTTAAGTTTGAAATTAAATAAATGAAAAATACCACTAATTTCTATTTATCCACGCGGCGCCGCGTCAGCCTCGGCGGCTCCGGGCGCACACGCGTCGCGCTCCATTCGCGCCGCCACCGAGTCGGCCCCGGGCCCCGCGGTTTGCAAATGCCGTCTCACAGTCGACGCCGTATGAGCGCGTTCGTCCGCGCGTGTATTGAATGGACGGCATCCGTTCATCGTCCGGCGTCCTCACCCGAGAGCCGTCCACACTAAATCCACAGATCTCGCTCACGTCTTTCGATGGTTACCATTGCTTATGCTCTGTGGATTCGTCTTGAAGAGAGGAACACATACATATGGTTAACATGCATTGAAACTAAGGCATTTGAAATAGGAGAATCTCCGGAAGCTCGGATGAAGAATTAGCTCATACCTTTGCTCGGAGAAGTGTGGCTTGATACGAGAGTTGTTGCACCTTCGATTGGATCCGGCAAGCTCCGGATGAAGTCTCTGAGGAGTGGTGAATTGTACGGATGTGATTTCGACCAAGCCCGATCACGAAGCTTGGAGGTGGAGCGGCCCAGGTGGCACGGAGATGGGGCTTTTCTTTAGTGGACACCTTCCCTGGTCTGGTGAGTGTAAGACCTGTCGATTTGGGGAATTGGCTCCTTTGTGGAGAAGTGTCCTGGTTTTTGGTGGAATTTGACTACGAAATTGAGCTACGGAAGGAGAAATGGCGGGGGGATGTGAGGGGATCGAGTGTTACGTGTATGGGAGGAGTACGGAACAATTTTGGCGAGTTTTGGCAAGGTTTGTGCTCGGCTACGATCATGGCCGAGAAGGGTGGAGTTTAAATAGGAGAGGTGGAGGGCCTCCCGGGGGAGTTAGGGCTTGGGATGCGGTACTCTTAGCGAAGAAGCAGTACAATGGCCAGGGATGGGGCGGCTCGGCGAGGTGAGAATTTCAAAGTTGGCTCACATGTGAGCTCTCGGCCATGGTGTTTTCCAACTGGTAGCCGGCCGAGCATGGAGTCACCCACCAGTCCCGGGTGGGTCGGGGGCAGGGCTTCGGGTACAAGCAATTGGCAGTTGCCGTGGCTAGCAAAGGCTTTGATTAGTAGAATAGGGCATGGCTAGTTTTGAGTCTAAATGGGTCAATCCACCCATTTGGCTTGAGTGCACCCTTGAGGTGGCTTTGGATGCTGTGGGGGATCGAAAGGGATCGAGTTTGGTTTGGCATGGAGAAGTCTGCTTCAAATATATTTGGATTAAATTTAAGTTTAGGTGAAACATGATTAGGGGTAATGAGCTTTAGGGATTAAGGAAAACCCCCTCTTTTCTTACCCCGATATGGCATGGTGGAGTGTCCAAATCTCTCGCTGGCTCACATGTGGCTCGTGCATGGCTTCATGGCTCGCCTTTGGCTTGGAAAAAGTTTGGTCGATTTAAGCAAAAGGATTTTTAAGGATTTTGGAATATTTGGTGGAGATTTGGATGAAGCTTCATTTTAAATTATTTGATCTTTGGTTTAGGACTTGGGGATGATTTTAATTGAAAGTATGATGAGGGGAAATGTCATATGGGCTTTGGAAGAATTTTGGGGTTTTGAATTTGGTGGAAGTGGGCTTTCAATATGGTTTAGAGAGTGGGCTTTTAAGTTTTAAAAATGAATTTATGGATGGGAATTTTGTAAAGAGGTTGGGCAAAATAATTGTTGGGTTTAGCTCATGGATGTCATGAGTGACTTGAAGCAAATTAGAGGTGATTTGGATATGAATTGGGTTGAATTTGGGCTCTTTTGGTGAATGGGCCAATATAGGTCCAAGTGGGCCAAGTTAGGCCAATGTTGAACTGAGGTTGAAATTGATGTAGAATTAATGTTGAGAAATGTTTATGGGAGTGTTTCCAAAGAGGTTTTGACTTTGGTTGGGCTTTGATTTTGGGGTTTGGGCTCATTTGGGCTAGGTTTGGGTTTAGATTGAAAATGGGCCTTTTTAACCTTGGGTTGAGTTTGAGTGGGGTTTGGGTCTAAATTTTGGGCAAATCATGTTAGTATTTTGTTTGTGGGAATGTTAAAGAATTTAGAAAAGATTTGGGGTTAATTGGAATTGAATTGGGTGAGTTTGGGTTAGGTTTGGGTCATGGGTCCAAATTGGGCTTTAAGGCCAAAAGTGAGATTGGATCAGATATCGATCAAATTGGGCTTGGATTTGGTCTAGATTGGTATTGGGGATGTTTAATTAAGTTTAGAATTGAATTGGACCAAAATTGGGGTCAATTGAGTAGGTTTTGGTTTGACATTGGGTTCACTTAGAGGTTAAAATGAGTCAAATTGGGGGTTTTGACAAAAGTAGGGTAAATTGAAAAAATTGGCCCATGGTGTAGTTGGACAAAATGAAATTGGGAATATTTTGGATTTTTTGGAATTTTCTGGGAATTTTCTGAATTTTTGGATTTTTAGGCGAGAAATTATTTTGGGTATTTGGAGGGTATTGGGAGGTTTTCTTGGAATTTTTGGTATTTTTGGGTATGGATGATCGATTTAAGTGATGTGGAAATGTTTGGGAATGATTTTGGAGAATTTTGGATAATTTGGAAATTTTGAGAAATTTGGGTAATTTCGGGGGTTTGGGTGAGGTAAGCGGGTGTAGGGTCCGGGGGTGAAAATTGAAAATTTGGGAAATTGAAGATTAGGTGGATGTAAGTGGAAAGAAGTCATTTTGGTTGAGCCATGGGCGTATCAAGCGTATGAGCCATGAAGGGACCCATTTGAGGCATTCAGCATGTTGTTCTTTAACCTTAACGCGGAGCTCGGGGGTTAAGGACGCGTCGCGTGAATCACCTACATGAGTCGGGAGGTCGAGTTAGGTGTGGGTGTGGTTTTAGGAGGTATGTGGAAGTGTAGTGTGTAGGTGTAGTGTATAAGTGTAGTGTGTGTAAGTCGGCCCTTCACCGGACCCGAGCCCGCCCCCGGGCGATCTGGGCGAGTCCTATGCGGAACTCATCATTTAAACTTCCACATTTGATTTGACCCTCTAGGTGATTAGGGGTCTATAGTCGAGTTTTGTAGAGTTTGCGAGGAGTTAGAAGTGGTTTGAATTTCTAGAGGTGGGTCCCAATTCTAGTCCTGCAAGACGATCGGAAAACTGGGCTAGATCCACAAGTACTAAAGAAGAAGAGAAGACCTCATCGAAATGAGGTCGACAGACGTGGACCCCCAATAGGTGTGGTGGTGACGGAGCACACCGCGCGTATTGGTGTTGACCGAAGCGTCCCGACAAAACCAACACGGATATCCAGTGACAAACTTAGGACAAAGTAGAAGATTTTCCGCTGGGAATTAATCGAGTATATCTACGAGGTATTTGGAGATCACGAACTCTCGGCGGGGAAAGGAAGGAGAGGTGAATTCCAAATCACATGACACAGGGAATTTCGATTTAGATTTTATTTTGTTTCGATTTAAGTTTTGATGTGTGAGTTTAGATTTGATTTTGGAGTTACAATTTAGATTGGAGTTTGTCGAAATTAATTTGAAGGATTTGATTTGGAATGAAAGTGGAATTCGAGGTTTTAGATGTAACATCTTCAACCTCGAAAAGTGAATTGATTAGATTGAATCGTTGCAATGAGAAGAGATTTCAGAGTAATGCGGTGTTGGATGAAAAATCAACAACCTCGAGAGTTTGATTTTGATGTATTCCAGTCTGATAAGAAAAGAATCCTAAAGTAGTGCGATCTTGGATGTAAAATCCTCGACCCAAAGGTTTGAATTTGATGTATTTCGGTGCAATAGAAAAAGAATCCTAAAACGATTGCACTCTTGGATGTAAAATCCTCGACCCCAGTTTGAATTTGATGTACTTGGTCTGATAGAAAAGAATCCTAAAGCGGTGCGGTCTTGGATATAAAATCCTCGACGAAAGTTTGAATTCGATGTATTTCAGTGCGATAGGAAAGAATCCTAAACGGTCTGGAGTCTTGGATATAAAATCCTCGACCCAAAGTTTGATTTTGATGTATTTCGATACAATCGGAAAGAATCCTAAACGATGCGATCTTGGATGGCAAAATCCTCGACCCAAAGTTTGAATTTGATGTATTTCGGTACGATGGAAAGAATCCTAAAGCGAGTGCGATCTTGGATGTAAAATCCTCGACCCAAAAGGTTTGAATTTGATGTATTTCAGTGCAATAGGGAAGAATCCTAAAGCGATGCAGTCTTGGATGTAAAATCCTCGACCCAAAAGTTTGAATTTGATGTATTTCGATTGCAATAGGAAAGAATCCTAAAGCGATGCGATCTTGGATATAAAATCCTCGACCCGAATGGTTGAATTTGATGTATTTCGATGCAATAGGAAAGAATCCCTAAAGCGATCGATCTTGGATGTAAAATCCTCGACGAAAGTTGAATTTGATTGAGATTTGATTTAAGATTTGATTTGAAATTTGGAAGATTAAGTTTGAAACTTGATCGGAAGTGGTTTCAAATTTGATTGAGAATTTGATTTGTGATTTGAAAAGATTGAAATTTGATTCGGAATTTGGAAAGATTGAATTTGAAATTTGATTTGAAATTTGGAAGGATGGAATTTGAGATTTGTGTTGATTTCGTTTATCTTTTAATGGTTGGAATTTTACTTTATTGTTTATTTAATGTTCATATGAATTTGGTGTTTGTCATTTTTAAGATTTTTTTTATTTTTTATTTTAAGGAAAGTTTTCTTTTGTTCTTTTTTTATTTCTTTTCTATTCTTTGTTAGAAGTTCATTTAACTTTTAATAGGCGTTTCCCGATCAATTTTACCTGAAAGAGGTGAAGGCCAAAAATGTGACATGGTCGCTTTCATTCAAATCATGTTGAAAATATATCATACGACTCGATCTGGAATATATCTCATACGATCCGTGTAGACTCGAAACCAGTTGTGTATGATCTTTGTCGATCCATCAAAGAAGCATCATCAAAAATCCATGTACGAATAGTGGGGTACATGGTTAATAACATCACCTTCCAAGCCATCCTTAGCGAGGATGCAGTGGATGTGCGTTGGAGGTGTGATATTTCTCATGTAACTCGCGAGGCTACCGTAAGGCCCGGAGGTTCTCACAGCTGCAGATGCAGTTGGAAATGTGGAGTATCTTGCGCGTCCATTCTCACGAAATGGCGAGATCCGCTCCACTAGCACTCCTGGTATGCAATGCTTTGCGATATACGCTCCGTTACCTGCGGTATCATGACGGAACCCACCGGTAAAGGTATCTTTCTTGGTCCTCGGGGCTCGCCGGAACTCATCCGGAGGTCGGATCCGAACATGATGTCACACTCGTTCGAAAAGGGCGTAGCAGAAAGGTCGACGAAGTCGTGTTGATCCCCATATATGTAGAGTATGCGATCCTTACATTTGAAAATGTTGATAATGCGAAATTTATTTGGTATGCAATCGCTGGCGATTACCCTCCATGTTATCGATCTCTTTACCATTCTCTTGATGTAATGGCATCGGATCTACTTGCTCGTGACGGAGTATCCCGTTGGATTTCCTTTACGTCTTCGGCAAAGTTGTAGCGGCATCCGCATTGTATTTGTGATTCTTCCTTTCCCTTTGGCATCCATCTCACAGGTTCGAGTAGGTATTTTTCCCTCGGGCGAGCTGCTCGGCCCATTCTTTTCAAATCCGGATACAATCCGCGATTTCTTCATTGTTCATACTCTGAGAATACGTCGGTGTGTAGCTCGAGGCCCTACGGTATGTTGATCTTTCTTCCTTTGAATTCTCTCGGTATTCGAAGAGGATTTTCTTTTCAACATTTGCATCCTCTCCGGCTCGTATTCCGGAATGATCTGAGATGGCGAGGCCTTGTGACATATTGTGGGATATATGGTTCGATCCCTTCACGTTCCCACACGCCTCGGCTCCTCGGGGATGATGCAGCTCGGGACATCCCCGGGGTTATGCAACAAGGTCATGCATTATTGGTGGTTCTATCCGGTGGCGTGGTAGCCTTCTTTCTTCCGATCTTCGGAGATTACACGATTCTTTACGGTATCCTAGGAGCGGCCTCCTTTCTTCGGGTTTACGGTGAGCCCGGTGTCCTTGAAATGTGTGTGCGCGTAGCAATTGTCTCGTCGCGGCGGGTCGCGGCTAGTTTTGTTAACATCTTACGGATACGGCGATTCTTATTTCTTCGTTGCGTGGTTGTGAGAGTAGCCCTTCGAACCGGCGAATCTCGCTGGGCGCGGCGGCGGCAAACGCCCTCATTGTAGCGACTACGGACTTCGTTTCTCTTATCTTCTTCGGTGTTGCTTTTCTTTTAAGTTGTTGGATTGGTGGCTTGGGCCACCCGCCTAAATCCTTTGTACGCAGGTAGTTCTTCTCGATTCTTGGGACCCGGTCACTTTCCTCGTCTTTGTTGGCTGTTGGTGAAATACGAGTCAATCTCGATTATCGCTCCATCTTTCACCCTCTTTTCATCGAGTGCAAGGCTTACGCCATTCTTAAAGTTCGGACCCGGCCGCCGTTCGACATTTCCACTGCGAAAAGACGAGGAAAAGGATCGGGGGGTACATCTTAAGAACAAGAACGTTAAGAAAATGTTTATTAAAGATACGTTTTTTTTATTTATATATTTTTTAAAATTCAACGGGAATGAAGTGGGATAAGATCGGGAAGAGATTTTGACTTGGAAAGGGAAACAGAGAGAAACTTATTATCATGACTTTATTTATTTTTGCTTGTTTATTATTTTTGGGTTCGGACCCGATCATAAGTAATTACTTTGCCCGTGTTTCTTAGGGATGAAGAATTCATTCCTTCGAAACATTAGGTAGCGTAATACTTTTCAAGTATCGTCCGTTGATCGGAAGCATGTCGTTCTCCTGTGATTCACTGAGTGATGGGAACCTCACGGTATCTTTATTTCAACCCTGTGCGGTCCTTCTGATGGGTTCCAATTTTCCTCATCTTGCGGTGTGCGAATAGGTCTCTTGAACGAGAACTAAGTCACCAACTTTGAAGGTTCTTGGGCGGACCGGTTGTCATGGGCTTGAACCATCTTGGCTTGGTATAGTTCTAAATTCTGTTGCGCTGCAAGTCTTTTCCCTTCCGGGCTTTCTAATTCTTGAGTCGTAATTTGGCGTTCTCTTCGTCGTGATCTTGTTTGCAGGGTTTGCAATTACGAGTGAAGGAAGTTGAACCTCTAAAGGCCAACAACACTCGGACCCATACACCGGGCGTAAGGTGTAAGCTTGAGTAGGAGTTAGAAGGTTATCGGTAGACTGCATAAGGCTAACAATTTCTCGTGCGATTTCTCTTGTTATCGTCGAGGTTTTCTTTAAGATTTGAACGAGAGTTTTATTAAAACCCTCGGCGGGGCAAGTTGCTCTTAGGTAGTAAATTGTTGAGTATCGCAGTCCGGTCTGGCATGTCTACGACAAAATTGTTGATTTGTATTGTGAATCTTTGACATTCTCTGAGATAATGCGCAACGCGGCACCCGAAACGGTAGGCAACTTGGTTTTTGAAAGGCGCTGTAGCACGTGGTGTGCTTTCACTTCTCTAAAGTGGAGCGCACGCACTTGGAAAAGTAATGCAGCAACGCAGAATGAAACGATGTCCTTTTGAAGATGGTGGTTCTATCGGACCCACTATGCTCGGCCTTTGACATTCGAATGGCCGCGACACGGTGTCGGATGTGGCACGTTGGAGGTTGGTGTAGAACCACTCTGTGCACTTGGCATTGATGACGGCTCTTGGCGATTTTCATGCGGTCGGTCATCATCGAGGGGGCCGGTAGTACCCTAGTCTTTTAATTTTCATTTTCATCTTGAATCGGCGAGTGAGCGCGCACAGAGATCTGAATGCACCTCTTTAACAATTTCGCGAGCCTCGGACCCGCTTAGGCACCTTAGCCACATTTGATCGAAAGATCTTACGTACGATGTGTTGTTTATTAATGCGTAGGGGACGGGAAGTTGCGCCTGCGTCCGATGGGCTAGCGACCTATCGTACGGTAGGCTACTTGTTTGCGAATTGATGCATCGATAGGCATCCTTGATATTACCGTATTTTACATCCTTCTTTGCGGCGGTCTTTTCTTTTTACGATTTGTGTATTGTGTACATGTCGGCGCGGTAGGACACGGCGTCAGTGAGCCCGGCACTTCCTGATTCATCTTGCAAACGGGCGAATTCTTTTGCGAGCCAGGCTAAAGCATCGGCCTAAAGCATTTCTTTTCTGAAGATTTTGTAGATTGTCACATTTGGAATCTGTTCCAACAGGCATATGTATCTTGAAAGTATTGTTCGGAGTCTTGGCTTTAAAATTCTGTATTGTCCGGCGATACGTTGAATGATTAGCGCGAATCCCCGTAGATGTTGATGTACGTATCCCATTTGAATAGTAATTCAGTCGCGATTATGAGGCTTCGTATTCGCCGTTGTTTGTACATGGTTACATCGAGAGTGGTAGGAGTATCTTAACATCCCCGCTCGGTGTTATAAAGATTAGTCCGTTCTTTGCCTTACCGGGCACTATCACTTGCGATTCTTCGTCTTTGACGTCTTGAAGATGCTCCTTCGAAATATAATTCCCAGCTCGATCATCGAGGTCTTCTAGGTTCATTATTTGCTCATCGCGGAATGCGTCGTTGAAGGAGATTCTGCCGTAGCGAAGGGTGAGGGGTTTGCGAGGAAGTACGCTAAGACTTGTCCCTTTACGGCACGAAGAGGCACGAAAGTTATATCGAATTGCAATAATATCATTGACCATCGCGCTTGATACGCCGGAAAGTGTTGGACGAGTCATCGAAAACATTGCAATGGATTAAACTTTCGAGATTAAGTTGACCTTATGAGAAAGCATGTAGTGCACAGGCACTGACGGCGAAGATCGAGGCCAAACAATGCTTTTCAGTGCGGGATACCTTACTTCCGTCGAAAGTAAACGACGGCAAAGTAGTAAAGAGCATTTTCCTTACCCTCATAATTGACACAAGAATTTAACGGGGCTCGAAGGGAAGTGGTAAAGCCGCGGTGTAAAGTATCAGTCTGCACAGGGCGGGGCTGCTTCTGTATACAGGAGGTGTCATTCGTATTGTTTAATGTCCTCGAAGGCCTTCGGCATTTTCTCTTCCCAAATCGGTGGCGTCCTTTTCGCCCAGTCTTGAAGAGGCGGCACCTACCGACGGGTTTGAGATAAAGCGTCGAAGATATGCCAGCTTCCCTTGAAAAGATCGTAGTTGTTTTAAGGTTTGGGAGGCGGCATTTCTAAGATAGCTTTAATCTTTTCCGGGTCGATTTCAATTCCACGATGTCGGATAGCAAGTCTCAATTTCCGGAGAGGCAGCCGTGAAGAAGCATTTTAAGGGATTCATCTTAAGGTTAAATTGTCTTAATCATTCGAAAACAATTCTCGAATCATACGGGTGGTTGTCCTTTACTTTGCTTTGATGACCACATCGTCCACGTAGCATTCGACTTGATTGTGGATGAGATCATAAAAAATTCTTGTCATTGCTCTACGGTAGGTTGCTCTGCGTTCTTGATCCGAATGGCATCAGCATGTAGCAAAATACTCCGATCGGCGGTGCGAATGCGCAGCTTTTCATCATACAGGAGCCATTTTTTATGCAGTTTGTATCACGAGAATCCATCCATGAATGAGAATATTTCATGTGTTGAAGCGATATCGATCATTGAGTACGGGATCGGTAGAGGGAATTCATCTTTTGGACATGCCTTGTTTAAATCTGCGAAATCCACCGCAGTTACGTCGACCATTCTTCTTTCTAGCGGAACTACATTGGCTAGCCAAGTCGGGTATTGTTCTTCACGGACAAATTTAGCGTCTGATAGCTTTTTAGCCGAGTACATGACATTTGTTGATTTCTAGACGCATTCTTAAAGGTTGTATGCATTTGGGACGAAGTAGGATTCCTCTGGCTTATGGACGCAACCTCCGGTGCTAATCACGGCATTTCATCGTAGTTCCGAGCAAAACGGTCCTTAAATTCCAATAATAATTTTATTATTTCTTCGGAGTCCTCTTTGTTGAGTAAGGAGCTAACAAAGGTAGGTCACAGGCTCTTATTTAGTACCTAAGTTAACCAGTTAACTCATCTAGTATGGATTTAATTTTTCTTCGAATTCTAGTGGAGCGTCTCAATTTGTAAATCTTCGAGTTCGTACGTAGTTTCCATGCGGTTTTCATTGGACTTGCAAGTGACAACCAAGCAAAATTCGGTATCGTCGGCGGCCTGCGTGCGAGATCCGAGTCCATGCTTTGAATTGGGTGGACGACTGGAGCTGTTTCCATAACTTTCAAAATGTTGTGATTGGTCTTTTGTCCATTGTCGAGGTAAGAAACCACGTTGAATTAAAATTTGAACACAAGGAGAGTACCACTCAAAGGTAATTCCATTAATTCGATGAAGTGACATCTTCGAATTGTACGTTATTTTCAGTTTTGGAGGAAGAAGCACCACGGTAGAATTTGATTGGCTTCGCACCGTCGCTACGTACACTTTGACCACCATACCCACCCTCGATCTTGTTAGAATGGATCGGAGTTAGGGTCGTAGTGTACGTAGTGGTTAATCTTCTCGTACATTGATTTGTATTCTTCGTTCTTTCATCTTCGAGGAGATCTTGTATTGCGGCTTCTTTCGACTTATTGTTGCTACTTCTTGTTTGATTTCTTTTTCTTCTTCGAACTATCATCTCAATCAACATTGATGGTTGGTTTCCTGCATCCCGGTGTCACAGCGTCTACTGCCGACCTCGTCCCCAGGCCTCGACCTCGGATGTGAGTTGTGGAGAAACCTTCACCATCTCGCCGGAAGGGAGTGGTGAGTGGCTTGTTAATTTGGGAACTTCGGGTTCTTCATGGAAGTTCCACAATTTCTTTGCTTCACTTGTTACGGTATCTCTGGAGAAGATTGTCTTCTTTAGCGGTCATGACAAAAGTTTGCATCTTCATGGATTCCAATCTCATGTACGGAGAATGGTTGCGAGTCGCCTTTTATGCCTTTGTTCCCCTCCATCGTAGTATTTGATGCAACGGTACGGAGATGATGGTACCATCTTTGTTTTCATGTATCCATGGTCGGCCCGATAGAGCGTTGAACGACGTTTACGAATCGATTATATGAAATTTTGCGGTTGTCTTTGCTAAATCACCGGTCTTCATCGATAGCGTTATTGACCGAGGCTCTTTCTCCTTTCGGGTTGAATCTCTTAATAACGTTTGTCGAGCCGAGGCTCGCAGTATCGATTCCAAGTATGCTAGTGTTCGGGAGCTCATTATATTGATTGATGCTCCTGGATCCACCAATACTGCGGAAGTGTAAATTTTCCGATTATGTGAAATGTACAATGGTCGGTTGTAGTCTGTGTCCCCAGTAGTGAGTCCTTTGTCCGTGAAAGGTAACGCCTCGGCTTGTTCCTTTAACGGCGAGCCTCATCTAAGGAATCTCCGGCCATTTGAGCCCCAAACGGAATTTCTAGATCGAGTAAGGCCTTGATCGAGCTTCTCTCATCTCCTTTGATAAGATGAGAGCATCGTAAATGCTCGGTTTGGCCGGTAGTTTCTAAGATGGGCTAGCAAGTTGTAGTCCACTTTGTTTCCATGTGTCTCGGCTTCTTCTCGAATGGGTATTTCTTCTTTGGGGTTGGTTCTTCTTGAACAACCACCTGTTTTCCTTTGTCTTTTGGACCCATTCTTGAGGTAGAACTCTTCCACTTCTTAAGTTGACTTCTGTGTTCTTGAATCTAGTGTTGAACTTGCGGTGTTTCCTCCTGAATCGAAATGACGAGGGCTCTTCCCGGGTTATCTTCAAAATACGAAGGCTCTAACTCTATCGTAACTAGAGCTCCTCGAAACTCACGGATAGATGCATTTGCTTGTTGAACTCTCGTAGCCTCCTTGACGGATGTCTTCTTTGTCGTTTTGATCGTCGGGTCACATGTAGTTGAGAATTGTTGTTGGTATCGAAGTCGATGTCGGATTATCATTGAATTCACGTAATCGTTAGAAACCGGTCAAAACGTAGCTGACGCCATCACCCTTATCATTATATGATCCCACCAAAGTGAGCTGAGATAATCATCTGAAAATCGAGTTCGAGGGATTTCTCCCGAATCGGAAACAACTATCTGGATAAGCGGCCCCTAAATGCAGCCCTTCGGAGTCTCGGTCCTCTCTTTTCGTCGATTTTCTTCTTCTCTTCGATTGTCTTCGTCGAGGTGGTTCTTATCGCAAGTGATAGTACCGGCTTAACGGTCTCGAACTACGAGATTGAAGCTCGCACCGAAGCGGTTCGGATGTTGTCTAAAATCTTCTTCGAAGACCTCGTCCGGGCGGTAGTCCATCCATCGTCGGTTGCATAGGGATCTATCGGGATGACGGGATCGGTTGAGATAACATTGACGGAACCTCCTTTACGGGGTTCCTTCTTGTACTCCTTCGGGATTGTTATATTCCTTTTGC
Organism: Papilionanthe hookeriana x Papilionanthe teres; assembly: GCA_022702705.1. Taxonomy (NCBI): domain Eukaryota; kingdom Viridiplantae; phylum Streptophyta; class Magnoliopsida; order Asparagales; family Orchidaceae; genus Papilionanthe; species Papilionanthe hookeriana x Papilionanthe teres. The sequence goes on from CM040427.1 coordinate 148,929,950, forward strand.
GAAGGTTGTCGTTAAGACGACTTTTAAAGGTAATACAATCTTACATCTTGTGCCGAAGCATCCGATGGTAGGGGCAAAAGTTGGGATCACCTTTCTTGTTGACTTCCTCGAGTCTTTTAGGCTGCAGCATTTGAAATGCGGAGTTTTCATTAGGCTACGAATTTGTCTTTAGTCTTCTTCATTTTTGAACGGATATTCTGCTCGAGCTCCCTTAAAGGTACGTTGCGGACGAGCGGTTGTTAAATGCTAGCGGAGACGGCCCGATAATTTGGACCGGGTTCTTCCAGTAATTTTGTTAGTTCTTTGCGGCAGATTACGGTGATACATTTGCCGGTTGCTTGCCTTTGTCCATTCTTTGCAACGATCCCGGATTTCTTTTCCTAAGGTCTTCACCGGCTTACGCTTGTCCGTCATACCGAACTTAATTTAACAGCCTCTTCTTGCAAGCTTCCGGCCTTGCTTAACAACTTCTCGAAAGTCTTAATAGTGAATCCTTTGAGGAGAAGTCTTGCTCCGGGCCGTGAATGCTTTTAAGCGAGATGCCGGCGCATGTTGTTCTTGGAGTTGTGGTTCACACTTCATGCTTAAATTTCTCCAATGAGTATGTAATCCACTAAAAAGTTTCGTTACGACCTTTGTTTCTACACCACTACGTCACTATAGTGATGTGGTCTTTGAGCTTCCGGCAAATCGCTTGATGAAGAGGCTCTCTAGCTGCGAGAGTGTCTTCAACTGAACCATTGGGTAGTCTGCATACCGGTCGAAGGCGATTCTGGCGAGGCTGCGGCGGGCGTCGAGTAACGCATCGCTCCCACCGGCATTGCAACAGGCGGCACGAAAGTGTACGGCATGCGTCGGGGTTCCCGGTTCCGTCGAAGGTCTTAAACGGAGGTGGTCGTACGAAGCCTTTCGGGTGATGGACGGCGTCCGATTCTTGGGTAGATGCACGTCGAATAAGTGTCCCGTTCTTCGATTGTGCTAGGGCTTCTCGCACTGCTGTTACGCAAGTTCTTGATATCCTTTTCGGGGATCATACTTTGTGTTGTGTCCTTTTTTAGCTGGTCATCCCCATTGACGGATGTAAATCTCCTTTCCTCCGTCTACGATGTGAATGACCTGCGAGTGTTTCTACATGTGGTTGTACTTGACTGCGGAAGTGGCCGAGCTACGGCCATCTTCCATCCTTTTCGCCATTTGAGCGATCGTGTCGTCCTTTCCTGTTTGTCTCTCCATCGGTTAGGCTCCTCTCTCTTCTGCGGTACACGGTACCTTGAGAAGGCGTGAAGCTCGTGTCTCGACCATATTGATTTGCATATTCGTTGTCTATGGTCCATTAGTCGATCTCATCCCCGAACTTTTCTTCTCTTTCTTTTGCTAACCGTCGGATGTCGGTTCTCAACTTTTCCATGGCATCTTCGCGGAGAACTTACGTGTGTCTTTGCGGTTGTCGTATGATAGGCTAGGGTCCTTTTCATGAGTCCGCATGTGATAAGCACTTTCTTGATTCAGCCTCTAGCGAGACTTTCTCTCTCGGGCTGCTGTTTCGATCTCAGTTTGCCCCGTAGTGGGACGCCACCATCCTTACAACGGCGAAGGTCTATGACCGGATAGTCACATCGACGGAAATCTTTGGAAGGTGGTATCCTCTGTCTGTGATACGTGCTACGACGGGCGGTGGCCTTCATTCTCTTGCTTGGCTTTTACATCATGATGGCGGGTTCTACTCGGGGACGAGACGGGATTTGACCGGCACCCGCCCTATCCATCGTAGAATCTCCGATGCGGGGCGGTTTTCCTTCCTTGTTAACTTTTACACCAAAGTTTGCGGTCGAGCGAACGGCGTAGTTCTAGTTCTTTTCTTGCGGTATCGTTCCTGGTATGCGGGGCCGAGGTAATGTGGCGGCAATCTTGCGAACATTCTCCTCATCTCTGCCCGGCGGAGAGGGGATCGTTTCTTCCTCCCAAAAGTGGTATGTAGTCGGGCGATGGTGTATATTACGACGCGGTGTATATTCGCGAGTTACGATTTCGTCCGGGAAGGCAATCTCGAGCGGCTACGGCTTCTACGCGATCCTTCTATTTCTGTTTCTTCTTTGGGTCTTTATCGAGGCGACGGAATCTTTGGAAGTGGACCCGATTTCGAAGACGGAAGGTCTTACGGGAAGATGCGGTACCCTCCGCATTAACGAGGTTTACCATAGTTACGGATTTCTTTCCCCTTTGATTTGGCGAAGTCGGGGTAGGTGCCGAAACAACTAGACCAGTAGGTAGTGAGAGCAGTCCTCTGCGGACGCGTGCTCCTCCCCAGTCGGGACCCTTTGCGGGGGAGGAAACTCTTGGGTCGACTGAGTTGAACTCGACGGTGAGCTCCTCGGCCCGAGATACCTTGTTCGTCGGTCTGAGAGGAGACGTCGGTGACCTTGACGTTCGTGTTTTCAAATCCACATCCAAATCGGATGACCCCATTGTCGGGCAGCTCATCCTTATAGACGGCGAAGTCCGGTCCGTTGGTGAAGGAGAAAATCGGCTTGGGGCTTCCATTTGCGGGGGTAGATTAAAGTTGTCGGTCAGTTATGCTTCTTTTCTTTAGGAGGCCCAGAAAGAAAGGAATTGAAGTCCGAACTCATCTTTGTTCATGTATTTATAATAAAAAGTCATTTGTTAGAAGAGTCACTTATTAGAGGGTTTGTTTATTTAGAACGGAATGTTCGAAAGGTATAGAGAAGGTAAGGAATCCGATTCGGAGTTGGAAAGGAAAAGAAAGTCTTAAGCAAGACTTCTCGACTCGAAGGATCATTCTAAACTAACACCTATTGGGGGTCCACCCCACCTCGAAATGAGGTAAAAGGATCTCGGAACCTCTGCGTTTAGGGGTTAATACAGCAGTGGCTCCTAAATACGAGAGAATGTGGCTATACTCATTCAAGATAGGAATGAACATAGTATTCCAATGGAAAGAGGAGTAGTTTGATCCACAAAGGGACATGGATACACTACCGATTTTTGAAAATTATCGATTATAATGGAGAAGGAATTTTTCCCAGTAGTCTTGAAAATCACATCGGCATTTTTTTAGATCGTGTGTTTTATTTTGAAAAAGGGTCGCTAACGAAGCTTGTCGGCGAATTTTTAATTTAATTAAAATAAATAATTTGAAAAAGTAGTATTTGATTTTGAAAATAATTTTAAATTTGAAGGTTTTAAGATATATTAAAGCCGATCTCACATCCAAAATAGTTTATGTAAACGAGCACCGCACCACAAACGGTGTCATCCACCGAGATGACTGCGCTTTTCTGGCTGATGAATGATTAAATAAACTAGAGATTTGTGACATCCGTTTGGTCTGCGAACCAATTTTATAAGCCGACAAGTTTCCACATAGCTTAATATGAAAACATTAAACGGGGGTTTATATTACTGGGTTCTTTAGAATTCCTTATGAGAGCTGACCCTGTAGTTAATTACATCTTAAGTGATGGGAATCACCTAAGAAAACTCTCGATAATAATCAATAGTGCTGCTCTCAAGGATTTCAAAGTTTAAGATTTTCGTGGATTGAAATTTGGAATTTCAATAGGGAATGGATCAAATTCGGAACATTTTGTTTTGGGAATCGAAGGAAGAAAGGTAGGAGAAATTAGGCCTGAGCGGAAACATTAATTTCCATTATCCTATTGTTTGGCTTGAACTGAAAGTCTAATATTTATTTAAATGTTTTGATCTTGCCGATTTTAGTTAATTAGGACTTATATTTGTATGATAAAATCAAGCAAATAGCACTTGAAGATGTGAGGGTTTATTGTAAATGCAGGACATTTACTCGGAATCTTTAAGACCGGTTAGGGCTTAATTTGCAATGCAAGTGCCTAACGAAGAGTTGAGGATTTATGTTGCGCTAGGCAAACTACCTCGGAAGTCCTATGGCTTTGTTGTTAATTCTAGGAAAGTTTTGCGCAGTAGACTCAGGTTTTTGCGCGTGTAGGTGGCCTTCTTGCCCCTTGAGCACTCAAAACTCTTGTGCAATTGCGAGAGGGATTTTAGTTTAAAAATGTAGATCGGAGGATGAGAAAAAGTGTTTTGGTTTAGAAAATCTTAATTTCCAAGTGTTTCTTATGTTTTAATTAAAGCAAAATCTTAAAGTTGATTATAACGACACTTAGGTTAAGATCCCGCGGTTCCATCCTTCCGGCATCATTATTTTTATCGGATTCACTTAGTCCGGATGAATTTCTTCAGCCTCATTTGAATGAGTTCCACACTTTCATTTAGGCCGTGGGAAATCACGTTAGCAACACGTAGGTTACATCATCCGAGGTATTCCCGATCATCCAGTTGGACGTTTTAATTTAGTTGCGGTGTAGTTTGTATTGTTTGTGATTAAATTTTAGATTGTTTTATATTTTGAAATGTTGTGGCGGTGAATTTTATCTTGCAATGACTTTTAATTTAGTTTTGGTTTGATTTTAAGGAATTTATCTAAAGGTGTGGGTTTTCATGCAACGGTTGTTTACCATGCGAGAAAGTAAGTGCATTGGAGTTGAATAAATTGCGAAGTAATTGTAAATTGTGAAAGTAAATTGCGATAAAATAAAATCGTACACAGGAGGTCTTCCGTCATTCGAAGTTGTACTTAAAACATAATTAGAATATTTAAGCAAGTTCCTAGGTAAAGCTAAGGTAAGGGTTTTGGTTTTCTGCCAAATTCTTAATCACATGGCTAGTCATTTCTGGCGTCTAGGTTCTTTGTGTTTTTGTTTGAAGACGATTTTCTTCATCAAAGAATAATTAAATTCAATTGTTCTTATAAATGTCATCATATTGAAGAAGTGCTTAAGAAGAATCTTAAACATCTTTTCAATATTTCTAGGATTGTTTTAAGTCCGAATGAATTTAATTATATAAATGAATTAATCGTCAGAGTTGATTTTGTTGTTATCTTGCTCGAGTGAACTAGGACATTTGAATATCACATGAGGGAAGTAACATTTCATTTAATGTTCTATTTAGGAGTTATAATAGCAAAGCTTTCAAGGGTAAATTAGTATTCAAATGATTTGTGATTTAGTTTAATTTCCATTATTGGGTTTAAATTTGGAATAGTGTTGAAGTAATTTTAGATTTATTTTGAATTCTTTATGTCTTTGGTGATGTTATATTTAATTCAACTTAATTTAATTTAATTTAATTTAATTGAGTTTTAATTTAATTTAATTCAATTTAATTTAATTTAATTTGATTTGATGTTTAATCGATTTGATTTGATTTAATTTTAATTTAATTTGATTTAATTTTTATTTAATTTAATTTAATTTTATTTTATTTTATTTGATCTAATTTAATTTAATTTGATTTAATTTAATTTAATTTAATTTAATTTTAATTTAATTTTTATTTAATTTAATTTAATTTAATTTTTTATTTAATTTACTTAATTTAATTTAATTTTAATTTAATTTTAATTTATTTAATTTAATTTAATTTAATCTGTTAATTTAATTTAATTTAATTTGTTTTTTTTAATTTAATTTAATTTAATCTTTAATTTAATTTAATTTAATTTTAATTTAATTTAATTTAATTTAATTTTTAATTTAATTTACTTAATTTAATTTAATTTTAATTTAATTTTATTTATTTAATTTAATTTAAATTTTAAAAAGAGTTTAATTTAATTTTAGTTTAATGATTAGATCTTCTAATGTTTTGAATTTGAGTTATCATTTTAATTAAGAGTTGAATATTAATGAGATAATTAATTTAGGGATTTTTAAATTAAAGAATAAATCTCTTTAATAATATCCTACATTTTAGTAATTCCACGATTTTGTTATTCTTCCAAATTTAATCCATTATTTAATTAAAGTTTAATCATTTTAAAATTGTTTAATGGGTTTCAACCCTTTAATTATTTAAATTTTAATCATCGAATCAGATTAGGATCAAATATTTTACTTGTTAATTTTTTATTAAACTTCAAGTTTTAATTAAGGATTAAAAATTTTAATTACCATTTACCCTTTAAGCTTAATAATTTCATAACTCACTAAATTGAACTCAAATGAACTTGAAAATTTTATGTGACATCACTCATATGTATTAAAAGACATGAGAGGAGAAAATGTAGTTTTTTATATTAATTTATTTATATAATTATTTTTGGTAGAAAATAGAATTTTCAAGGAAAATTTAATAACATGACCAAGGGAAAGTTTCTGTCCTTAAGAAAATTAGGGGACATTCCTAATGACTAGAGGGCTACTTGGATCAATTTTGGTGATTTTTTTGAATTATATTATTTTTATTATAATTATTTTAAGTTTTGGAGTGTTAATTAATTTAAAAATAAAATAAATGTTGAAAAATGAATTTTATATTTTTCAAAATTCTCTCTGATATCGAAACCAGAGAAACTAAATTTACAATTTTTGATTTTTCTATGATTCATTATAATTATTTTAGTGAAAATGCTAGAAAATACATTTTTTTTAATTTTAAAATTACCTTAAAGCTTTAAAATTTAATATCTCACTAAATAGACCTAAGAAAAATGTGGGATTTGTTCCTAAGTGATTAAAATTCCAAAATGTGACATTTTGGTGAATTTTATTATTTTTTGTGATTTTTATTATTTTTTTAATTATTAAAAATATTAAAATATTATTAAAAAAATCAACTTTTTTAGAAAATTAAGAAATTTAATTTTCTTAGGTTCCCCTGATATACGAGAGAGGCTCCAAAACCAATTTGGTGAATTTTTGAAAGGTATTTTAAAAGTTATGAATTTTAAAGTTTAAAATGGCTAAGTGGCTTAATCGACGATTAGTGGGGCTAGCTTGAGAGTCGATTGACCTCAAATTTTGGTGGATTCCTCTGATCCTAAAGGTTAGTGGAAATTGATTTCAAGTCAATTTGATGCATGGTTAACTCTAATTAATTAAAGACCTATTTTGGGTGTTTAAGCCGATTAGGGTTGTTTTAAATGGTAAGTCGAAACTGTTTTCTGGGGTTCTGCGAGTCGCCAGAAACATCACGGAATTTTCCTAGAATTTATTTCACGACATCTTGTTATTGGAATTAAAATACCCAGCTTGATGACATGAACTTGAAAAATCAATAACTCTTCATAGGGATGGCCTCGACTTTGGAAAATTCAGGGAATGTTCCCGAATTCAGAGGCTTAACTTCTATGGTCTCATATCCCTAATTGAATTGTGTATGCATGCATAGAGAATTAAAACAATGCGGAGAGTAAATAAATTACAAAAAATAAAATACTTGATGAAATTAAATGATTCTTTTCCATTATTCTCCTCACATTCACTGGCGAGAAGGATATTTTATTTTATTTTTATGATTTTTTTCTATACGGAGATATGAATTTTTTGAAGTTTACGGAATTAAATAAATAAGAAAATACCTAATTTTCTATTTATCCACGCGTCGCCAACGCATCCTCGGCCGGCTCCGAAAGGCAGCGCGGCGCGCTCCCATTCGACGCCGTACTTGAGTCGGCGGCCGGGCCCGTGGGTAGCACGCGTTTCTGATCAGCGCCATCGCCGTTCGTCGCGCGTGTATTGAATGGACGGCATCCGTTCATGCGTCCCACAGGATTTCCTTTAGAGCGCGTCTGCCTTCAAATCCCTAGTCTCACTCGATTCTCAATGGATTTTTGTATGTTCTTATACTGCATGGATTCGTCTTGAAGAGACGAACACATCTATACGGTTAACATGCATTGAAACTAAGGCATTTGAAATGAGATTCTCCGGAAGCTCGGGATGAAGAATTAGCTCATACCTTGGCTCGGAGAAGTGTGGCTTCAATGCGAGAGTTGTTACTGCTCGATTGGATCCCGAGCGGCTCAGGATGAAGTCTCTGGTCTAGTGAATTGTACGGATATGATTTCGACCAAGCCCGATCCTGAAGCTTGGAGGGAGCTGAACAGCCCAGGTGGCACAGAGATGGGGCTTTTGATGAGTGGAGTCCGGTGAAGGTGTAGAGCCAATCAATTTGAGAATTGGCTCACCGTGGAGAAGTGTCCTGGTTTTGGGTGGAATTTCAACTCTGAAATTGAGCTTACAGAGGAGAAATGGCAGGGGGATTTCACTGGGGATCAAGTGCTCTAAGAGTGGAGAAGGGTCTGGAACAATTTTGACAGAGTTTTGGCAAGGTTTGTGCTTAGCCCCTCTCATGGCCGAGAGGGGTGGAGTTTAAATAGAGTTGGCTGGGGGGCCTCCCTGGGGAGTTAGGGCTTGGGATCGCCGCTGCTCGAGTGAGGAGAAGATCAGCCATGGTAGCCACCTGGGGATGGGGCGGCTCAGCAAGTGAGAATTTCAATGTTGGCTCACATGTGAGCTCTCGGCCATGGTGTTTTCCGGCGGCCCGGTGGCCGGCCGGCCGTGCAATGGTCACCATCTTGGTCGGGTGGGTCGTGGCTGGGGTTTAGTGTAGGCAATCGGCAAATGCCATGTGTAAAGGCTTTGATTCAAAGTGGAATGGGGGCATGGCTAAATTTGAACCTAAATGGGTCAACCCACCCATTTGGGCTAGGTGCACCACCCAAGGCCTGGTTTTGGCTGAGGGAAAAGTGATTTGGCTCAGCATAATCAGTAGGGTCAAGTCACCATCCAAGCACAATTAGGCTTAAGCATGGCTTAGTGGAGTCATGGAAGTGGTTAATCACCTTTAGGAATTAAGGAAAGAGCCTCCTCCTTTTGCCCAAAATGGCATGGTGACATGTAAAGAGGCTCTCATGGCTTCCATGTGGCTCATGCATGGCTTCATGGCTCCATTTGGCTTGGGAAAAGGTTTGGTCAATTTCATAAAAAAGGATTTTAAGGATTTTGGATAATTTGGTGGAAATTTGGATGAAGCTTCATTTAGAATTATTTGATGATTGGTTTAGGACTTAGGGATGATTTTAATTGAAAATATGATGAGGGGAAATGTCATATGGGCTTTGGAAGAATTTTTTGGGTTTTGGATTTGGTGGAAGTGGGCTTTTAAAATGGCTTAAGGAATGGGCCCTTAAGTTTAAAAATGAATTTATGGATGGGAATTTTGTAAAGAGGTTGGGCCAAATAATTGTTGGGTTTAGCTCATGGCTGTGTCATGAGTGATTTGAAATAAATTGGGGATGATTTGGATTTGAATTGGGTTGAATTTGGGTTAGGTTTGGGCTTAGGTCAAAAATGGGCCTTTTAACCTTGGGTTGAGTTTGAGTGGGTTTTGGGTCTAAATTTTGGGCAAATCATGTTAGGGTTTTGTTTGTGGGAATGTTAAGGAAGATTTAGAAAAGATTTGAGGTTAATTGGAGTTGAATTGGGTGAGTTTGGGTTAAGTTTGGGTCATGGGTCCAAATTGGGCTTTAAGGCCAAAAGTGAGATTGGATCCAAATGTCAATCAAATTGGACTTGGATTTGGTCTAAATTGGTATTGGGAATGTTGAATTGAAGTTTAGAATTGAATTGGACCAGAATTTGGGTCAATTGGATAGGTTTGGTTTAACATTGGGTCCACTTTGGGTTAAAATGGGTCAATTTGGGGGTTTTGACAAAAGTAGGGTAAATTGACAAAATTGGCCCATGGTGTAGTTGGACAAAATGAAATTGGGAATATTTAGGATTTTCTGGAATTTTCTGGGAATTTTCTGAATTTTTGGATTTTTAGGCCAAGAAGGGTATTTTGGGTATTTGGAGGGTATTGGGGGGTATTTTTGGAATCTTTGGTATTTTTGGGTATGGATGATCAATTTGAGTGATGTGGAGATGTTTGGGATTGATTTTGAAAAATTTTGGGTAATTTGGAAATTTTGCAAAAATTTGGGTAATTTCAAGGGTTTTGGGTAGGTTTAGTAGGTGTAGGGTCTCGGGGGTCAAAAATTGAAAATTTGGGAAATTGGAGATTGGGTGAATTTAGGTGGAAAGAAATCATTTCGGTTGAGCCATGAAACCATTTCAAGCCCATATGAGCCATGAAAGGACTCATTCGAGGCATTCACTATGTTGTTCCTAACCCTCTTGCCAAGGGCTTAGGGGTTAAGGACCATCCATGTGAATCACCCACATGAGTCAGGAGGTTAAGTTGGGTATGGGTGTGGTTTTAGGAAGTGTGTGGAAATGTAGTGTGTAAGTGTAGTGTAAGTCGGCCCCTCACCGGACCAGGCCACCTGTGGGTAGTCCTAAGGCCAAAGAGTCCTATAGGAACTCATCCTTTAAACTTCCACATTTGATTTCAACCCTCTAGGTGATTAGGGGTCTATAGTCAAGTTTGTGGAGTTTGCGGGGAGTTTAGAAGTGGTTTGAATTTCTAAAAGACGGGTCCCAATTCTAGTCCTCTAAGATAGTCAAAAGAAAAAGCCTAAGGCTAGATCCTAAGCACTAAAAAGAAGAAGGGAAGACCTCATCAAAAATGAGGTCAACATGTATAACTTGCTGTGTCGTAACTTCCCGTAGTGGAACTACCTCTGCCCACTTGGAGCGGTGGTCTGTAGCTGTGAGTATGAGTCTGTGTGCTTTAAAAGATTGAGAGTTTATCAGGCCCACTATATCCGTGCCCTAACACTCGAATGGCCACGAGGCAATTGTGGGGTGTAGAACATTCGGAGATTGGTGAAAGACTACTACGTACACTTGGCACTAATGACATTTCTTTGTTGTATCCTTGCAGTCCATCATCATTGTCGGCTAGTAGTCTCTATGTCTTTTGATTTTCATCTTCATTTTCGGTCTTGACTGGTGAGCACCACACAATTTGGAATGTACTTCTTTGACGATTTTCTGTGCTTCTACTCTGTTGAGGCATCTGAGCCACATCTGATCGAAGGTTCTTCTATGCAGAGCACTGTCAATTATGGCATATAAGAGAGCTCTCTCATGAATCTGATGCGCTGCTGACTTGTCTTATGGCAACCTTCCTTTTGACAAATATTCTATCAATGGTTGTGATCATAGGAAAATATATTAATAAATTCATACCCATTTTTTATGAAATTGCACTTTAAAGAAAGGTATTTTCTTTATTTTATTGTAGAAATGAAGATTTATAAGTGATGAAAACAAAAAAACATGAAATGGAGCGAATTTGGATAAAAAAGGAAGAAATTCATGCAAAATGAACTAAGTCGCTGACGGCGAGATCGAGCTCTCCGACGGCGAGATCATGAGGAGAATTTTTTAAGGATTTGCAACTACCTCACCTACAGCGAGCCCGAGCCCGAGCCCGCCGACGGCGAGATCACGCGGTTTGGAGATCTTCTAGAAGCCCCGGCGACGGCGAGACTGTTCAAAATGCCAGATACATTGAACCTGGATGCTTTTTGAAGAGGTGTTTAAGCACCCCTTGGACCTTTCTCTACCTCTATAAATAGAGGACGAATTTTAGTATGTGGTGTGTCTACTGAGTGTCAATTTGAGAGAGTCTTAGTGTCTACGGTGTGTCTATTTTCAGAGAGTCTTAGTGTCTACTTGGTATCTATTTTAAGAGTTTTAGTAAGTGTAATTAGTGAGTTTAGAAGTGTGTTGTACTAGAAGGAAAAGTCAAAGGAACTTCAATGAGTCTGCTTAGGGAGGAAATCGAGATAAGTATCTTTGTTTATTGTTGTTAACGTTAAATGAAATCCATGCTTTGTTTAATTTCCATGCATTCTGAGTAGTTTTCTTAGTCTTTCTCCTTGTTTATGAAGTTATGTGAATTGATGAAATTAAATAGAAGTGCCTAATATATTAAAATAAATTGTGATAATTTTTACTTAAAACTTAATTTACTTTTCAATCTGGCCCATTGATTTGTTAAAATATGTTTAATTATCAACTATAGTAAAGATTACATCCAATATTCAGGGAAGTCAAAATCCTTGGAAGGAGGGTGCAAATAAATAGGGAAATTTTATTTATCAGACGTAGAATTGGATATTTTAGTGTGACGGACTGAAATATTCAATTTGGTCCTATTGTTTGAGAGCTGAAGTGTAGATGTTAGCCCTCAAGTGAGAGGAACGTGGTAGCTCTGAAGTGGCGACCGGTATCCTCCCGGCCCTAACCGTAGCATTCGGTAATCAAGCATAGGACTAGTCAATGTTCTTTACACTCTGGACTAAAGGGTAAAGAATAGGAGTACTCCTATTTGTCACAATACAATAAAAAAATCTATTTGAATTCATCATTCACTTAATTTTCTAAAAACAAGGGGAAGGATACTTTTTCAAAAGTCTTTAGATCAACTTTATTTAAAGCATTAGTTTACTTTAGTTCGCTTTGGTTACGTATTCTAAATTTTTGTATATTATATTAGTAAGTAAATACTTTTAAATTTTAGCTGTTACAAATCTTTTAAAACTTCCCTGTGGGATTGATAACCCGGACTCCACTAGAGCCCTGTATTACTTGATACGATACATATACTTGCGTAGAATCCATTATATATTCCATCATAAAATCAAATATATATATTAAAGCGGGATCAAGTTTTTGTTGTCGTTGCTATTAACATAATTTGCAAACATTAAAAAGTGGGTCAAGTTTTTAGCGCTGTTGCCAGGGAAGTAAAGAAATTATTTACTAGAGTAACGGACTATTTTAAAATTTATTTTACAAAATTGTATGCGTAATTTTGGAAACGAAAATTTAATACCTTACGATTCGGAATTAGAGCATACAATTAAAAGAATTAGAAAACAAAAAAGAGAAATTATAAATTTAACACAAATGGGGAATATTCCTAAAAATGAAAATATCAATCAACAGAGACCATTAAGAGATTATGCCAACCCTACATTAGATGAAATTCATTTAACTATTTAAAACCCACGATGCACATTGCTAACTCATTTGAGCCGAAACACTGCAATTATCCAAATGGTACAAAACAATCAATTTAGTGGTTCACCTATCGAAGATCCTAATTTACATCTTGCTAGTTTTTTAGAACTATGTGCTACTTTCAAATATGAAGGAGTATCTAACGATGCTATTAGACTTAGACTTTTCCTTTTTATTTAAGGGATAAGGCTAAAATGTGGTTAAATTTGTTAGCACCTGGATCTATTAAAACTTGGGGCGAGTTATCCCAAAAATTTTTATCCAAATATTTTCCACCATCTAAAACTACTAATATTAGAAATGATATAACTTCTTTTAGTCAGTTTGATGAAGAATCAATATATGAAGCTTGGGAGAGATTTAAAGAACTTCTTAGGAAATGCCCACATCATGAGTTACCAGATTGGTTAACTATTCAAACTTTCTATAATGGATTAGTAGGATTTCTTAGATCAATCATCGATGCTGCTGCTAGAGGATCATTAATGTCAAAACCATTTGATTAAACCTATGCACTAATTGAAGAAATGGCTACCAATAATTTTCAATGGCCTGCTGATAGAATGAATCCGAAAAAGATAGCCAGTATTCATGAAAATGATGCAATATCTATGTTAGCTTCGCAAATTGGTGCTATATCTAAAAAATTAGATCATTTTGGAATGAATTACTCTCCAACTATATTAGAAGAAAACTCATTTGGACAACTTATAGAATCCCAATCTCATTATGAAACTATAAATGCTATTAATAATAGAACTAATAATACTTATGCGAATTATTATAATCCTGGATGGAAAAATCATCCTAATTTTAATTGGAATAATAATACAACTAATCAACCATGGATGAATAACATAACACAACCATTAGGAAATCCCTCTAACCAAGGAAATTCTAATTATAAACCTTGTTATCCACCTGGATTTAATAATAATAACCCTCAATTTAAAGATAAAAAATTATCTATAGAAGAATTAATATTAAATATGGGTCAATATTTACAAAATCAAGGAAATCAATTACAAAATCAAGGAAATCAATTACAAATACAAGGAAACTAATTACAAAATCAAGGAACAGCTATTAAAAATATTGAAACTCAACTTGGACATATCGCTACCGCGCTTAATAATAGAATACATGGAAGATAAAGGAAATGAACAAATTAAAGCGATACAATTATGAAGTGGAAAAGAATTAGAACCTCAAATTCAGAAAGAACTGGAAAGTCAAAAAGAGGAAGTGGAAATCGAAAAGGAAACTAATCAACAAGATTCGAACTTAGAAAATCCTTTAATACCAATGAAAATTTCAGTTGAAAAACCTCCACCACTGTTTCCTCAACGACTAAATCAACATAAAAAGATAAACAGTTTGCTAAATTCCTTGAAATTCTGAAGAAATTAACAAAAAATATTCCTTTCGTAGAAGCTTTAGAACAGATGCCAAACTATGTAAAATTAATGAAAGATATTCTAAAGAAAAAAAGAAAATTTACCGCTAATGAAATGGTCGCACTTAGTGAAGAGTGTAGTGCTATTATTCAGAAAAAGCTTCCTGAAAAATTCAAAGATCCTCGTAGTTTCACTATACCCTGCGCTATTAGAGAAAAATTCTATGGAAAAGCTTTGTGTGACTTAGGAGCAAGCATCAATCTAATGCCTCTATCAATTTTTAAGAGATTAGGATTGGGAGAAATTTCACCTACTTCAGTAACCCTTCAGTTAGCTGATCGTTCTGTTACATATCATAAGAGAGTTATTGAAGATGTTTTAGTAAAAGTAGATAAATTTATCTTCCCTATAGATTTTATTGTTTTAGATATGGAAGAAGATAAAGAAATTCCTATCATCTTAGGAAGACCATTTTTAGCCACGGGAAAGCTATGATTGATGTTCGAAAGGAGAATTAACTATGAGAGTAAATGACCAAAAAGTAACTTTTAATATTGCTAAATCAATGAAATATCCTGCGCTAGAAAAAGATGATGAGTGTTTTCGAATGGAAGTACTCGATCATTTACAAAAAGAACATTTTAAGAATATTATGAAGAAAAATTAGAAAAAGAAAATACTGAATTAATTGAAAAAGCCAATATAAATGAAGAACTAGATTATATTCAAGAAAATTTTAAATTTTTGGATAAAATAGAAAACACTGAAAAAATATAGTTCCATCGATTATTAAACCTCCTCAACTTGAGTTAAAAATATTACCTAATCATTTTAAATATTCTTACTTAGGTAATTCTTCAACTCTACCAGTTATTATTTCATCTAAATTAAATGAATTTCAAGAACAAAAACTTTTAGATACCTTAAAAAAATATAAGAAAATTTTTTGTTAGACTTTAGCAGATATTAAAGGAATTAATCCTTCAATCTGTATGCACAGAATTATTTTAGATAATGAACATAAGACTAAAGTAGATCCCCAAAGGAGAATAAACTCGATAATGAAAGAAGTAGTCAATAAAGAAATTTTAAAATGGTTAGATAATGGTATTATATATCCTATTTTTGATAGTGCTTGTGTAAGCCCAATTCACTGTGTGCCTAGGAAAGGAGGAGTGACCGTAAAAGCTAATGAAAATAATGATCTTATCCCTATAAGACAAGTTACTGGATGGCGAATATGTATTGATTATAGAAAATTAAACACGACCACCGGGAAAGATCACTTCCCTTTACCATTTCTAGACCGGATGTTAGATAGATTAGCCGGACATAAGTATTTTTGTTTCTTAGATGGATATACCGGTTATCATCAAATACAAATTGCTCCCGAGGATCAAGAGAAAGCTGCATTTACTAGTCCTTATGGAACTTTCGCTTTTCGAAGGATGCCTTTTGGATTGTGTAATGCACTGCAACATTCCGGAGATGTATGATGTCTATATTTAGTAAATTAATTGATAATGGAATAGAAGTATTTATGGATGATTTCTCTGTATTTGGAACATCATTTGACACATGCTTAAATCATCTTGAAAAAGTATTTGAAGTATGTGAGAAAACTAATTTAGTTCTTAATTGAGAGAAATGTCAATTTATGGTTGTAGGCGGCATTGTATTAGGGCATAAAATTTCGGAAAAAGGAATAGAAGTAGACCCTTCAAAAATTCAAGTTATAGCTAAATTACCACCTCTAACTAAGGTAAAAGGGGTAAGAAGTTTTCTTGAACATGCTGGATTCTACAGACGTTATATAAAAGATTTTTCAAAAATTACTAAACCTCTATGCCAACTTCTTGAAAAGGACAAGAAATTTGAATTTACAACCGAATGCCTCGAATGCTTTCGAATTATTAAAAGATAAATTAATTACGTAACCTATAATAGTTTCACCTAATTGGGAGAAATCATTTGAACTTATGTGTGATGCTAGTGATTATGCTATAGGAGCGAGTTCTTGGCAAAGATATGATAAGATTTTCAAAGTTATATATTATGCTAGTGAAACTCTAAATGATGTTGAAATAAATTATACAGTTACTGAAAGAGAATTATTAGCAATTGTATATGCTTTTAATAAATTTCGACATTATCTAATAGGAACTAAATGTATTGTGCATTCTGATCACTCTGCTATAAAATATTTAATGCAAAAGAAGGATTTTAAACCAAGATTAATTAGATGGATATTATTAATGCAAGAATTTGATTTTGAGATCGTTAACAAAAAGGGAACTGATAATCAAATTGTCGATCATTTATCAAGATTAGAATATCATGAATTATCCGATACGATAATGAAATTATAGACAGCTTTCCCGATGAACAACTTTATAATATAAATGAGTGGAAAATACCTTGGTATGCTGATATAGTAAATTATATTGTAAATGACATTTTACCATCTATGTTAACTTTGCAACAACAGAAAAAATTCATTCATGATACTAAAACGTACTTTTGGGATGAACCATACTTATATAAGCAATGCAAGGATTTAATTATTAGAAGATGCGTGCCTTATGAAGAAATTGAACCAATTATTCAAAAATGTCATGATTCTAATTTTGGAGGACATTTTGGGACAGATAAAACTGCGTATAAAATTCTACAATCTGGATTCTACTGGCCTACTCTATTTAGAGATGTATACAGATATATAAAAACCTGTGATAAATGCCAAAGAGTAAGAAATATATCAAGAAAAAATGAAATGCCTCTGAATTTTATATTAGAAGTTGAAATTTTTGATGTTTGGGGATTAGATTTCATGGGACCTTTTATTCCTTCATTTGGAAACTCATATATATTAGTAGATGTTGATTATGTTTCCAAAGGGATTGAAGCGTAAGCTTTACCTAAGTGTGATGCTAAAAGTGTTTCAAAATTTTTAATGAAAAATATTTTTACTAGATTTGGAATGACGAGAGTGATTATCACTGACGGAGGAACTCATTTTAGAAACAAATATATTCACAAACTAGTAGAAAAATATAATATTATTCATAAGATATCAACTGCTTATCATCCACAAACTAGTGGATTAGTTGAAGTTTATAATCGAGAGATTAAGCGTATTTTAGAAAAGTCTGTAAACCCTAATAGATTGGACTAGTCTATAAGACTAGACACTGCATTATGGGCATACAGGACTGCTTATAAAACTCCGATTGGAATGACTCCTTACAGGCTTATATATGGAAAAACTTGCCACTTACCAGTTGAATTAGAACATAAAGCATATTGGGCGATTAAAGAATTTAATTATAATATGAAAGAAGCTGGTGAGAAGAGATTGTTGCAATTAAATGAATTAGAAGAATTAAGGAATGAATCATATGATAATGATAGGATTTATAAAGAAAGGATGAAATTATGGCATGATCGGAAGATTAATCGGAGAAATTTTGAACCAGGACAAGAAGTTTTGCTATATAATACTAGATTGAAATTATTTCCTGGGAAATTGAAATCTTGATGGTTAGGACCTTTCACTATAACTCAAATATTTTCATATGGAACTATAGAAATTGAAGATCCAAAAATAGAACTTATATTTAAGGTAAACGGACATAGATTAAAACCATATTTTGAAGGTAGAAGACCAAATTTTAAAGAGGTTTTAATGCTTAGTCGACCTGATTACTAACTGAAATTAGGTCGGGCTGACGATGTTAAACCAAGCGCTTTATGGGAGGCAACCCATAGTAGCCTTTTATTTTAATTATATACAAATTAGTGAGTCTGTATTATTAAAACAAATCTTACTACTCAATTTTTTAAATCATCACAAACTCGAACCTATATGATGAGATCAGAAAATATTCGGACCAGAGCGAAATTGGGCAATTTTACGAAATCTTGCCGACGGCGAGGTCGATTCTCGCTGACAGCGAGATTGGCGCCTAATTACATTTCAGTTTATAACTAGCTCGCCGACGGCGAGAAACTTCCTGCCGACGGCGAAGCAGTTGAAAAATTGGTTTCTTAAGTTTTTTTGTGCAGTTTTGGACGGTTCTAAAGCCATTTCTTTGTAGAAAACCATCCCAAATTCATTTTTACACTGTTTTCTTCCTATGAAACGACTAGAGACCATTCCTTTCAATCCAAAATGGCCACTAAACTCCTAGAAACCACAAAAACTAGAGTTTTCAACCGAAGAAAATTCGTCAGTTCGGAGGCGCAGCGTATTTTCAACAAAGTTTTGATGAAGAAGCGACTTATTAAAGAAAGGGGATTTGTCAACAAAGGAGTAGAAAATTTCACAACAAAAATTGAAGAAATGATCGCGCAGCGGCATTGGGAGCTATTTTGTTATACGACATCCGCTGTAGTTATTCCTGTAGTTAAAGAGTTTTACTCTAATCTACATGCGATCAATAATGGAAGTGTCTACGTCAGAGGAAGATGGGTAACATTTACTCCTTCAAGGGTAAATGAATTATTTTCTATAGAAAATACCCCTGTCTGTCTTTATTCAAACTTTGTTCCTTCAAGATACAATATGAACGAGATTTATAGATACCTGACCGACAAACCTGATGATTGGGAATTGCGCGAAGACGGGTATGTCAGTTTTTTCTGCATCACTTCTTAACCCTGTCTTGAAGCATTGGCATTTCTTTATCTCATCAAAATTATTACCCACTATGAGGGTAAATAAGGTTTCAAAGGAATGCGCTATATTAAATTACTCGTATTCAAATTGGACTACCTATCGATGTTGGATCAATTATAGTAAAGTCTGCATTGGGATTAATTATGCATGGGTCAGTTCATGGACTTGGACACCCATCGACTATATTTGTTTTATGCAGTCAGTACCAAGTTTCTTATGAGGCTTGGGAAAAGGTACTTTTTCCATGGAAACCACTCGATCCTACGGATATGTTTCCAACTTTGGATAACAATGATGAGATTATCATTATTTCTGACAGAGCATCACAGAACAATCCTTTAGCAAGGCCCCTTACTGATAAAACAAATTTCATTCTGAAAAAGATTAAACGATTTGAGAAAGAGTTGCAGAAAGTGATGAATTCCATCGATAATATCTCTGATATGTTTGATCACATTGACTGGAGGATGAAGGAGCACTTTGATCATACTGGACATCCGGAGGCCAGTTTTATTCATTTACTGAGACAGAAAGGGTGGATTGATGAAGAATCTACTGCAAAATTCCCTTTTAGGCCTTTCTACAATCTATTTGTGCACATGCGTCACATCGAAAATATCAGAGAGGATGTTAGTTCAGACACTGAGGAGTAGTAAAGATTTCTATCTTATGTTATATTTGTGTATATAGTTGTGTTGATTTGGATTTAGGTTTTATTATGATTTGAACTTTGATTTGATCGTCTCAGATTTGATGAAATTATATGTAATTGTTATGTCTCAGCATTTAGAGTGTTGTGGTGTGGATTGCAATGCTGAGTAGTTATGAGAGTTTGAAGTATTGAAGTCTTAACTGTTAGTGTTTAAAAGTGTGAAGTTTGTAAGTCTCATGGATTTCATATATAAAGTTAAATTGTTTGTGTTGTGTGAACTTTTTATGAGTATAAGTAGCTAATCTTCATACTAAATTATTAAATTAAGTGATCGAAAGATTGATTAAGGGCAAATCAAGGTTGAAAATGATTGTCGAATTTCAAAAATTTAAAATTTTGCAATCTCACCGACGGCGAGAATAATCCCGCCGATAGTGAGGGAAAACCCACTGACAGCGAGAGCGATCTCGCCGACGGTGAGATTTTCCCGAGAGTTTAGCCTTGGTAAATTAAATTAGCTCGCCGACAGTGAGATCGCAAAAAGTCCTATATTTGACCAGTCAACCGACACTATTCATCATCCCCTTCCTCAAAACTTCAAAAAAACTGACCTAGGGCTTGTGATATCTTGGATTTGAGGCGATTTCAACACTTTTTGACACCGGATTTCATATTCCCTTGGTAAGAGCTTCACTCCTATGCAAAAATTTTTTATTTTCACCATGGATTTCTTCTACATTGGGAAATTTTGAAAAAATTTGAAATGTAGAGAAAATACTTGGAAGAAATTCATGGAGATTGTTTTAAATGGATTTTAGATGTTATAGGAAGCCTTCTTAGTAATATTTGGGTGTTTAGTTAAGATTTTTGCAAATTTCACAGATCGAAAATGGCTCCACGACAAAAGCGACGGTTGGATTACGACGAAACCCGATTTATGAATGCGAAAGCACAATCAAGATATTTTTATAACATTCAATCAAGAAAATGCATTCAAGATCGAGTTTTTAAGAATCCAGGAGGAGAGGTGGAGCGAGTAATAAAGGAACGAGGATGGGAGAATTTTTGCTATCTTTCATACAGAGCAGCTGTGGAGGAAGTTAACGAGTTCTATGCTAATTTGACTACAATTGATGATGCACCAATCAAGGTCTGGGGATTTTTGGTAGAATTTAACGCTGCAAGGATAAACTCGTTCTATGAAGTTTGTGATCTGCATCTTAGCGAGTATGAGACTTTTGGAATGGTGGAAGGACCTATGGAAGAAGTTATAGAGTTTCTCACTGATGGGAAAGGCGTCTGGAAGATCAAGCAGCGGGAAAGGGTAAATGTTCCTCTTTCTATGTTAAATGCAACTTCAAAAGCCTGGTACTATTTTTTCTGCTCTAGAGTGTTACCCACTTATCACCATAGTGAGGTAACAAGAGATAGAGCAATTCTGAATTTCTGTATTCAGAAAAACAGAAACATAAACATAGGAAATGTTATTTATAGAAATATATTAGCCACCTCAAGAAGTGAAAGTGGAGGAGGACTAGGACATCCTGGTCTTATCTATGCACTCTGCCAATTATCTGGGGTAGAGGCAAGAGATGATGAGGAAAGGTTGAGCCTATGAAACCCATTACTCTGGCTAATATTAAGAAATATGAATCCCACGAAAGATGGAGATCTGGGACAAGGGACTATGTACCTTCTTCAAGTAGAGATATTCCCTCTACTAGCTATGGCCCACCTCCCTATAGTACTCCCACCCTTCAAGATCTGATGAATGAGCTCACCCTAAGTAGAAAGAGTTTTGAACAATTTGGAGAGAATATGGAAAGAAAATTTGAGCATATGGACCACAGGATTGATGGATTGGAAAGAAGACATGATTATGACAGTGAATATCTCCAGCGGCATTCAGAGTACGAAATTGCATATTATGAGGCTGAACGTCGATATAGGAGTGGTGAGTTAGATGTCTTTCCTGAGTGCCCCCGCTACACACAGTACCAGCCTGCTCAGCCTTCTCAACCTGGAGATCAGGGAGATGATATAGCCTGGGATTTTGATGTGGAAGATTAGAGACTTTGTTTAGTTTGTTTAAATTAATTGTTATTTTGAAAACTTTATTGTTCTGCGTGTAATTATTCTGTACTTTCTGTGGACGGTGGATTTGGTGTGTTTGTGTGTTTGCTTATGCTGAAATGTTAGACTTTTTATGTGTGTTAAGTTAGTTTGCAATTTTTCTTTTAGATAGGATGTTAGTTTTTCTTTAATGTGTTGTTTAAATTTTTATAAGTTATGAAATTTTAATATGTTTAGATTGTTTTAATATGTTTAAAGTAGGTTAGTTGATTGTATGTGTAGTAATAGATTAAGTTTTCATTTATTGTGTTTTATACTTATTAAAAATTTCGTATCCTAGCACTTTATTTTAAATACTATATATATGGAAGAATACTAATAGTACAGGTTCTTTAAATAATGAAAAAGCCTGCAAAAATTTCAAGAAAAAGAAATACCTATAGCTCAAAGGTATGATGTACTTTACTATATATTTTTTTCCTTCTCACCATTTAGAAATAGATAGAAAAATTTAAGTTGGGGGAAGGTAAAAATACAAATTTAATTATTAATTTTTTCTCAATTTCTATTTTCAAAAATTATTATCAAATGATTTTTCTATAGTAATTTTTCAATTCAATAAACATGAATTACTTTATATAATTATTATAGAAAGTTAAATAAAATGTTTCTAGTAATCCAAATTAATTTAATAGAATAAGATATTTGGTTAAAAGAAATAAGAATATAGTAAACTATTTAAAGTAAGAGAAACTATATTCTAAAATTGAAATTCTTAAGAATTTAGGTGAAAAAGAAGAGATTGAAACTCAATGAAGTAAAGGCTATGAAATACATATAAGCAAAGAAATATTTTAAAGTTTCAAATTTAGGCAGAAAAAGTTGAAGTTCAAAATTTTTAACAGGCTATCCAGATATAGTAATCCTTAGCTCAAAAAAAATAAAAAAATAAAAAAATAAAAAAAAGAAAAGAGAAGAAAAAATATAAGTGAGGAGAAGTTTTAGGAGATGCCTTATCAAAAATTAGCTTCAATGGAATCAACCTAAAGGGTAAAACTCAATATATTTATAAACTTATATATATGAATTAGTATTTTACTAAAATAGTGTTTTCTTGAACTTCCTGTCATCTAAATATCTTAAGTAAATTACTCTTTTTAATATAATCTTTCCTGAAATAAATAGCGAGCTAGAAATCTTAGATCTGATAACTAAATAATCTTATATCTATAAAGTTAATTTAATTACTTAAAATTATTTCTATTTAACTTTACTATAGTATTATTTAAATTTAATTCATAGTATATCCGAATTGAAAAATTCTATTACGGAAATCATTATTTTTATTTAGTACTAAAATTACTTGAGGACATGCAATAATTAAGTTTGGGGGATTTTGATCACAGGAAAATATATTAAGAAATTCATACCCATTTTTTATGAAATTGCACTTTAAAGAAAGGTATTTTCTTTATTTTATTGCAGAAATGAAGATTTATAAGTGATGAAAGCCAAAAAGCATGAAATGGAGCGAATTTGGATAAAAAAGGAAGAAATTCATGCAAAATGAACTAAGTCGTTGACGGCGAGATCGAGCCCGCCGACGGCGAGATCTTGAGGAGAATTTTTTAAGAATTTGCAACTACCTCGCCGACAACGAGCCCAAGCCCCCCGACGGCGAGATCGCGCGGTTTGGAGACCTTCTAGAAGCCCCGCCGACGGCGAGGTCCTTTCTCACCGACGGCGAGGTCCTTTCTCGCCGACGGCGAGAATTTTCAAAATGCCAGATACATTGAACCTGGATGCTTTTTGAAGAGGTGTTTAAGCACCCCTTGGACCTTTGTCTACCTCTACAAATAGAGGACGAATTTTAGTATGTGGTGTGTCTATTGAGTGTCAATTTGAGAGAGTCTTAGTGTCTACGGTGTGTCTATTTTCAGAGAGTCTTAGTGTCTACTTGGTGTCTATTTTAAGAGTTTTAGTAAGTGTAATTAGTGAGTTTAGAAGTGTGTTGTACTAGAAGGAAAAGTCAAAGGAACTTCAAGGAGTCTGCTTGGGGAGGAAATCGAGATAAGTATCTTTGTTTATTGTTGTTAACTTTAAATGAAATCTATGCTTTGTTTAATTTCCATGCATTCTGAGTAATTTTCTTAGTCTTTCTCCTTATTTATGAAGTTATGTGAATTGATGAATTAAATAGAAGTGCCTAATATATTAAAATAAATTGTGATAATTTTTACTTAAAACTTAATTTACTTTTCAATCTGGCCCATTGATTTGTTAAAATATGTTTAATTATCAACTATAGTAAAGATTACATCCAATATTCAGGGAAGTCAAAAGCCTTGGAAGGACGGTGCAAATAAATAGGGAAATATTATTTATCGGACGTAGAATTGGACATTTTAGTGTGACGGACTAAAATATTCAATTCGGTCCTATTGTTTGAGAGTCGAAGTGTAGATGTTAGCCCTCAGGTGAGGGGAACGTGGGAGCTCTGAAGTGGCAGCCAGTATCCTCCCAGCCTAACCGCAGATTCAGTAATCAAGCATAGGACTAGTCGATGTTCTTTACACCTGGACCAAAGGGTAAGGAATAGGAATGCTCCTATTTGTCACAATACATTAAAAAAATCTATTTGAATTCATCATTCACTTAATTTTCTAAAAACAAGGGGAAGGATACTTTTTCTGAAATCTTTAAATCAACTTTATTTAAAGCATTAGTTTACTTTAGTTCCCTTTAGTTACGTATTCTAAATTTCCGTATACTATATTAGTAAGTAAATAATTTTTAATTTTAGCTGTTACAAATCTTTTAAAACTTCCCTGTGGGATCGATAACCAGGACTCCACTAGAGCCCTGTATTACTTGATACGATACGTATACTTGCATAGAATCCACATTATACATTCCATCATAAAATCAAATATATATATTAAAGCGGGATCAAGTTTTTGGTGCCGTTGCTATTAACATAATTTGCAAACATTAAAAAGTGGGTCAGGCTGATGCCAATCTTTTGTATCATCTGCCACTATTACTACAATCTCTTCTTTCCTAATCTTAAGTAGACTATCGAGGTTGATCTGTGACAAAACCTGGCGTCCATGTACCATAATATCTATAGAATCTTGGGGTGGACAAGCCAATTTTTTAGCAAGTTTAGCTAAAGCGTCCGCCTGGGCATTGTTTGCTGGAGAAACTCTGTAGAATATCACACTTAGGATCTGCTCAAGCATTTTCATTGTGTACCGGTGGTATTCTTCTAATCTTGGTTTCAGAATTTTGTACTGTCCTACCACTTATTCAATGACGAGTTGTGAGTTTCCATAAATCACATTGTCAATTATTTCCATTAGTATTGCTAATTCCAAACCGATGATTAAAGCTTCGTATTCTGCTTCATTATTAGTACATGGTTCTGATAAGTGTTAGGAGAACCTCAGTATCGCCTGATCCAGAGTCACGAAGATTAAACCGGTTCCTACTTTGTCAGGTATCGTTGTATATTATTTTTTATCTCTTAAGGCTGATGATGCTCCGTCGAAGTACATTTCCCAATACCTGACACTGGGATGCTTTATTTGTAGTATTTTTTTGTCAGGTAGTTTGTCGTTGAGCGGGAACCCAGCTGGCATTGGGTGCACTATGAGAAAATCTGCGAGAATCTACCCTTTGGTAGCGTGAAGGGGTACAAAAGTTATGTCAAATTGCAATAGTATCATCGACCATCTTGCTAAGTATCTAGAAAGTGTTGGTCGGGTCATCAAATATTGCAATGGATTAACTTTCGAAATTAGGTTGACCTTATGAGATGACATGTAGTGTCTAAGCTTTTGAGGGGTAAAAACCAAAGTCAGACAATGTTTCTCATAGGAGGATACTTTACTTCTGCTGGTAATAGACGTCGACTCAAGTAGTAGTGTGCATTTTCATTACCCTCATCATTGACTTGGGCAAGTAAGGCTCCGAGAGACTCGTCCAAAGTCGTAGTATAAAGTATCAAAGGTCAAAGGTCTACCATTAGATATCATTTAATATCTTTGAAAGCTCGTTGACACGGCTCTCCCCAAACAAATGTGATATCCTTTAGAAGTAAGTTCGAAAAAGGGAGACACCTTCCTGACAAATTAGATATGAAGCATCTTAAATATGCCAATTTTACTTGAAAAGAACAAAATTATTTCAAGGTTCTATGGGGAGGCATTTCTAATATTTCTTTAATATTTTCTGGGTCAATTTCAATTCACTGATGACGGACAACAAATCCTAGAAGTTTCCCGGAGGTAATGCCAAAAGTGCACTTAAGGGATTCACCTTTAGATTGTATTGCCGTAATCGTTCAAATACAATCCTTGAATGATTTAAGTGATCTTTCCTCATTTTTCTTTTAATGACCAAGTCATCTACATAGCATTTCACTTGGTTGTAAATGATGTCATCAAAGATCTTGGTCATTCCACTTTGATATGTTGCTTCTGCATACTTCAATCCAAACGGCATCACGGTGAAGCAGTAAATCCCGATCGGAGTTCTGAATGTTGCAAGCTTTGCATCTTCTGGAGCCATCTTGATTTGATTGTAACCTCATGATCCATCCATAAAAGAGAAATTTTTGTGTGATGACTCAATGTCAACCATCAGTTCCGGTATCGGCAATGGGAATTCGTCTTTCGGACATGCTTTATCCAAGTCTCTTAAGTCAACACACACTCATATCTGTCCATTTTTCTTCTTTACTGGCACGATGTTAGCTAGCCATGTCAGATATTGTTCTTCTAGGACAAAGTTAGAGTCTATTAATTTTTTTTTCTACTGTAACTTGTTGTTCTATTTTGAGGCGCATTCTCCTAGGATCTTATTTTATTGGTATCTGTCGGCGTGTAAAAAGTAAAAGTTTTAATGTGAGTTTTGGTTGGGGTTGCCCACTAGAAACTGTTGGCCACTGGAATCGAAATCCCGTCGCTCGCTTCGAAAGGAAAGTTTTAATTTAATTATAAATTTAGTTTAGAAAAATATGAAGTCAAACTGATCTCATATTTTCTTAAGTTTAAATGAAAGAGCACTATACCTCATACCTTGTATCTATCCCGAAGGATAAACACAAAATTTGAGGATGAGGCTCGATCAAATAAACTAAAGAAGTAAATGACATCTGTTTTGTCTGTGAAACCGTTTTATTTGCCGACAAGTTCCCCTATTTAATAAGAAGAATTTAATATGGTTTATATTAAGCTAGGTTCGAAAAAGTTTCCTATAAGGGCAAGCCCCTATAGTTAATTAAATCTTTGATAGTTGAAATGACCCAAGAAAACTTTTGATACAAATTAGGAAATATGTTCTTACGACTTCAAAAGGCTAAGATTTTATTTAACGAAATGTGATAGTCGGAATCCAATAGGTGAGTGGTGTCAAGTCTTGAGAAAGAGTTATTGTGGAATCGAAAGGAGGAAGAACTAGGAGAAGGCACGGATTCAAGAAGATTCTCGGTGACTTCTCAAACTATCCTATTATTTGGCTCAATTTAGGGAAAGATTTAATTTATGTTTCATCCTGCCAATTTTAATTAAGTAGGACTTACATTCACTTAATGTCGATCATGTGAATAGCCTAGAAAATGTGAGGATTTATGTCGTATCGAAATGACAACCTCGGAAACCTAGACGAGTTAGGGCTTATAGTGCACCAGGTGCAAAGGCCTAAAATATGAGGTGAGAGTTTATATTGCACTGGGCAAATACCTCGAAGTCTTATGGCTTGTTGTTATTACTAAGGAAATAAGGTTGTTGTTGTAGACTCGTTGTTTGCTCTCTCGAACATGTCCTTCCACATCCTCAATCATGATGCCCTCGGTGTGTTGCCTCGAGCTCCTTGTTCTTTTTGCAAAAATTTTAGTTTTAGAGGTGATAAATGTAGGGGGTGAGAGAACTAGTGTGTTTTAGAATGTTGAAAATTGAGGTGGCTTAGTGTTTTATTTAAACAACTATTAAAATTGATTATAACGCCACCGGTTACGACCCCACGGCTCCCTCATTCTGGTTACATTATTTCATCGGATTCCCTTAGTCTAGATGAATATACTAAATCCAACTTAAAGGATTCTGTACTTTCATTCAGACTGTGGGAGACCTTATCAGCAACACATAGGTTGTGTCATCCATGGAACTTTTGTTCATCCAAAGGGGTGATTTAATTTAGTTATAGTTGAGATTTTATTTTGTTTTTGATTAAATCTTAAGTTGTCTTATATTTTAAAATGTTGTGAAGTGATTTATTTCATCCCAAGCAGTTATATATGCAGTAACGTAAAGTACTGAAAAGTAATGTAGGAAACTGTCCCAAGCAGGTATATGTGCAGTAATGTAAAGTAGTCAAAAGTAAAGCAGGAAACTGTCCCAAACAGGTATATGTACGATAATGTAAGGTATGCAAACTGAGTCAAGCAAGTATATGTGTACCAAAAAGGAAAATAAGAAATCCAAGCACACGTACTAAAAGTAGAGCACGAAATCCTAACAAATAAGTGTGTGTGTGTGTATGTGCCACAGTGTGTTAAAGAAAGACTAAGTGTAAAACCTGTGTAGTAGACCAAAAGGATTCAAAAGAAAACCAAAAGTTCGAAGAGGTAATGTCTCGTAGGAGATCCAGGAAAACAAATTCGTAAAGAAAATCTGTAGGAAATCTGTAGAAAACAACGTGGGAAAAACCTCAGAAAACAAAGGACTACAAATCCAAAAGGCCCGTAAGCACGATGGTGCAAGGACTCAAAGCTATGTTGTATGCCCCACCTTAAGTACTGACTACTAGACCTACTTTCTGCAAAAGGCAGCCTAACCAGACTCAGTAGCCAACCGTGGACCTTTGCAAATTTTTCATTCATTTCAATTTGAATGTCATGCAAGTAAAAAGCTGTAGGTAAGTAGGTTGTTTCGTGGTGGAGGTAATTTTGTATTTTTTATTTTTTTTTTGAAAATATGTATGTGTATTTTTTGTAAAGTAATTTGATCCACAGGTTGACTACCCTAATCGAGCTAGGCTTGCTAACATCTTTAGACCGTCGGCAGTTGAAACCCAAGGACGGGTGAATAGTATTGATAATTTCCTTTCTCTACCCTCTCCAGGGTCTCTGAGTCAGGAGATACTATTCTGTGATTCTCACGGGTCGGTTCTCTATTACAATTCTATCATTGTCCCCATCTCACTTACAGCCTTGTTTGATGGCCCCACATATAACAGAAAGCTAAACATGCACACTTATGTGTCCTATATAAGCACATGAATTGAGCCAATAAACAAGGTGAAAATCAAAGGACAAGAGGTCAAGGGAAAGAAAGAGGAGAAGACGATCCACCTAACAAATGTAGTAAAGGAGGCGGGTTATCTCTCAAAGTCAAAGGAAAGTTAAAACACATGTCAAAGCGGCTAAAGTCTCTCCCAACATGGTGCAGAGAGCTAATGGTAAGAGACGTGAAGAAAATGAGCTAAACCCCTCCAACATGGTGCGAGAGGTTATCATGTAAAGCATGTAGAGTAAAAGGGTCAAACCCCTGTAACATGGAGCCCAGGGTTATCATGTAGTGGATGTAAAGAAGCAAGGTAAAGTAGTGAAGTCATGTGAAGAAATGTGAAGGGTGTAGTAATGTGGCAAAGTGGTGTAACATGTGAGGTAGTGTAGTGTATTGAAGTAGTGTAGGAAATGTAGAAAATGAAGACAAATCCCTCCATCATGGTGCGGGGGATAACTATACAGTATGTGGAGCAAACAGGTTGAGATATGTGAAATCAAAACTCAAAGCTTTGGAAAGTAAGGAGGGAACATGCCCAAAAGGAATGGAAAAAGCCAAATTTGATCAGAGAAAAATTTGGCAGCATAATGGCTTAAAAAGTAAATTTTCACACTGCAATTTGCAATCCAAGAAGTAAACAAGCATGTAGCAATATTCAACATTTCCATCAAATTCCAAGTTTCCCAGAATCACAACATACAACCATATGTATATAGCATCATTCTAAGCATTTTAATCAAGTAGTGCAATGTAAAGAAGAAAGAATTCCTTACTAACATATGAAATTTAAGGCACCCAAGAATATTAAGCATATAAGTTTGAAGCAAACCAAGCATGAATAGCATATCCGAGCTCTCTCCTTGAAGTGGTAAGCATATCATTTCTCCTCTTTTCCTTTTCTCACTTAAAAGCAACTCACATGATGCTTAGCAATGAAAATTTAAAATAAGGGCAGCAAGGGGATGTCCAAAACTAACTTATAAAGAAGCTACCAATGTAATTATTCATGTAGGGACAACAAGTGTTCAAAACCAACTCCAAGACAACACACAAGTGCAGAATTTTAGTTTAGGAATGCATAGGAATAAGCTAAATCAACTCCACATAAACATGTAAGTGCAGATTTTTAGTGTAGGAATTCATAGGAATGATCCAAAATACCTCTAAACTAATGTGCAAGTGCTAATTTTTATCCTTGGAGTGCATAAGGCTGATGTAAACCAACTGATTTTGACATTTTGCATACATAGGATGGTGGCATTTCTTCCCAAAGGAAATGAACATAACCAAAAAAGTTGCTACAACATTGTATGTGACAATACCTCATCATTCCAACAAGCATTTGAAATCATTGGCTCTTTTCATAAGCCAAACATGAAGGCTTTCAAAAGTAAAGTGGAGTGGGTGTAACATATGAAGTTTCATGTATGTAACATGTGAGTATCTTGAAATTGAGTGAAATGAATATGAATGTGAAGTTTCATGTATGTAGTATGTAGGTGTTTTGAAAGTAGGTGAAATGTACGTGAATGTGGAGTTTCATGTTGGTGACATGTGATTGCTTTGAATTTGGTGAAATGTAACATGTGAGATGAATTTCCATGGATATTGCATGGATGTGTTTTAAAATTTGGTGGAATGTAATGTGAATGTGAGATTTCATGAATATAGCATGTGACTGCTTCGAATGTAGTGACGTGCATGTGAAAATTTCAAAAAAAAAACATGAAATGACTTGCATGAAAAAGAGAGGTTTGAGCTCCTACAAGTAAAACACCATTTTAGGCATGAAATGAGGTGAAACACATATGAAATTATAGCCTTGATGTTATGCATATGAATACATGTTGAAATAGATGAAAAACAAGCTATCATAGCTTCAAATTTGGATGTTCCATGTATGAACATGTTTAAATCCGAAAATTACAAATATTTCACCAAATTGCTTCATGTGTATTCTAACCAATGAAAAAGCATTATAAATGCATGGAATTAGTTAGGTATGAATGGAAAACAAGTTTATATGTTACGCACATGAATACTTGATGAAATAAATGAAAAATAATCACATGTGTGTTCAAATTTTGAGAGTTTTGCATATGTCTATCTCCAAATCCGAAAATTGCACATATCTCACCAAACAATTTCACGTGCTTTTTAACCAATGAAAAGCATCATAAATGCATGGGATGAGCTGAAATGTGTGTGAAATTGAAGCTTAAATGATGTATATATGAATACATGTTGGAAAAAGTGAGAAACAAGCCCATATAGCTTCAAATTTGGAAGTTGTATGTGTGTACATTTCCAAATCCGAAAATCACAAGAATGGGTCACTAAGCCAATTTCATTTCCAACTTGCACATGAAATAAGAAAAGCTTTAGATATTTGATGCATAAACTTTGGCTCTCCAAAAAGAGAAAACAAACTTTCCAACAAACCCTCAAACTTGAATTTTCTTTAACCAACCAAAGATGCAAGAAAAGCACTTAAATATCTCATGAGCAATTTCAAATTTGGAACATGTTAAGCATGGACTTTGCCTTACCAAGGCCAACATCAAACATGTAGGTAATGATGAGTTTATAAAAATAAAGTGGTAGGTAGATGAGTATAGCTAAACCATGGTAAGCACCCCTCCTCTTTTTTTTCAAGACCAAATGAAACCGGGCTAATTACTTGATGCTCAAAGAGAAAGCCTAACACATAGAGTTTCCAAAATTTTGAAATCCCCCTCAAGTTCTCTTGCCACCATGCATATAAATGTAACAAAATGAAGCGTAACAAACTTCACTTTTATGAACTTTCAAGATCATATTACCTTCACATGATATGAAACCTTTAGGAATAAAAGCATCAACACTAAATTTCATGAATCAACATAAGGGGAAAAGACACAAGCAAGCTTAAATTTTCTTTCACCACATGTCTTAAGCAAAATTCAAACCTTCCCTTCATCACATTTTTTTTTTAAATGAAACTCATTACACTTGCTATCATTATAAAAAAAACAACATAAGCATAGCTTCCAACTTTCATGAATAGACAAAAATAGCAAAGATATTAGCAAGTTTAACCCTTATCCACCAAATTCATGAATCAACTAAAAGAGAACAAAAATATTTAGCAAGCTTAACCTTCACCAGTTTTCATGAATCAAAAAGAGAACGAAAATATTTAGCAAGCTTTTCTCCCACCAAGTTTATGAATCAAAAAGAGATCATAAGAACTAGCAAACTCCTCTTCTATCAAAACTAAACTTTCCGTTGAATAATTTTCTCTCTCATTTTTTATAAAATAAAACTTGCAACACATAATGTGAGGAGAAAAAAAAAAGAGGGCTAGCCAAACCAACTAATTAAGCCTCGTGGTGAATCGATCCTAACATCTAAAACCAAGCAACCAAATAAATTAAGGAGTTAAGGGATTACCACTTGAAATGAGGCACTAAGGCAAAACAAAAATTCCATCCCCCCCCCCAAAGATTTCGGCCAAGCCAAAAGGAGGCATGAAAAAGCTTCCATACTTCATGTGAAACAAAACGAATACTAAAGGTAGCCATTTCTTGAAATTTTTGAATTTGTTTTCCCTTTTTAATTTTTCTAATTGTTCTTTCCAATTCAGAATCTAAAGGTATTAATCCTTCAGAACCAAATCTTCGCATAAAACAAGGAATAAAATATATATATTTTTCTTTTTTTAAGAAAATTTATACTATTCTATTTCTTTCTTCCTTTGATTTGATCCTCGGTAACAGCGCCAAAAAGTTGACCCGACCGCCTTGCTTAACGCAATAATGTTTGCTTTCAAAAGATAGCCAAAAAGCTTTGACTCGATTTATAAATAGCGGCTAGTGTATAAAATTAATATTATATAAGTAATATTTTTACATGCTAGAGGTACTATGCAAGTATACGTATCGTTTCAAGTAATATAGGGTTTTTAAACAAAGACCCCAGTATCGATCCCACAGGGAAGATTTATAGAAATAAATTTTCTATAAAGTGAAAGCGAAATATAATAGTAAAAATATTTATATTTTGATTATAATTTCTATTAATTTACTAGATGCAATTTAAAGAAAACAATAATTAGCAAATGATTTTATAAACTCTATATAAAATAAACAACTTTCTTTCCTTCAATTAATCTAAGATTTTTAAGATAATTTAATATTCATTGGAGAATTTAATTTATGATATTGTGCCAAATAGAAGCATTCCTATTCTTTACCCTTTGATCCAGGTGCACAGAACATTGACTAATTTATAGAATAGGTCTGGATGTATTGTTAGTAGAATGGGTTAATCTAGGCTCACACTTCTAGATGTCCAAGGGTGGCTATGGTCGGCCCTACTAATGACCCTTTCCTAGTTTATAAATCAAATTATAATAATTTAGTCTGTCACTCTAAAAACTTATCAATTCTACGCCCTTTAAATATTATCTTCCTATTTATTTGCACTTCACCATGAATAGCCCGCACATGGCCTTCGACTACCCAAGGATTCATGTGACATTCACAAGTTAAGAGTTCTTCTCCTACAAGGTTTTTAAACTCTTCAACAGGTTTTAACAATTCAAACGACCAATTTAAAAAGTAAAGTAAGATCAGGTATTAATGTCATCACAATGTTTTGAAAATATTTTGAATTTTAATTCTCCATCAAATCTTTATATTATCTTATCTATCTCTTCATAATTGAAGTAAGAAAGTAACTAACTACTCAGAACACATTGAAAATAAATAACAAAACATGATAATTAAACTTTGAATCAAATATAAAAATATACTTATCTCAAATATTTCTTCTACAGATCTTATGATTCCTACTGACTCCACAGTGTAATGAAATCCAGATGCAATAACTTGAAAATAAACTCACTAAACTAAACAAAAGTGGCCCTAAATTTCTCTCTCTAATTCTCTCTCTAAGGATGAGAGATCTTAAAGTAGATAAGAGAAAGGGGTATAATGGGAGGGGCATGTTTTCTGAAGAATTGGACCTCTACTTATAGGCTTCAAGAGTTGCCTTGAGGCACCTCTTTAAAACATGTCCACATTCAATGAATCTTCTAGAAGGTCGGCCAGGCGCCTAGGCGCCGGAATCTTGCGCCTAGGCGCCGGACACCGCTTCCAGTTCTTCGCACCTCTTCACTTTGGCTCGCACCTCTTCCCGATTAAAACCGTTTTGGAGCGTCCAAATGCAATGTATCACATGTCTTATTATCAAGGAACAATTGCTAGACTTCTAGAATGTCCAATAACCACTCACTCCGTCAAAATAACTGATCAAACGTTGTCAAAAACATGACAGTTTTCGTATCATATCTGGCACATAAACGCCAGGCCATAATTTTTTATACTTTTGGTATTTTGCTCCTTTTTGCTCCTTTTTCCTTCTTAGACCTTTTTACATTACCTACATCCAAAAATACAAAAAATACCTTTCATTAAAGCATAATATCCTTAGAAATTAATAAGAATTAAGACATAAAGAAATAGGTATTTTTTTATAGATCACTAAACTTTCATATGTGTATCATTTGGCTATAAGTGGAACAAAGGAACTCAAGAATCATCTTATAAAACACCCAAGCATGTAAAGCCATATGCAAATTTCGGCAAAGTCAAGAGAGACCAAAAGAAGAAATCCAAAATGTCACATAAAACAGCTCAAGCATTAAACATTTAAGCTTCTCAACATAGAACTTGGGCTAGGAACTTTTCTAATATACCACATGAAATAGCCATAGCCTAAATCATCTCAAGGATGCAATTTCCTTTTCATCTAAAGAGAAATAGATAAACTTTTAAATAGCATGAAAATCAACCTATCTTTGAAGCAAAAAAAAAGAGAAAGAAATGACTTTGCATCAAAATGTAGGACTAACCAAAAGATGGATTGAAGCAAGCAACTCAAAATTCCTACAACACTTCTTCTCCCTTGCTTATGCAAATTTCAACCAACCATAAAAAAGGAGAAGAAGAGGATAATTTAAAACTTAAGGAGGAGGAAGAAGGTGCAAAAATCTTTCACATGGGTAAGGACCATTGGTCCAAGGAAGAAGGAGCCCTTTTACCCACTTTTGAGATGACATAGATGAAAAGAAATGTCATGGAGAAGAAACAAAGCATCAGTGAATTCAAGAGGGCCGCCTTAGATGTGATGGAGAGTAGAAATACCTTTCCATGGTAGAACTCATATGGAGGAGAGGATGCCACATCTTCTTCTTGCACAAGAAGGAGGAGAGAAGCCATGGAAAATTCACACAAGGCAAGGGGAGTGTTCGGCCAGGCTGAAATTGCGAATTAGAGAGAAGGTGGAGGAGGAGGGTTTGGTTGTCTAGGTCAAGAAGGGAGCAAAAATAATATATTTTATTAATTATTTACTCACCCAGGGATGCTGAATTTGACGTCGTTTGCTCGTGCATCAAACTATAGCAAATTTTATATTGATTCCTACTATTTTTGATGTTCTGGAAGCAACGACGCAGTCTATTTCAAAATCCGACGTCGTTTGGGCAACCTCTTCGTTGAAACAGGCCAAAAATAGGTCAAATTTGGGGATTTTGCGATTAAATCAGATTTGGTTAAAATTCAAGCTTAAATTGGTGGCAATCGATTGTTGCTTTAAATTAGGGGGATGTGTTGAAGCGTCAAAAATTCAAATCGGGAAGAAATTGGCTAACATTGAATCAAATTGGGTCAAACCGGAGCCTAAGTCGAGCTTAAGTCAAAATTGGGGCATTTGATGAAATCGGCTTAAATTGATAAAATTAGGCTATGGTGTAGTTGGAGAAAATGAAATTCGTAAATTTTTAGAGATTCTGGGATTTTTTGGGAATTTTTGGAATTTTTCGAATTTTGGGCTAAGCAAGAGTAATTTAGCAATTTCAGGCATTTTTTGGAACTTCGTCAAAAATGTGATTAAAAGGTCTAAAGTGGTTCGAAATTGAATATGGAGTTGAATGGCAGTGTCCGGGAGGGTTTCTGACCACTGCGGAGGGTTTTGTGGGGCCTAGAATGTCGTTCAAGTAGCGACTATTTAAGCCGTGAGAGGTCATCGGTAACTCAAAAGTATGGCATGTTTACAGTTAAACTTCATCATTTGAGGAGGGGAACACTCTGGAACAATTTTTGGGAACCCCGGGTGACTGTGGAATTTTTGGTTTTGGGTCCCTTTTTCAGGGGCAATTTGGTAACTTCGGGGTAAACATTGAAATTTTAGGAAAAGTGAGGTATTGTCAAACGATGAAGTATGGAATCATTTTGGATGGGTTACACGCTAAGGAAAGCCTCCTTTGGTCCTCTATGTGGTGATCTTAGCTCTTTTGGCCATAGGCTTAAGGCTAGTGGGACCACTCATATAAGGGTCCGAAGGTCGAAGTGTAATGTATTTGATTTAGGATGTGAGTGTAGAATGTGAATGTCAGTGTGTGACACAGGCTTCCCGAGGGCTAATCCTAAGTCTTAGTCACCTATAGGGATTTCAATTAGACTTCCTTATGCTTGGTCTTTTCCTCCCAAAGCTAGAGGTTAGGCCTCAAGCACATGAAAATTCAAGTGAAGTACGAAGAGTTTGAATTCCTATGGGGAGGGTTCCATTGCTAGTCCTCTAAGAAAAGTCACTAGGAAGTCCTATGGCTAGATCCTAGGAAATCTATAGAGAAACTAGACCTCAACAAAAAGTGAGGTCAATAAAAGGACCCCCAATAGGTGTGGTGTGCGGGAAGAGCACACCGCACGTATTGGTGTTGACCGACGAGATCAACTAAACCAATACAACTATCTAAGTGTAAACTGCAGATAGAAAGAAGTATTCAGTGAGGGAGTATCCGTTGAGGATTGAACTTCCGCTGGGGAAAGGTGGGTGGAGATCCTTTAAAATAATGATGTGACTTCATGACTCCACATCCTGAAGGGGACCCGGTCCAAGCGATGGTTTAGAATTTGATGGAAATTTGTAGTTCGAGAATTTGAATTTTAATTTGAAGTAAATTTGAGATTTTGATTTTGAAGTTTTAACTTGTTGATTTTGGAATTTTTAGATTTAGATTTTGTTGATTTTAGCTTGTTAATTTTTTTTGAAATTTTGAAATTTTGATTTTGAAGGTTAAAGGTAATTGAGCGACCTTGCATTGCTCTCGAAGAGTGTGTGGTGTAGAAAATTTGTGGAAATTGTAGGGAAAGTGAGAAAGAATAAAGAGTAAATGTAAGGAATCGAGCGATCCCGCGCTGATCCTGGAATTTATGACATGTAGGAAAGTATGAAAATTGTAAGGAATAGGACGATCACGTGTCGATCCTAAAATGTGTGACAAGTAGGAAATGTATGGAAAATGTATGATAACGTAGGAAATGTAAATTAAAGTAGGTGATTCAGTATCGGATGTAAAATCCTCAAGCTCTAAAACTTGAATTTGAAACATTGAGATAGGGTGCGGCCCCTAAAGAGGAAAATGTGAATGCGTTAGGGGGCGGCCCCTAAAGCTGAAAATATGAAAGTGATAGGGGGTGGCCCCTAAGGCGGAAAATGTGAATGTGATAGGGGGCGGCCCCTAAGGCAAAAAATGTGAAAGTGATAGGGGGCGGCCCCTAAAGCAGAAAATGTGAATGCGATAGGGGGCGGTCCCTAAAGCAAAAAATGTGAATGCGATAGGGGGCGGCCCCTAAGGCAGAAAATGTGATAGCGATAGGGCGCGGCCCCTAAAGCGGAAAATGTGAAAGCGATAGGGGCGGCCCCTACAGCAGAAAATGCGAAAGTAATAGGGGGCTTCCCCTAAAGTAAAAAATGCGAAAGCGATAAGGGACGGCCCTAAAGCAGAAAATGAAAATGTGAACGGGGGCCGCCCCTTAAGCGGAAAATGCGAATGTGATAGGGGGCGGTCCCTAAAGCGGAAAATGTGAATGCGATAAGGGGAGGCCCCTAAAGCGGAAAATGTGAATGCGATAGGAGGCGGCCCCTAAGTCGAAAATGTGAATACGATAGAGGTCAGCCCCTAAAGAAGAAAATGCAAAACCGAAAGGGGGTGGTCCCTAAATCCCTAAAGCGGAAAATGTGATTATGATAGAAGCGGCCCCTAAAGCGGTGGATAAGAAAGCATAAGAATGAGGTACTCAGGATTGTGAAGGAAAAGCTTTCTTCCTTTTGTTTCAGTTTCTTTTCGCTTATTTTGTTTGATGCAGATTTTTACTTCATCGTATTTGTTGTAAGATTTGGACCCAGTCACAGACAAGGACGGCATTAGCAGTTTGCAGGGCAAGGTTGTCTTTGAAACGTTGTGATGTGCGGTACTTCTTGGGGTATCATCCACTGATTGTAAGGTCACCACAGCTGGAGAGACCGCAATTTTGTAGCTTCGCTTGTAGCAGTTATCGTTCGCTTTGACATTGATTTGTAAAGACTGTCCAGGTTGTCTTTAAGAATTCTCTCTAACGCTCTTTGAATTAACGTTGGAGTTGTATCTATTGGGCACTAAAATTGTGCAAGTTTTCTTTGGGGAGTCGTTCTGACACTCTTTGAATTGACATTGGAGTTGTATCTGTTGGGCACTAAAATTGTGTAAGTTTTCTTTGGGAAGTCGCTCTGACGCTCTTTGAATTGACTTTGGAGTTGTATCTGTTGGGCACTGAAATTGTTCAAGTTGTCTTTGGTAAGTCGCTCTGATGCTCTTTAAATTGACATTGGAGTTGTATTTGTTGGGCACTGAAGGATATGACTTCAGGCTCGAATTTCCATTAATTGCTAATAACATGACCCTTTACCTTAATTCCTTCTTTCTAGGCCTAAGTAGATTTTAAAATTTATGTTCATGTGATTAAAATGTTTTTCAATGTCTAAAGATATTTCTGAGTCAATTAATGAATGACCAAAAGGCATAAAAATCACTTGACTCAAGCTTCTTCTCAGGGAGACTTCTTGTTTTCTTTTTTCCATTTATTTTCTTTTATTGAGTTTTTTGCACAAATTATTTTTTTGTCCTTTTTTTAATTGAGAATTACTATATCTGGTGGAGCACATACTAATGATTTTGGATGCCTAAATTGAGACACCAATTTTTTTTTATGTGCTCACCTCAATCTTCTTCTCAATTGGACTTTCAGAAAAAAAAAAGCTTTTTTTTCTTTTTCTTTTTTTTATTTTTTTATTTTTGCTCCTTTTGTTTTCTGAGAACTATTGTATTTGGTAAGACATATTTCTTTTAAAGATTTTGAATGTTGAAACTCCCCAAATTAATAATTCTGAAATGTTCCGTAACATGAATCCTAAGATATTATAACTTATCAGAAAGTCTGGACCCTGTCACATGGCTGAGAATTAAAGTGCTCATGATATCTCGAATCAATTACTCGTATTTTAAGCACACTAATTCATTTTTAAATCTACTTAGATCCCAGTCCAAATTCCTTAAAGTGAAGGACCCAGTTATTAGGGCATTAATTTCATTCTTCCTTGAAGTCACGATCTTATCAAAATATCCAAATTTCCTTTTGAGTTGATGAGCTTTTGAAATATTGAATAATTTTGAACAACGACAAACCATTTCTTTTCTTTCATTCATAGTGGTGGGAGGGACGGGGCAAACTAACATCAATCCTGGTAAAGTCCCTTGTTACACTAATGGTAGTAGTACGATAATAGTCAAGAGATGTCTCATCCGTCGTAAGTTATACAAAAGTCAGTTAGAACTAACAGCTTGACCGAAATCATATTGATAGAAACTCTTTTAGGTTCTTTTCAAATATTATTTCGGGATCGTTATGCTCCCATTCTTAAAGTTTTCCTCAAGTTAGTCTTTGAACCTGAAGCACTCCTTTATAGTATGTCAAACAAATCTGTGGTATGGACAAAAGTTGGGGTGGTCCTTCTTATTCATCTCCCTCGGCTTCTTCGGCTCAGGCAACCTGAACTCTGGTTTCTTGATCATATTCATGAACAACTTTGCCATGGCATCATCCTTGAAGGAATACTTTTTGTGTAGCCGATCTGATGTTGTTG
This sequence comes from Papilionanthe hookeriana x Papilionanthe teres, assembly GCA_022702705.1. NCBI lineage: Eukaryota > Viridiplantae > Streptophyta > Magnoliopsida > Asparagales > Orchidaceae > Papilionanthe > Papilionanthe hookeriana x Papilionanthe teres. Next base: position 148,969,864 of record CM040427.1, read on the forward strand.
GAACATATCTTCCATCTGCTCTATACGGCCTCTGTTGGGGCGACTGCTGGCCATACTGCTGGACATGCTGAACATACTATGGCAGTTGCTGAACGTACTGCGGCGGCTGCTGAACGCACTGCGGCAGATGGGGCTGACCTTAGTATTGAGCATACTGAGGCTGAATATATTGTAGGGGCTGACTGTACTGTGCTGAGGCTGACTGTACTGTGTTGGAGGCTGACTGGGAGTGGCTTTGACTAAATTCTCAGTTATTGCCTTTGTCGACTGTCACCACTACACCTTATCTTTTCTCAAATGCTTTGACGGGCCTTTACTTCTCTGTTTTCTTTGTAGGTTCCATGTGCTTAAGTTCTTCCTAAAGACGGCTCGCCTCACTGAATAGCTTCTCGAAGGATTTAATGGTCAAACCTTTGAGCATGAAGGCCACCTGACTGTGGATACTCTTGAGTAGTATCTCGATCGCATGTTGTTCCTGTAGTTGAGGTTCACATTTCATGCTCAGCTTTCTCCATCTAAGAATGTAGTCAACCAAGGACTCGAGGGGCTTCTGCCGCTCTACTACGAGATCACCAACGGTGATGTGGTGTTGTGCGCTGGCGAATCTTTTGACGAACAAACTCTCAATTTCTCCAAACGTCTTCACCAATTTCTTGTGAAGTTCTACGTACCAATCAAAGGCTATCCCTGACAGACTGCTGATGAACTGTCTGAAAAGCAGTGCTTCACTCCCTCCTGCATTACAACAACTAGCTCTGAAATGGGCGATATGCTGGCGAGGGTTTCTGGTACCATCAAATGTTTTGATGGTCGGTGGTACGAAGCCCGTAGGGTAAGGCACAGCATCAAACTCTTCCGGATAAGGTCTACCCTTATAAATTGATGCACCACCTTCTGATTGAGCTAAGACCTCCCGAACCTTCTGCTCGATCATCTGATCAACATTTAACAAATTGGAAGTTGGGTCTTTCTTCTGTTGTTCTTCTCCACTGGTGGAGGCAAGTTCTCTTCTTTCATCTGTAATGTGTATAATTTCTGGTTCATTGATTTTCGGAGATGCTTTAGGTCGTGATTGTGTCTGTCCATGTACCGTAGACATTGCCATCATGGCGGCAGTCAACTCTTCCATTCGTTTTTCTAGTTGGATTATTCATTCATCTCGGGTCTGGATGGCCCTCTGGTATTCCTCTATGGTGTTCTCCTCGGTAGGGGAGTCTCTCGCACAGCTGAGGTGGCCCTAGTTTCCACCATGTTGATGTCCATGAATTTATCCATGTGGTCTGACAGGTAAAAATCCTCATTGTCAACATCCAATCCTCGTTCTTTTGCTAATTCTGAAATTTCCTTACGTAGTTTCTATATTTTATCTTATATCCTCCTTTCTTTTATTGACTGGAGATCCAACGGTCTTTCTGTCATTGATTCTGAGGCAACACTGGCAGTGGCGATGGGAATATACGACTCGTGGTCCATATTATGGCTAACTGACTTCTCCAATTGCACTGGTGCAGCAACCTTTGGTATCCATACCTTTCTTTTAGATCCTGATGTCTGGAGGTAGGATGCCTTGGTGGGGACATCAGAGTGAGAAAAAGAGGTGTGCTCCCTAGGGTACAGACCATGTACGGAGGATCGTAATCCTCCCCCACCGTTCTCTGACAGGCATTTCTCTTGGGTTTTAGTAGTTGGTATTCTCGAACCCAATTGAGACTTAACTGGTCTACGCCTGACGGGCGCTGAAGCGGTAGCAGCTTGTTGACCTCATTTTTGATGAGGTCTTTTCTCTTCTCTCTCCTTGTACTTAGGATCTAGCCTTAGACTTTCCCTTTGACTACCTTAGAGGACTAGAAATGGAACACACCACTTAGAAATTCAAACACCTCTAAACTCCCTGTAAACCCCATAAGTTTGATTGTAAACCCCCAAGTCACTTGGAGGGTTAAGATCAAATGTGGAGGTTTAAAGGATGAGTTCCCTATAGGACTCTTTGGCCTTAGGACTACCCTGAGTGGCCCGGTCTGGTGAGGGTTGACTTGCACACACATTACACTTTCACACACATTCCAATCCTAAAACCACTTTTACCTAGCTTGACTTCCTGACTCATGTAGGTAATTCATATGGATGGACCTTAACCCCTAGGCCCTTGGCTAAGAGGGTTAGGAACAACATAGTGAATGTCTAAAATGAGTCCTCTCATGGCTCTTGTGAGCTTAAAATGGCTTCATGGCTCCACCAAAGTGATTCCATTTTACTCAAACTCGATCAATCTTTATTTTTCCAAAATTTCAATTTTTGACCCCCGGGGCCCTAAACCCACCAAGCCTACCAAATGCTCTTGAAATTGCCCAAAATTTGCAAAATTACCTAAATTACCCAAAATTCCTCAAAACCAATCCTAAACATTTCCCACTATTCAAATTGATCATCCTTAGCCAAATATACCAAAATTTCCAAATATACCAAAATTTCCAAAAATACCCCTCAATACCCTCCAAATACCCAAAATGCCCTTCTTAACCAAAAAATCCAAAAATCCCAAATATTCTCAATTTCATTTTGTTCAACTACACCATAGGCCAAGTTTGTCAATTTAACCCACTTTTATCAAAACCCCCAACTTGAACCATTCTTAACCCAAGTGGACCCAATGTCAAACCAAATCAACCCAATTGACCTCAACTTTGACCCAATTCAATTATGAACTTCAATACAATATCCCCAATATCAATTTAGACCAAATCCAAGCCCAATTTGATTGACATTTGGATCCAATTCCAATTTGAAGCCAAAAGCTCAGTTTTTGGCCCATGACGTAAAACCTAGCCCAAACCAACCCAATTCAACTCCAATTAACCCCAAATCTTTTCCCAAGCCTTCCTAATATCCCCACAAACAAAACACTAACAAGATTTGCCCCAAATTTGAACCTAAACTCCACCCAAACCTAACACAAAACCAAAATCCCCATTTTTGGCCTAAACCCAAACCTAACCCAAATGGGCCCAAATCCCAAAATCAAATCCCAACGAAAGTTGAAAACTCTTTATGACACTCCCATAAGCATTTCTCAACATTAATTTTACATCAAATCCAACCTTAGCCCAACCTTAGCCCAAGTTAGCCCAATTTGACCCACTTTGGCTCCTTTACCAAAAAAATCCCAAATTAAAGCCAATTCAACCCCAAATTATTTCAAACCTTTTCTAAAATGTTCATGACACATCCCTAAACTAAACCCAACATTTGTTTGGCCCAATACTTTACAAAATTTCCATCCACCAATTTGTTTTCAAACTTAAAGGCCCACTTTCTTAAACCATCCTAAAAGCCCATTTTTACCAAATCCAAAAGCCCAAAACTTATTCCAAGGCCTATGTGAAATTTCCATCATCATCCCTTTGAATGAAATCATCCCTAAGTCCTAAAATCAATAACCAAATAATTCCAAATCAAGCTTCATGAGAATTTCCCACTAAAATGCCAAAGTTTCCAAAATCCATTTTCATGAATTGAGCCAAGCCTTGCCCCAAGCCCAAATGAAGCCATGAAGCCATCCTGAAGCCCCATGCAAGCCATGTGAGTGGTGTTCGTGTGACCATGCCATATTGGGCAAAAGGAGGAGCCTCTTTCTTGATTCCCTTAAAGTGATTAAGCACTCCCATGTTTCCCCTAAACCATGCTTAAACTTAAATATGCTTAGATGATGACTTTTCCCCACTAAGCTAGCTGACTCACCTGATCTCTCTCAGCCCAAACCAGAGCTTGGAGAGGTGAACCCAACCCACTTGCATGACTTGACCCATTTGGATCCAAACTCACCCCTCTCCCCATACCACTTAAAGCTAAACTCTTTACACATGTCCATGGCTAATAGACAACACCATTGCCAACCCCTGACCCTTCTGACCAAGATGGTGACCTAACTCTGCTGGCCAGCCACCTAGTTTGCAGGAAAACACCATGGCCGAGAGCTCTATGTGAGCCAAAATTTTCAATTCTTCCTTGTTGAGTTGTCCCAGTCCAATTGAACACCATGGATGTTCTTCTCTTGCATAGAGCAGCTGATCCCAAGCATCAAACCCCCCTGGGAAGCCCTCTAGCCATGTCTATTTAAACCCACCACCCTCTCGGCCAAAGGAGGTAATGAACCAAACCTAAACAAAACTCTGCCAAAATTACTCCAGGACCTTCTCCTCACCTAGAGCACTTGATCCCCATTGGATTCCAGCCCCAATTTCCCCCAGCTGAGCTCAATTTCTGAGTTCAAATTCAAGCCCAAAAATAGGACATCTCGCAAACCTCCACCAAATCTAAATTAAACTCACCCACACCTGCACAGGACCAAGAGAAGGAGTTCCTCAGTGAAAGCCCACTCTGCACCACCCAGCTGGCTCTACAGCCTCCAAGATTTGAAATCGGTCGCGGACACTTTCATACCTAGACAATTCCCGCAGCCAAAGACTTCATCTGGAGCTTCCTTGGGTGCAATCAAAGGTGACACAACTATCTAATTGAAGCTACACTTCTTAGAGCAAAGGTATGGATCATTCCTTCCTCCCAAGCTTCCAGTGATTCTCCATTTTGATTTACTTAATTTCATAGCATGTAAACCGTATGGATGTGTTCGTCTCTTCAAGAAAAATCCATAGAGCATAAGAACATGAAAATCCGTTGAGAAATGAGAGAGTTCTTAGGGTTTTAGTGTGGACGGTCACGGGTGCACACCAGTCGTAGACGATGACCAGGCGCCGTCCGATCAAGCGTATATCGAGTGGATGATCCAGATTGCGCTGGACCAGAGAACGTTATATGAACCGCGGGGCCCTTGAGCGCTGAGTCAAATGGCGGCGTCGAATGGGAGCGCGACGTGTGGGCTTTCGGAGCTGTCGATGATGAGGCGGGGCCGTGTGGATAACTAGAAAAATATGGATTTTTTTATTTATTTAAATACCCAGAACTTAGAAAATTCATATCTTTGTGTAGAAAAATCATAAAAATAAACTAAAAATACTCTCTTGCTCAGTGAACAGAGGAGAATAATGTGGAAAAGAAATCAAGTTATTTTGATGAGTATTTTATTTTTAATTAATTATTTACTCATTTCAGTAATATGATTCTTCATTTATAGACAATTCACCATGGCATAAGACCATAGGGCTTTTGAAGCTTCTGATCTTGGGAACATTCCCTGAATTTTTCAAGGTCAGAAGCCATCCCTATGGAAAGTTATGTATTTTTCAAGTTTATGTCACTATTTTTGACATTTTAATTCCAAAAATTAGTATATTGCTTAGAAAACTCCAAGAAAATTTGGTGAAGTTCCTTAGGACCAGAGGACCCAATGATAATTATGGTTTGAGTTAATTCCTTAAAAATAATCTTAATTGACCTAATCACTCTAAATTGAACTTTAATTAATTAGAGTTAATCACACTTTAAAATGGAACTTGAAAATAATTCTCCACTGATCTTTAGGATCAGGGGAACCTCACATAAAAATTTGAAGTCAATTAGAAATGTTTAACCCATTAATCACTTTTAATAAACCAAAAATGAAACTTTAATTATTTAAACAAATTTAAATTTTGGAAGATTAATGAAAATTTGAATTATTAAAAGTAGGGATATAACTTGAGAGGATATTAATTCTTTAATAAAAAAAATCCCTAAATAAATCACTTTAATAATATTTAACTTTTAATTAAGATTAAAATAATAATCCAAACTAAGTAAATTAAAATTAAAAATTGAAAAAATAATAACCCTTAAATTAAAGGAAAGCTCAAAATATTAAGTGGTTTAACAATTAAATTAAATTAAAATTATATTAAATTAAATTAAGTAAAAATTAAATTAAAATTAAAATTAAATTAAGTTAACATTTTAGCAATTAAATTAAATTAAATTTAAAATATTGAAATTAAATTAAATTAAATTATGTTAAATTCAGTTAAATTATATTAAATTAACACCATTCAATAATAAAAGTAAAACAAATTTAAAATATTAATATCACTTGAAGTATAGAGATTTAAACCAAAAATAGTTTGATCACTATTCCAAACTTAAAATTAATTATTAAAACATCATAATTAAACTAAATCACTTTAAACTTTTAACTCAAACTTCAATTAGAATGATTAAAATTCTCAACAAACCAACTTGCCCCTAAAGGCTTTAATTATTATAACTCTTAAAAGGAGTATTAAGTGAGATGTCACTTCATTCATCAGGTAATCAAATGCCCAAATTCACTGAGCAAGAGACAAAGCTTAACTAAACTCCTGGATGATTAATTCACCTGTGCAACTAAATTTACTTGGACTCAAAATAATCTCGGAAGTATTGAAAAGATGTTTAGGACTCGTCCTAAACACTTTCTCAATATGATGAGATGTTTAGAAGAACAATTGAATTTAATTGTTCTTTGATGAAGAAAATCATCTTTAAATAAAATACAAGAACCTAGACGTCATATGAGATGATTAGCAATAGGATTATGACTTTTGTAGACATCCAAAACCTTTCACTTAGCTTTACATAGGTACCTGTTATAAATATTTAAATGCCTTAATATATGTTTTAAGTGTAGCCTGGGATGACGGGAAGACCCTCCAGGTACGCTTTTACTTTATTGCAATTTACTTTATTGCAATTTACTTACATGCATTGCGCTTTACTTTTCCTGCATGTTAAACAAAATTGTTGCATGAAAACTAAAACCTTTAGGATAGTCACAAAACTGAAACCAAAACTAAATTAAAAGTAACTACAAGATAAAATTCACCACCACAACATTCCAAAATATAAAACAACTCAAAATTTAATCACAAACAGAACAACAAAACTACAATTACAACTAAATTAAAACGTCTCATTGAATGATCGGAAATACCTCGGATGATGTAACCCACGTGTTGCTAACGGGATTTCCCACAGTCTAAATGATAGTGTGGAACTCATTCAGTTGATTTTAGCAAATTCATCTGGACTAAGTGAATTCGATGAAAATAACAGTGCCGGGATGACGGAACCAAGGGATCTTAATCGGTCTGTTTAAACAACTTTAAGATTTATTTTAATTAAAATATTAAAAATATTTGGACTCTAAGATTTCTAAACCAAAACACTTTTCTCATCCCCTGATTTTCACTTTCCAAAACTAAACCTCTGCAACAACAAGGAGCTTGGAGCACAGTGGGCAGCACGGCCATCATCATCAGCAAAACCTGTATCTACTTCAGCAAAACTTCCTTTAGAATTAAATAACCAAGTCATAGGATTTCGCGGTAGTTTTCCTAGTGCAACATAAATCCTCAACCTTTTGTTAGGCATTTTCATAATCATATTATGTAAATTAAGCCGTACCCGGTCTTAGGATTCAGAGGTAGTCGTTTGGTACGACATAAACTCTCACATCTTCGAGGCTATTCGTATGAATATGTCATACAAATATAAGTCCTAATTACTTAAAATTGGCAAGATTGAAACATTAAATGAATTCTCAAATTGACACCAAACCATAGGATAGTTTGGGAAGTTGCCAAGATTCTTCTTGGATCCTCAGCTTCTCCTACTTTTCTTCCTTTGGATTCCCAAAATAAATTGTTCCAAATTTGATCCATTCCCTATTGAAATCTTCAAAATTCAATCCTTCGAAAGCTTAAACTTTGAAATTCTTGAGAGCAAAACCACTGATCATTATCGAGAGTTTTATTAAATGATTCTTGTCATTTAAGATGTAATTAACTATAGGGGCTTGCCCTTATAGGGAACTTTAAGAACCCAAGTAATATAAACCCTGCTTAATTTCTTTATATTAAGCAGGGGAACTTGTCGGCTTATAAAATTGGTTCGCAGACCAAATGGATGTCACAAATCTACTAGTTTGTTTAACCGAGCCCCATCATCAAGCAATGTTTATATTCTTCGGGATAGATATACGGTTTGTGGTGCGGTGCTCGTTTATATAAACTATTTGGGATGTGAGATCGGTTTGATTTCATATCTTAAAATTTTCAAACTTAAAATTATTTTCAAAATCAAATGCTATCTTTTAAACTATATATATATATATTTAAATTTAATTTAAAATCTGCCGACAATTTCTGTAGGCGACCCCCTTTTCAAAACACTCAACCTAAAAATATGCCGACAATTTCTGGCGACTCCGCTGGGGAAAAGTTCCTCTCTCCATCTTAATTAGATGGTTTTGCTTTCATAAATCAATAGTGAGTCCATATCCCTAGTGGACCAAAACTATCATTCTTCCGTTGGCATACTATGTTCATTTATATCTTGAATGGGTATAGTCAACTTCTCTCAGATTTAGGAGCCACTGTTTAGACACCCCTAAACAAAGAGGTTCTGAAATCCTTTTACCTTTTTTCTGAGGTGGGGTGGACTCCCAATAGGTGTTAGCTTAGGAGTGGTCCTTCGGGTTGAGAAGTTTTGCGAGACTTTCTCTTCCTTTCCAATTCTTAATCAGGTCCTTTACCTTTTGACCCGAGCCGCGCTTAACGCAGTAATGTTTGCTTCCAAAAGATAGCCAAAAACTTTGACTTAATTTATAAATAGCTGCTAGTGTATAAATTAATATTATATAATTTAGTAAATATTTTTACACACTAGGGGTACTACGCAAGTATACGTATCGTTTCAAGTAATACAGGGTTTTTAAACAAAGAACCCAATATTGATCCCGCAGGGAAGATTTATAGAACAAATTTTCTATGAAGTGAAAGCGAAATAAAATAGTAAAAATATTTTTATTTTATCTTTTAATTTGATTATAAATTACTATTAATTTACTAGATGCAAATAAAGAAAACAATAATATGATAATGATTTTATGAATTCTATATAAAATAAACAACTTTCTTTCCATCAATTAATCTAAGATTTTTAAGATAATTTAATATTCGTTGGAGAATTTAATTTATGGTATTGTGCCAAATAGAAGCATTCCTATTCTTTACCCTTTGATCCAAGCGCAAAGAACATTGACTAATTTTTTAGAATATGTCCGGTTGTATAGTTAGTAGAATGGGTTAATCTAGGCTCACACTTCTAGATGTCCAAGGGTGGCTATGATCTGCCCTACTAGTGACCCTTTCCTAGTCTATAAATCAAATTATAAGAATTTAGTCTGTCACTCTAAAAACTTATCAATTCTACGCCCTTTAAATATTATCTTCCTATTTATTTGCACTTCACCATGAATAGCCCGCACATGGCCTTCGACTACCCAAGGATTCATGTGACATTTACAAGTTAAGAGTTCCTCTCCTTCAAGGTCTCAAAACTCTTCAACAGGTTTTAACAATTCAAACGGCCAATTTAAAAATTAAAGTAAGATCAGGTATTAATGTCATCACAATATTTTGAAAATATTTTGAATTTTAATTCTCCATCGAATCTTTATATTATCTTATCTATCTCTTCATAATTGAAGTAAGAAAGTAACTAACTACTCGGAACACATTGAAAATAAATAACAAAACATGATAATTAAACTTTGAATCAAATATAAAAATATACTTATCTCAAATATTTCTTCTACGAATCTTCGATTCCTACTGACTCAACGAGTGTAATGAACTCCAGATGCAATAACTTGAAAATAAACTCACTAAACTAAACAAAAGTGGCCCTAAATTTCTCTCTCTAATTCTCTCTCTAAGGATGAGAGATCCTAAAGTAGATAAGAGAAAGGGGTACAATGAGAGGGGCACATTTTCTGAAGAAATGGACCTCTATTTATAGGCTTCAAGAGTTGCCTTGAGGCACCTCTTCAAAACATGTCCACATTCAATGAATCTTCTAGAAGGTCGGTCTGGCGCCTAGGCGCCGGAATCTGGCGCCTAGGCACCGGACACCGCGTCCAGTTCTTCACACCTCTTCACTTTGGCTCACACCTCTTCGCTATTAGAACCGTTTTTGAGCGTCTAAATGCAATGTATCACATGTCCTATTATCAAGGAACAACTGCCAGCCTTCTAGAATGTCCAATAACCACTCACTCCGTCAAAATAACAGATCAAACGTTGTCAAAAACTTGACAGTTTTTGTATCGAGTCTGGCGCTTAGGTGCCAGTTTCTGGCGCCTAGGCGCCAGGCCGTATTTTTTTATACTTTTGGTATTTTGCTCCATTTTTGCTCATTTTTGCTCTTTTTTCCTTCTTAGACCTTTTTACATTACCTACATCCAAAAACATAAAAAACACCTTTCATTAAAGCATAATATCCTTAGAAATTGATAAGAATTAAGACATAAAGAAATAGATATTTTTTCATAGATCACCTTTTCTATACCTTTAATCATTTCGTTCTTAAGAAACAAATCTTCTAATAAACAACCCTTTAAACAAACTCTTTTAAATCATAAATACACTAAGAAAAATAAAAATGTGTTCAGACTCTTTCTTTTTCGTCCTAAGTTTTGCGACAAAAAGAAGCATAATTCGGGACTGACGTTAGAAATCTACCCTGCAGAAAATGACTGCGCCAAAGTTAATTTTCTCCTTCACCAATGGAATGGATTTTATCGTCTATAAGGATGAGCTGCCTGACAATGGGATCATCCGTTTTAGATAAGGATTCGACAACACAGATATCAAGTTCACTGATGTCACTCTCTTTACACTAATGGACAAAATGCCAGAAACTGAAGAGCCCGTAATTGAGTTCAACTTGAAGTCGGCTCAAGAATTCCCTCCCCTGCAAAGGGTTCCAGCTGAAAGAAGTACTGCTATTCGTAGGAGGACTGTTGTCTCTACCCCCACTGGTCTAGTCATCTCTGCACCTACCCCGGCTTCTGCCAAACTAAAGGGGAAGGAAATCCAAGTCTGTGGTGAGCCTGTCACCGTGGAGGGTACAGATTTTGCTACAATACCATCTGTTTTCGAGATTGGGTCCAGTTCAAGAGTTGCACCCCTAACTTGGACTCAAAGGAGAAATAGAAGCACAAAGATAACCAAGATTGAGAAAGCCAATGCTGTTGAAGTTGCTTTTCTAGAAGAAATTCCTGAGGAAAGAGAAGAACTGCCTGAGTATGTACCTCTGTTGGAAGGGAGTAGGTTTCACCCCCTCTCTGCTGCATCGGATGAAGAAGACGTCTGAAGGATTGCCGCTACATTACCCCGATCTGTATACTATAGTAACTGCAAAAGAAAAAGGGCTCAGACTACGCCATTTTCTCGGCTATAGGCCGTGATAGAAAAATTGGCCAAGAAAGAAAGATGCCCTGTATCAGAAATCCTAAGAAGAATGGGACGAGTGCTAGCTAGATCCCGCCTTGGACCACGAGTAGATCCTGTCACTGCCGTAGAGAAACATAGGAAGAAAATGAGAGCTAGTTCACCTGTTGTTGTATTGGACCATCATATTAGGAAGGACACCACCTACCAGCATATAGCCGACAGACCTTCCGATCCTAGGCCTTCTGCTGCAAGAAGGATGATGTGGCGACCTATTATTACCGAGCCGAGACCAACACAACGTCCTAAGAAGAAAAGCCTCATCAAAGAGCCTAAATCAGAAGGAAGTGCTACTGCAATAAAATAAACTCCCAAAAAAGAAGTTCAACAGTAGTCACACGACAACCGCGAGACCGTCTGGAAGAGACCCCTCGAGGATGCTATAGGAAAACTAAGGACGGATATCCAACAGTTGGCAAAAGAAAGAGGAGAAAAGTTGGAAAAGGAATTTGATTCATCGAAATTCATGAATGAGGAGTGTGTCGAGATCAACATGGTTGAAACACTAGCATCGTCAGCCTCTCAGGGTGCTCCGACAGCTGCGGAAAGAGATGAACCGGAAGTGATGAGAGCACAGCTTCGGAAAAGAGATGACACAATTTCTCAAATGGCAAGGAGGATGGAAGAGATGGCAGCTGCTTTATCCACTCTCCAAAGTCAGGTGCAACCTCAGAAAGAAACACCCCCAGAAATCATCCATATTGCAGATGGAGGAAAAGAGATCACATCTGTCAACGAAGACGAGCCACTAAAGAAAGATTCTGCACAGAGCATGATTCCCTAAAAGGACATTAAAAATATTGTAGAAGAGCAGGTGCGAGAAGCTTTAGCACAATCTAAGAGTGGAGCATCTATTCAGATGGGTAGACCATACCCCGAAGAGTTTGATGCAGTCCAATACCCGAAAGGCTTCGTACCACCTCTGTTTAAGACTTTTGATGGAACGGGAAACCCCCGGTAGCATGTCGCACATTTTCTTGCTAGTTGCTGTAATGCCGGTGGGAGTGACGCTTTACTCTTTCGTTAGTTTGTCAGCAGCCTGTCAGGGATTGCCTTCGACTGGTACGCAGAATTGCCAAATGGTTCAGTTAAGACCTTTGCAGAGTTAGAAAACCTCTTCGTTAAGCGGTTTGCCGGGGCTCGGCACCACATCACCATCGGTGATCTAGTGGTGGAGCACCAGAAACCGAACGAGACTTTAGTGGATTACATACTTCGATGGAGAAATTTAAGCATGAAGTGTGAACCACAACTTCAGGAACAGCATGAGATCGATATTTTGCAGAAAAGTATCCACGGCCCGATAGCACTTCTCCTTAAAGAATTTAGAATAAAGACTTTCGAGAAGCTACTTAGCAAGGCCGGGAGCTTGCAAGAGGATGCGAAACAGCTAAGTTTCGTGGACAAGACCGATAAACAGAAACCAGTGAAAACATTCGAAAAGAAATCCGCAATCGTCGCGGCAGTCGATAAGGGCAAGCAACCAGTGCAAATATAGCCAGAGCGGCCACGGCCTAGTTATCAACCACTGCAACGTACTTACCAACAACCTCAGCAGGGTTATCAACAGCCTCGACCAAGCTATCAGTCGCCTCAGCATTTTGAGCAACCGCCTTGTCCATCGCGTACCCTGAAAGAACTTCTAAATAGGGAATATCTATTCAAAACTGAAGCAGTAGCGAAAATGTTCCACAGTTTAATGAAGACACCAGATTTTCAGCTACCAGAGCCCAAGAGGCCGGAAGAAGTCAATAAGAAAGACCATCCAAACTATTCCCCTTACCACCGGATGCTCGGGCATAAGATAGAGGATTGCATCACTTTCAAGAGTTGGCTTGACGACAATCTCCGGAAAGGGAACATAACGATCCTGAAGGAATACATGAAGGAACCCCAAAAAGGAGGTTCCATCAATGTTATTTCAACGAATCCCATAGTTCTGATAGACCCTTACACAACCCATGATGGATGGAGTACCATCTCGATAAAGTCTTCAAAGAAAATCTTAGATCACATCCAAACCGCTTCGGTGCGTGCTTAAACTCAAAGTTTGAAACCTGCCCAGTCGGCACTATCGCTTGCGATTGAAGAACCGCCCCAGAAGAAAGAGAAAATGGTAGAAGAGAAGAAGACCGAGCCTCCAAAGAGTAGATTAGGGGATGCTTATCCTAGGATGGTTGTTTCCAATTTGGGGAAGAAATCCCTCGAACCTTAGACTCTGTATGATTATTTACTCGCCTCGGCGGGATCTTATAATGATAAGAGTTTTGGCGTTGGCTACGTTTTGACTGTTTCTAACGATTACGTAACTAACGAAAACCAACTTTATCCGAATCTTGATACCGATACAAATAACGATTCTCAAATCATACTAAACCTCAATGACCACGACAAAGGAGAAGACGTTCACAAGGATGGCTACCAAAGCTCAACAAGCAACGAGTCTATTTGTGAATTTCGAGGAGCTCCAGTCGCGATAGAACTGGAGTTATCAGATTCCAAAGCAACGCCAGAAGAGCCGATCATTCCAATTCAAGAGGAGACACCGTCAGATTCAACACCATATTCAGAATAAATAACTGAAGTCAATTTAAGAAGTGGAAAAGTTCTACCTCCGAGAGTGGGTCCAAAGGATAAAGGAAAGCAGGTGGTTGCTCAAGAAGAGTCAACCCCAGCAGAGAAATTGCCCATTCGAGAAGAAACCGAGGAACATGGTAATAAAGTAGATTATAATGTGCTAGCCCATCTGAGGAAGCTACCAGCCAAACTAAGCATATACAACACTCTGATCCTGTCAAAGGAGATGAGAGAAACTCTGATCAAGGCTCCACTTGATCCAGAGATTTGTTTAGCTCAAATGGCCGGTATTTCCTTAGACGAGGTTTGCTCATTAAAAGAACAGCGAGGTGTTACCTTCACAAACAATTATTTACTACTCGGAATGGCTGATCACAATCGACCGTTGTACATCTCAGTCACTGTTGGAAAGTTTACGGTCTCCAGGGTGTTAGTTGATCCGGGAGCATCAATCAACATAATGAGCCTTTGAACGTTAGCAAATTTGGAAATTAATGCTCGCGACCTCGAAGCAAATAAGATGTTATTAAGAGGGTTCAATCAGAAAGGAGAAAGAGCTCTTGGATCGATAACACTACTAATGAAGACCAGTGACTTGGCAAAGACAACCGTAAAATTCCATCTAATTGATTCTGAGACATCATTCAATGCTCTACTGGGTCGGCCATGGATTCATGAAAACCGGATGGTACCGTCGTCTCTGCACCAGTGCATAAAATATTATGAAGGAGGAGAGCAGTGTATCAAAGGTGATTTTCAACCGTTCTCCGTGCATGAAATCAAAATTCACGAAGATGCAGCCTACTACGCGCTTCTGAAGAAAACAATCTTTTCCAGAAATGTCATACCAAATGAAGCAAAAGAAGTACAAGACGATAAAGAGCCGGAGATTCTAGTCCAACAGTTACTCACCACTCCCTTACGGCGAGATGGTGAAGGTTTCTCCAGAACTCGCACCCGAGGTCGAGGCTGGGGACGAGGTCGTGGAAAAGACATTAGAACAGTTGGACAGAAGAAACCAGTCATTAACATTAATTGGGAGACCAGTTCTGAAGAAGAAGAAATCAAGAAAGAAGCAGCAACAGTAAATCAAAAGCAACCCCAGTTCAAGATCTCCCTCGAAGATGAAAAGAATGAAGAATACAAATCAATGTACGAGAAGATTAACCATTATGTACACACTATGACCCTGACCACGATCCATTCTAAGAAGATCGAGGGTATGGTGGTCAAGAAAGTACGTGGTGGTATTAAACCAATCAAGTTTTACCGTGGTGCTTCTTCTTCCAATACTGAAAAAGATGAAAATTTTAAGATGTTACTTCTTTTGAATTAATGGAACTGCCTTTTAGTGGTACTCTCCCTGTGTTCAAAATTTAATTCAACGTGGTGTCTTACCTCGATGATGGACAAAAGGTTAATCACAACATTTTGAAAAGTTATGGAGCAATGTCAGTCGACTTCTCAATTTGAAACATGGTTCGGATTCAGCACAGTAGGGTCTGTTGATGATTCGGGATTTTGCTTGGTTGTCATTTGCGAGCCTAATGAAGACTTCTTGGAAGCTTCAGAAGATCTCGAAGATCTGCCAATCGGAGATGCTCCGCCAGAATTCGAAGAAGAAATTAAATCTACAATAGACGAGTTAATGGAAGTTAACTTAGGTACTAGCAAAAAGCCTAGGCCGATCTTTGTTAGCTCCTTACTCAATAAAGAAGACTCCGAAGAGATAATCAAGCTATTGATGGAATTCAAGGACTGTTTTGCTTGGAGTTATGATGAAATGCCAGGATTAGCTCCAGAGGTCGAAGTTCACAAGTTAGGAGTGGATCCCACTGCCGTTCTAGTCAGACAAGCTCCGAGAAGGATGCGTCTAGTAATAGCAGAAGTTAAGAAGCTAATAGACGCTAAATTTATCCGTGAAGAGCAATATCCAACTTGGTTAGCCAATGTGGTACCAGTTAGAAAGAAGAATGGTCAGATCAGAATCTGCGTGGATTTCAGAGATTTGAACAAAGCATGTCCAAAGGACGAATTCCCTCTACCAATTCCAGAATTGAAGATCGACATTTCTTCAACACATGAAATATTTTCTTTCATGGATGGATCTTCGGGATACAATTAGATAAAGATTGCACCAGAAGATGAAAAGCTTACAGCCTTCAGAATGCCGAACGGGGTATACTGCTACATAGTGATGTCGTTTGGATTGAAGAATGCAGGAGCAACGTATCCAAGAGCAATGACAAGAATTTTTTATGATCTCATTCACAACCAAGTCGAGTGTTACGTGGATGATGTGGTCATCAAAAGCAAACTAAAAGAAGACCACTTGTATGATTTGAGAATTGTTTTCGAGCAATTAAGACAATATAACCTTAAGATGAATTCCTTGAAATGCGCCTTCGGCGTCACCTCTTGGAAATTCTTAGGATTTGTTGTTCGACATTGTGTAATTGAAATCAATCCGGAAAAGATTAAAGCTATCTTAGAAATGCTACCTCCCAAAACCTTGAAACAACTACGATCCTTTCAAGGAAAATTGGCATATCTTCGACGCTTTATCTCGAATTTGTCAGGAAGGTGTCAGTCTTTTTCTGCTTTGATCAAGAAGGATGCCAAGTTTACTTAGGACTCCAAATGTCAACATTCCTTCGATGAAATCAAACAATATTTAATGACACCTCCTGTCTTAGTAGCCCCAGTCTCGGTTATAATAATTAAGTGGAGATGTATAAGTTTTGAAAATATAAGTTAAGGATAGTGAAGTTCAAAACCATTAACAGGCTATCCAGATATAGTAATCCTCTCTATATAAAAAAAGAAGAAAAGAAAAAAGAAGATAGAGAGGAGAAGCTTGAGGAAATGCCTAATCAAAAATTGGCTTCACTTGAATTATCTTATAGGAAGAAAACTAATTACATACTTTACTTAATTATATGCATAAATATTTATTTAGAAAAGATTTTTCAATATCTTTTGCTTGTAAATAATCTATGAAAGCTTAATATAATAGACTTCTATTATTTTCAAAATGAATGAAAAGTTTGAAATCTCATGATTTGGTAGTTAAATATTCTTTAAATTCTTAAAATTAAACCTAGTTAGTGAAATTGGGTTAGTAATTTACTAAAGACTTTATAAAATCAAAAATTATAAGGAATCTTAAATAATTATCTTTTATTTCCAAAAGTTATATTTTATGTAGTAAAAAAAAAGAGTTACTTGAGGACAAGTAACATTTAAGTTTGGGGGATTTTGATCTATAAACAAATACCTATTTCTTTATATATTAATTCTTATTAATTTCTAAGGATATTATGCTTTAATGAAAGGTATTTTTTTGTATTTTTGGATGTAGGTAATGTAAAAAGCACTAAGAAGGAAAAAGGAGCAAAAAAAAGCAAAAATGGAGAAAAATACCAAAAGTATAAAAAAATATGGCCTGGCACCTAAGCGCCAGAAACTGGTGCCTAAGCGCCAGACTCGATACGAAAACTGTCAAGTTTTTGACAACGTTTGATCAGTTATTTTGACGGAGTGAGCGGTTATTGGACATTCTAGAAGACTGACAGTTGTTCCTTGATAATAGGACATGTGATACATTGCATTTGGACGCTCCAAAATGGTTTTAATCGCGAAGAGGTGTGATCCAAAGTGAAGAGGTGCGAAGAACTGGACGCGGTGTCCGGCGCCTAGGCGCCAGATTCCGGCGCCTAAGCGCCAGACTGACCTTCTAGAAGATTCATTGAATGTGTACATGTTTTGATGAGGTGCCTCAAGGAAACTCTTGAAGCCTATAAATAGAGATCCAATTCTTCAGAAAACGTGCCCCTCCCATTGTACCCCTTTCTCTTATCTACTTTAAGATCTCTCATCCTTAGAGAGAGAATTAGAGAGAGAAATTTAGGGCCGCTTTCGTTTAGTTTAGTGAGTTTATTTTCAAGTTATTGCAACTGGAGTTCATTACACTGTGGAGTTAGTAGGAATCAGAAGATCTGTAAAAGAAATATTTGAGATAATTATATTTTTATATTTGATTAAAAGTTTAATTATCATGTTTTGTTATTTATTTTTAATGTGTTCTTAGTAGTTAGTTACTTTCATACATCAATTATGAAGAGATAGATAACATAATATAAAAATTCGATGGAGAATTAAAATTCAAAATATTTTCAAAACATTGTGATGACATTAATACCTGATCTTACTTTACTTTTTAAATTGGCCGTTTGAATTGTTAAAACTTGTTGAAGAGTTTAAAAACCTTATAGGAGAAGAACTCTTAACTTGTAAATGTCACATGAATCCTTGGATAGTCAAAGGCCATGTGTGGGCTATTCATGGTGAAGTGCAAATAAATAAGAAGATAATATTTAAAGGGCGTAGAATTGATAAGTTTTTAGAGTGACAGACAAAATTCTTATAATTTGATTTATAGACTAGGAAAGGGTCACTAGTAGGGCCGACAATAGCCACCCTTGGACATCTAGAAGTGTGAGCCTAGATTAACCTATTATACTAACAATACATCCGGACCAATTCTGTAAATTAGTCAATGTTCTTTGCACTTGGATCAAAGGGTAAAGAATAGGAATGCTTCTATTTGGCACAATACCATAAATTAAATTCTCCAACGAATATTAAATTATCTTAAAAATCTTAGATTAATTGAAGGAAAGAAAGTTGTTTATTTTATATAGAGTTTATAAAATCATTTTCTTATTATTGTTTTCTTTAAATTGCATCTAGTAAATTAATAGTAATTTATAATCAAAACAAAAATACTTTTACTATTATATTTCGCTTTCGCTTTATAGAAAATTTATTTCTATAAATCTTCCCTGTGGGATCGATACTGGGGTCTTTGTTTAAAAACCCTATATTACTTGAAACGATACGTATACTTGCATAGTACCCCTAATGTGTAAAAATATTACTTATATAATATTAATTTTATACACAAGCCGCTATTTATAAATAGAGTCAAAGCTTTTTGGCTATCTTTTGAAAGCAAACATTCTTTGCGTTAAGCGCGGTGGTCGGGTCAGTAGATGAGTATAGCGAAACCATGGCAAGCACCCCTCCTCATTTTTTTCAAGCCCAAATGAAATCGAGCTAATTACTTGATGCATAAAGAGAAGTCTAACACATAGAGTTTCCAAAATTTTGAAAGCCCCCTCAGGATCTCTTGCCACCATACATATAAATGTAACAAAATGAAACATAACAAACTTCACTTTTATGAACTTTCAAGTTCATATTACCTTCACATGATATGAAACCTTTAGGAATAAAAGCATCACCACTAAACTTTATGAATCAACATAAGGGGCAAAGATACTAGCCAGCTCAAATTTTCATCCACCACATGTCTTAAGCAAAATTCAAACCTTCCCTTCATCACATTTTTTTTTAAATGAAACTCGTGACACTTACTATCATTATAAAATAAGCAACATAAGCATAGCTTCCAACTTTCATGAATCAACAAAAATAGCAAAGATAATAGCAAGTTTAACCCTTCTCCACCAAATTCATGAATCGACTAAAAGAGAACAAAAATATTTAGCAAGCTTAAACTTCACCAATTTTCGTGAATCAAAAAGAGAACGAAAATATTTAGCAAGCTTTTCTCCCACCAAGTTTATGAATAAAAAAGAGAGCATAAGAACTAGCAAACTCCTATTCTATCAAAACGAAACTTTCCCTTGAATAATTTTCTCTCTTTGTTTTATAAAATGAAACTTGCAACACATAGTGTGAGGAGAAAAAAAAGAGGGCTAGTCAAACCAACTAATTAAGCCTAAAGGTGAATCGATCCTAACATCCAAAACCAAGCAACTAAAGAAATTAAGGAGTTGAGGGTTTACCACTTGAAATGAGACACCAAGGCAAAGCCAAAATTCCAGCAAAAATTCCATCCCCCTCCCCAATGGAGATTTCAACCAAGCCAAAAGGAGGCTTGAAAAAGCCTCCAAACTTCATGTGAAACAAAGCAAATACTAAACATTCTTATGTGTATCTTTTAGCTAGCCATAACTGGAACAAAGGAACTCAAGAATCATCTTATAAAACACCCCAAGCATGTAAACTCATATGCAAATTTCAGCTAAGTCAAGAAAGAGCAAAAGAAGAAATCCAAAATCTCACATAAAACACCTCAAGCATTAAACCTTTAAGCTTCTCAACATAGAACTTTGGCTAAGAACTTTTTTAATATACCACATGAAATAAACATCGCCTAAATCATCTCAAGCATGCAATTTCCTTTTCATCCAAAGAGAAATAGATAAACTTTTAAATAGCATGAAAATCAACCTATCTTTGAAGCAAAAAAAAGATAAAGAAATGAATTTGCATTAAAATGTAGAACAAACCAAATGATGGATTAAATCAAGCAACTCAAAATTCCTACAGCACTTATCCTCCCTTGCTTATGCAAATTTCAGCCAACCATAAAAAAGGGGAAGAAGAGGATAATTTAAAACCTAAGGAGGAGAAGAAGGTGCACAAATCTTTCCCATGGGTAAGGACCATTGGTCCAAGGAAGAAGGAGCCCTTTTTACCCACTTTTGGGATGACATAGATGAAAAGAAATGCCATGGAGAAGTGACAAAGCATCAAGGAAGTCAAGAAGGCCCCCTAGATGTGATAGAGAGCAGAGATACCTTTCCATGGCAGAACTCACATGGAGGAGAGGAGGCCACACCATCTTCTCGCACAAGAAGGAGGAGAGAAGCCATGGAAAATTTCCACAAGGCAAGGGGAGGGTTCGGCCAGGCTGAAATTCTAAATTGGAGAGGAGGAGGAGGAGGGTTCGGTTGGCTAGGTCAAGGAGGGAGCAAAAATAATATATTTTATTACTTATTTACTCACTCGGGGACGCCGAATTTGACGTCGTTTGCTTGTGCATCAAACTATAGCAAATTTTATATCGATTCCTACTATTTTTACATTCCGAAAGCAATAGCATGGTCCATTTTGAAATCTGAGGTCGTTTGGGCAACCTCGTCGTCGAAACAGACCAAAAAATAGGTGAAATTTGGGAATTTTGCGATTAAATCGGATTTGGTTAAAATTTAAGGCCAAATTGGTGGCAATTGAATGTTGCATTTAATTTAGGGGGATGTGTCAAAACAACAAAAATTCAAATCATAAAGAAATTGGCTAACATTGGGTCAAATTGGGTCAAACCGGAGCCTAGGTCGGGCTTAAGTCAAAATTGGGCATTTTGATGAAATCGGCTTAAATTGATAAAATAGACTATGGTGTAGTTAAAGAAAATGAAATTAGGAATTTTTTGGAGATTCTGTGAATTTTTAGGAATTTTTAAAATTTTTCGAATTTTGTGCTATAGGGCTATTTTGGTAATTTCGAGGATTTTTTTGGGAACTTGGTCAAAAGTGTGATTTAAAAGTTCAAACTGGTTCAAAATTGAATATGGAGTTTAACGGCAGTGCCCGGGAGCATTTCTGACCACTGTAGAGGGTTTTGTGGGGCCCAGAATGTCGTTCAAGTAGCGACTATTTAAGCCGCGAGGGGTTCACCGGTAGCTCAAAAGTATTGCATGTTTACCATTAAACTTCATCATTTAACGAGGTGAATGCTCTGAAAAAGTTTTTAGGAACCCCGAGTGACTGTGGAATTTTGGGTTTTGGGTCTCTTTTTAGGGGTAATTTGGTAACTTTGGGGTAAGCATTGAAATTTTAAGAAAAGTGAGGCATTGTTAGACCATGAAGTATGGAATCATTCTGGATGGGTTACCGGCTAAGGAAAGCCTCCTTTGGTCCTCTATTTGGTGATCTTAGCTCTTTTTGCCCTATGTTTAAGGCTAGTGGGACCACTCACATGAGTTTCTAAAGGCTCTGAAGGTCAAAGTGAAATGTATTTGATTTAGGATGTGAATGTAGAATGTAATATGTGAATGTGAATGTCAGTGTGTGACACATGCTTCCCGAGGGCTGTGCGGCTTATTTTTTTTAGGTTGTGTGTTTTATTTTGAAAAGGGGTCGCCTAACAGAAGTTGTCGGCGAATTTAAATTTTAAATTTAATTTAAATATATTTATAATTTAGAAAGTAGTATTTGATTTTGAAAATAATTTTAAATTTGAAAATTTTAAGATATGAAATCAAACCGATCTCACATCCCGAATAGTTTATATAAACGAGCACCGCATCACAAACCGTGTATCTATCCCGAAGAATAGACACTATTCGCTCGACGATGGGGCTCGATTAAATAAACTAGAAGATTTGTGACATCCGTTTGATTCTGCGAACCGATTTTATAAGCCGACAAATTCCCACGCTTAATATGAAAGCATTAAGCGAGGTTTATATTACTCCGGGTTCTTTAAAATTCCTATAAGGGCAAGCCCTTATAGTTAATTACATCTTAAGTGACGGAATCACCTAAGAAAACTCTCGATAATAATCAATAATTTCGCTCTCAAGAATTTCAAAGTTTAAGTTCTCAAAGGATTGAAGTTTGGAATTTCAATAGGAATGGATCAAATTTGGAACATTTTGTTTTGGGAATCCAAAGGAAGAAAAGTAGGAGAAATCACAGATTCGAAGCGAACTTCGGTAATTTCTCGACTATCCTATTGTTTGGCTTGAGTTTAGGAAAGTCCTAATATTTATTTAAATGTTTTGATCTTGTCAATTTTAATTAATTAGGACTTATATTTGTATGATAAAATCACACAAATAGCCTCGAAGATGTGAGGGTTTATGTCGTATCGGACGACTACCTCGGAATCCTAAAACCGGTTAGGGCTTAATTTGCAATGCAAATGCCTAACAAAAGGTTGAGGATTTATGTTGCACTAGGCAAACTACCTCGAAATCCTATGGCTTGGTTGTTTAATTCTAAAAAGTTTTGTTGAAGTAGATTCGGGTTTTGCATTGATGACGATGGCCGTGCTGCCCACCATGCTCCTAGCTCCTTGTTGTTGCAGAGGTTTAGTTTTAGAAATCATAAATCAGGGGAAGAGAAAAGTGTTTTGGTTTAGAGAAAATTTTAATTTCCAAGTGTTTTTTTTTATGTTTTAATTAAAACAAATCTTAAAGTTGATTATAACGACACCGGTTAAGATCCCACGGTTCCATCCTTCCGGCATCATTATTTTTATCGGATTCACTTAGTCCAGATGAATTTGCTAAACTCAACTGAATGAGTTCCACACTTTCATTTAAACTGTGGGAAATCCTGTTAGCAACACGTAGGTTACATCATCCGAGGTATTCCCGATCATCCAACGGGACGTTTTAATTTAGTTGTAATTGTAGTTTTGTGTTCCGTTTCGTGATTAAATTTTGAGTTGTTTTATATTTTGAAATGTTGTGGCGGTGAATTTTATCTTGCAATGACTTTTAACTTAGTTTTGGTTTCAGTTTTAGGGACTATCCTAAAGGTGTTGGTTTTCATGCAACAGTTGTTTATCATGCAAGAAAAGTAAGTGTGATGCGATTAATGAAATTGTAATAATGTAAATTGCAAGAAAGTAAATTGCAATAAAATAAAAGCGTACCAGGAGGGTCTTCCCGTCATCCCAAGCTGCACTTAAAACACAATTAGAATATTTAAGCAAGTTCCTAGGTAAAGCTAAGGTAAGGGTTATGGTTTTCTACCAAGTTCCTAATCCTATAAGCTTAGTCATTTCCTATGACGTCTAGTGTCTTTGTGTTTTGGTTTGAGGACGATTTTCTTCATCAAAGAATAATTAAATTTAGTTATTCTTATAAACATCCTATCATATCGAGGAAGTGCTTAAGACAAATCTTAAACATCTTTTCAATATTTCTAGGATTGTTTTAAGTCCAAATGAATTTAATTATATAAATGAATTAATCGTCCGGGATTCAAATTTTGTTGTCTTGCTCGAATGAACTAGGACATTTGAATATCCTATAAATGAAGTAACATTTCATTTAATATTCGTTTAGGAGTTATGATAACTAAAGCTTTTGAGGGTAAATTGGTGTTCAAATGGTTTGTGATTCAGCTTTAATTTCCATTAAAGGGTTTAAATTTGGAATAGTGTTCAAGTTATTTTAGATTTATTTTGAATTCTTTATGTCTTTGGTGATGTTATATTTAATTCAACTTAATTTAATTTAATTTAATTTAATTGAGTTTTAATTTAATTTTAATTCAATTTAATTCAATTTAGTTTGATTTGATGTTACATTAAATTAATTTGATTTGATTTAATTTTAATTTAATTTAATTTAATTTAATTTAATTTTTAATTTAATTTAATTTAATTTAATTTGATTTAATTTAATTTGTTTATTTAATTTATTTTAATTTAAGTTAATTCAATTCAATTTACTTAATTTAATTTAATTTTTTAATTTAATTTAATTTTTTTTAATTTTAATTAAAATTTTAAAAGAGTTTAATAATTTAATTTTAGTTTAATGATTAAGTCTTATAATGTTTTGAATTTGAGTTATCATTTTAATTAAGAATTAAATATTAATGAGATAATTAATTTAGGGATTTTTAAAATAAAGAATAAATCTCTTCCTAATAAATATCCCTTATTTTAATAATTCCAATTTTATTATTCTTCCAAATTTAATCAATTATTTAATTAAAGTTTAATCATTTTAAATTGCTTAATGAGTTTCTACCCTTTAATTATTTAAATTTCAATCATCCAAATCAAATTAGGATCAAAGATTGTACTTGCTAATTTTTTATTAAACCTAAAGTTTTAATTAAGGATTAAGATTTTTAATTACCATTTTTTACCCTTTAAGCTTAATAATTTCATAACTCAATAAATTGAACTCAAATAAACTTAAAATTTTTATGTGACTTCACTCATATGTCAATAAAGACATGAGAGGAGAAAATGTGATTTTTCTGTATTTAATTTATTTATATAATTATTTTTGGTAGAAAATAGAGATTTCTAAGGAAAATTTAATAACATGACCAAGGGAAAGTTTCTGTCCTTAAGAAAATTAGGGGACATTCCTAATGACCAGAGGACCACTTGGACCAATTTTGGTGATTTTTTGAATTATAATATTTTTATTATAATTATTTTAAGTTTTGGAGTGTTAATTAATTTAAAAATAAAATAAATGTTGAAAAATGAATTTTATATTTTTCAAAAATCTCTCTGATATCAAGAAAATCAGAGAAGCAAATTTTGCAATTTTCTGATTTTTCTATGATTTATTATAATTATTTTAGTGAAAAAGCTAGAAAACATATTTTTTTTAATTTTAAAATTACCCTAGAGCTTTAAAATTTAATATCTCACTAAATAGACCTAAGAAAAATATGGGGTTTGTTCCTAAGTGATTAAAATTCAAAATGTGACATTTTGATGAATTTTATTATTTTTGTGATTTTTATTATTTTTTAATTATTAAAAATATTAAAATAATATTAAAAATCAACTTTTTAGAAAATTGAAATTTTAATTTTCTTAGATTCCCCTAATATCAGAGAGGCTCCAAAACCAATTTGGTGAATTTTTGAAAGGTATTTTGAAAGTTATGAATTTTTAAAGTTTAAAATGACTAAGTGGCTTAATCAACCCAATTAGTGGGGCTAACCAAGTCCAATTGACCTCAAATTTTTATAGTGGGTTCCTCTGATCCTAAAGGTCAGTGGAGAATTGATTTAAAGTCAATTTAATGTATGGTCAGCTCTAATTAAATAGAGACCTATTTTGAGTGTTTAAGCCAATTAGGGTTGTTTTAAATGAACTAACTCAAAACCTATTTTTCCTAGGGTTCTCTGATCATAAGGAACATCATCAAATTTTCCTAGAATTTATTTCACAACATACTATTTATTGGAATTAAAATACTCAAAACAGTAACATGAATTTGAAAAATCAATAACTCTTCATAGGGATGGCCTCTGACTTTGGAAAATTCAGGGAATGTTCCCAAATTCAGAGGCTTCAAAAGCCCTATGGTCTCATGCCATGGTGAATTGTATACATGCATGGAGAATTAAAAGTATGCAGAGAGTAAATAAATTATAAAAAATAAAATACTTAATAAAATTAAATGATTTCTTTTCCACATTATTCTCCTCTTTTCACTGAGCAAGAGAGTATTTTTATTTTATTTTTCTGATTTTTCTACACAAAGTTATGAATTTTTGAAGTTTAGGGAATTAAATAAATCAGAAAAAAAACCCTAATTTTCTATTTATCCACGCGGCGCCGCGTCAACCTAGGCAGCTCCGAAATGCCGCGTGGCGCGCTCCCATTCAACGCCGCCATCTGACTCAGCGCTCCCGGGGCCCGCTGTATCGTTCCGTCTTCTGATCCGACGCGATCCTGGCCGTCCGTCCGCGCGTGTATTAAATGAACGGCATCCGTTCATCGTCCCCAAGTGTCCTCACCCGAGAGCCGTCCACACTAAATCCCTAATATCTCACTCGATACTCAATGGATTTTCATGTTCTTATGCTCTATGGATTCGTCTTGAAGAGACGAACACATCTATATGGTTATCATGCATTGAAATTAAAGCATTTGAAATGGAGAATCTCCAGAAGCTCGGGATGAAGAATTAGCTCATACCTTTGCTCGCAGAAGTATGGCTTCAATCCGAGAGTTGTTGCACCTTCGATTGGATCCTAGCAAGCTCCGGATGAAGTCTCGTGGTCCGGTGAATTGTCTAGGTTGGATTTCGACCACGCCCGATCACAAAGCTTGGAGGCTGGAGCAACCGGGAGGCCCGGAGATGGGGCTTTTGCCGATGGACACCTTCCCTTGGTCCGGTGAAGGTGTAGAACCAATCAATTTGGGGATTGGCTCACCGTGGAGAAGTGTCCTGGTTTTGGGTGGAATTTCGGCTGAGAAATCGGGTTTGTCAGTGGGGATCGGGGCAAATCGACACCGGGGATCAACTCGCTCTAAGGGTGGAGAAGGTTTGGAACAATTTTGGCGTAGTTTCGGCAAGGTTTGTGCAACTCTCCTCTCATGGCCGCGAGGGGGTCGGGTTTAAATAGAGGTGGTCGGAGAGCCTCCCGTGGATGGCCAAGGGTTGGGATCAGCTGCTCTCGGTCATGGGAAGAACAGCCATGGTGGCCATTGGGCACTGGGGCAGCTCAAGCAAGGTGGAATTCCAAAGTTTGGCTCCTCCCAAGGTCTCGGCCATGGTGTTTTCCGGCGATCCAAGCGGCCGGCCGAGCAGGCATGGGTCACCTTCGTGGTCGGGGAGTCCAGTGGCTTGAAGTTGGTGAAGTCAATCGGAGTTTGACATGTGTAAAGGCTTTGAATTAAAATGGAATGGAGAAGGGGTCATTTTGGCTTCAATTTGGTCAACCCATTGGTTTGGGTTGGGTGCACCTCCCCATGGCCCGATTTTGGGCCGAGAGGATCAGTTGGGTCGGCCAAGAGAGAATGGTGTGGTCTCTATCCATGATGAGGTGGCTAAACATGGTTTAGAGTGTGTCATGGATAAGGTTAAAAAGCTTAATGAAAGATTAGGAAAGGAGCCCCTCCTTTTACCATTAATGGCATGGTCACATGCCAAACTTTCATGGCTCCATATGGCTTGTGAATGGCTCATCCTTGGCTCCATTTGGCTTGGGAAAAGCTTCGGTCAATTTCATAAAAGGATTTAAGAAAATTTTGATATTTTGATGGGAATTTGTATGGGGCTTGATTTGGAATTGTTTAATTGATGACTTTCAAACTTAGGGGCAATTTTGATTAAATGGATGATGAGGGGAAGTGCCATGTGGGCTTTGGATGAATTTGGGCTTTTGAATTTGAAGGAAGTGGGCTTTTAGGAAAGTTTAAGGGAAATGGGCTTTTTGATTTTAGGATGGGCATTTGGGTAAAAATTTTGTGAAGGACTTTGGGCTAAATAATTGTTGGGTTTAGCTCATGGATGTGTCATGAGTGACTTGAAGCAAATTGGGGGTGATTTGGGTTTGAATTGGGTTGAATTTGGGCTCTTTTGGTGAATGGGCCAATATAGGTCCAAGTGGGCCAAGTTGGGCCAATGTTGGGCTAGGGTTAAAATTGATGTAAAATTAATGTTGAGAAATATTTATGGGAGTGTTTCAAAGAGGTTTTGACTTTGGTTGGGCTTTGATTTTGGGGTTTGGGCTCATTTGGGTTAGGTTTGGATTTAGGTCAAAAATGGGCCTTTTAGCTTTGGGTTGAATTTGAGTGGGGTTTGGGTCTAAATTTTGGGCAAATCATGTTAGTGTTTTATTTGTGGGAATGTTAAGGAAGATTTAGAAAAGATTTGGGGTTAATTGGAGTTGAATTGGGTGAGTTTGGGTTAGGTTTGGGTCATGGGTCCAAATTGGGCTTTAAGGCCAAAAGTGAAATTGGATCCAAATATCAATCAAATTGGACTTGAATTTGGTCTAGATTGGTGTTGGGAATGTTGAAATAAAGTTTAGAATTGAATTGGACCAGAATTTGGGTCAATTGGGTAGGTTTGGTTTGACATTGAGTTCACTTTGGGTTAAAATGGGTCAAATTGGGGTTTTTTTATAAAAGTGGGGTAAATTGACAAAATTGGCCCAAGGTGTAGTTGAATAAAATGAAATTGGGAATATTTGGGATTTTCTGGAATTTTCTGGGAATTTTCTGAATTTTTGGATTTTTTGGCGAAGAGGGGTATTTTGGGTATTTGGAGGGTATTGGGAGGTATTTTTGGAATTTTTGGTATTTTTGGGTATGGATGATCAATTTGAGTAATGTGGAAATGTTTAAGATCAATTTTGAGGAATTTTGGGTGATTTAGGAAATTTTGAAAAATTTGGGTAATTTCAAGGTTTTGGGTAGGCTAAGCGGGTGTAGGGTCCCGGGGTCAAAAATTGAAAATTTGGGAAATTGAAGATTGGGTGGATGTAAGTGGAGTGAAATCATTTTGGTTGATCCATGAAGCCATATCAAGCCCACATGAGCCATGAAGGGACTCATTTGAGGCATTCACTATGTTGTTCCTAACCCTCTTATCCAAGGGCTTAGGGGTTAAGGACCATCCATGTGAATCACCTACATGAGTCAGGAGGTCAAGTTGGGTATGGGTGTGTTTTAGGAAGTGTGTGAAAGTGTAGTGTATAAGTGTAGTGTGTGTGTAAGTCAGCCCCTTCACCAGACCAGGCCACCCAGGGCAGTCCTAAGGCCAAAGAGTCCTATAGGAACTCATCCTTAAACTTCCACATTCGATTTCAACCCTCTAGGTGATTAGGGGTCTACAGTCAAGTTTGTGGAGTTTGCAGGAGTTAAGAAGTGGTTTGAGTTTCTAAAAGGTGGGTCCCAATTTAGTCCTCTAAGATAGTCAAAGGAAAAGCCTAAGGCTAGATCCTAAGCACTAAAAAAAAAAAGAGAAGACCTCATCAAAAAGGAGGTCAACAAGGGCTAATCATAAGGCTTAGTCACCTATAGGGATTTCACTTAGACTTCCTTATGCTTGGTATCTTCCTTCCAAAGCTGGAGGTTAGGCCTTAAGCACATGAAAATTTAGGTGAAGTACAAAGAGTTTGAATTTCTATGTGGAGGGTTCCATTTCTAGTCCTCTAAGAAAAGTCACTAAGAAGTCCTATGGCTAGATCCTAGGCAATCTATAGAGAAACTAGACCTTAACCAAAAGTGAGGCTAACAGTATCATACTTTGATCCACTCCTAATCGGTGAACTGCAACCTCTGGAGATAGTCGAGGCATTTTGTCATAGCTCCAAGCGAAGCAATCTTTAAATGCTGACAGTAATCTGACCAAGTCTGTAACCTCTTCTTTGTTGAGCAACAAACTTATGAAAGTAGGTCGGGGTTGCTCCTCAGTCCCGAGATTGATTTCTTTTAATTCATCGATAGTTGACTTGTTTTCTTCTTCGAATTTCGGCAAAGCCTCTTCTATTGGTTGATCTTCATATTCATCTTGGATGTCTAGACAATCTTCTACTGGCTGACTAGTAAGAACTATGCAAAATCCTGAATCATCGATGGGTCCGACCGTACCGAGTCCAAGACCTTCTTTTGAGTTGAGTTTCTTTCCTTTTGTATTCCATAATTTCTCAAACGATTGTAATTTATCTTTTGGCATTTGCTTTGGCACATATCCTTGTTGAATTAGCTTTTGTAGACACGAAGAAAAGTAACTAAAAGGTAATTCCATTAATTCATTAGAATCGTTTTCTTCGAGAGTTATACAATGTTCAGAAGTAGAAGGAGAAGCTGTATAAAACTTGATCGGTTTAAAACCATCATTATGGACTTCCTTGAATTCCATACTCTCAAACTTTTGAGGATGGATCGGAGTTAGAGTCATGTCTTGAACATAATGATTAATCTGATCATACATTGATTCATATTCATCTCTTTCTGTGTCATCCATAGAATTCTCAAACTGAGGCTTCTTCTGACTTATCATCATTGTTACTTTATCTTCTTCGGAGCTTCCTTCTACTTCAATGCTGATCAGCGGCTTTATTTGTTCAACAATCTGGTGAGTTCTTCCTCGACCACGTCCCCGGCCTCGACCTTGGATGTGTGGGCTAAAAGAACCTCCACCAACTCATTGTGAAGTAGTGGCAGGAGATCATTGAACTGGAGCTGTATGGTCCTGTTCTCATAGTTCTTCTGAATCTTCTGCTTTACTTGTCACAATTTCTCTTGAAAGTATTGTTCTCTTTAGGGGAGCGTAATAGGCGGCGTCTTCGTGAATGCCTACTTCATGTATTGAGAAAGGTTGTAAGTATCCTTTAATGCAATGTTCTTGTCCGTCTTTGTAGTACTTGATGAACTGGTGAAGCGACGATAGGACCATATTGTACTTGTGAAGCCACGGCCGACCAAGCAGAGTATTGAACGATGTGTTGGCATCGATGACATGGAATTTTGCAGTTGTTACTAGATTTTTAACTTTCATTTGCAGCGTTATAAACCCAAGAGCTCTCTCTCCTTTCTGATTCAATCCTCCTAGAATCATTTTATCCATAGAAAGTTCTCGAGCGTTGATGTCCAAGTAAGCTAATATTCGTAAACTCATTATGTTGAGCGATGCTCCAGGATCCACTAACACTCTGGAATGTACGAACCTGCCGATGATGATGGAAATGTAAAGCAGATGGTTGTGATCGGCTGTATCGAGTAGCAAATCTTCATCGGTGAGGGTTACGCCAGGCTGTTCTATTAAAGTGTAGACTCCATCTGAGGATGTGCTAGCCAATTATGCTTAGTAAATATCTAGATCAAGTAGGGCCTTGATCAAATTTCCTCTCATCTCCTTTGACATGATCAGAGCATTGTAAATGCTTAGTTTGGTTGGCAACTTCCTGAGATGAGCTAGCACGTTGTAATCCACCTTGTTTGAATTTTTAATTTAATCTCAAACTTGTACTTCTTTCGTTGCTGGAGACACTTCTTTTGGAGTAATTGTCTGCTTTTCTTTATCAATTGGGGCTGTCCTTGGCGGTAGCACTTTGTCACTTCTTAAATGTACTTGGGTTATTTCTTCTTCTTCCAGACCCAGATACCCTTCCTTTCACTGTATCTGGCTCTTGCCACTTCTGAAAGGTCCACATTGATGGCAAGTGGAGCTCCTTTGCATTCGAGGACTGGTTCCTCGCTTCCGGTGCTGTCATAGCCGGTGTTGTCGATATCTTCTTTATTTTTGTCAACATTCTCATTGGGAATATTCATGATTTGAGGATCATTTTGGGAATCGAATTGGGGTTAGAGAGGTTGTGATTAGTTACGTCATCACTATAGATAGTAAGAACGTAGCCAACATCATTTATAAGATCATTATGAGACCCCAGAGGGGCATAAAGATAATGGTACAAGGTCAGGGGTTTGAGGGGTTTCACCCTCGAATCCAAAACAACCAATCTAACAGAGGCAGCCTCTATCCTACCCTTCGCGCTATCGTCTTTAATTTCGTTCATGATTCATTTCTTTCTCCATTCTTATCGTGGTGGCTTCCTCAGTGAAGCTTTTGTCTTGGACTGGGCTGGCGGTAGACTACGGACAGCAACTTTCTTTGGAGTAGACTGGATCTGAATCAAGACTTTCTTGAGCTCATTCTAGTTGTGCTCCATCTGCCTTTCCCGGTATACGAGTCAATCGGAGAGATTGGCTCGGCTAAAATCACTTTTATAGAATCTCTTTTAGGTTCTTTCAAGTATTCCTTTGGTATCATTATATTCCCTTCCTTGTAATTCCACTCGAGCCAATCCTTGAGTCTGAAGCAGCTTTCTATGGTGCGTCCGAGCATCCTGTGGTAGGGGCAGAAGATGGGCTGATCCTTCTTGTCCACCTCCTCCAGCTTCTTCGGCTCAGGCAATCTGAAGTTTTGCTTCTTCATTAGATTCCTCAACATCTTTGCTACGGTGTCATCTTTGAAGGAGTAGTTTCTGTGCAACCGTCCTGACATTGTTGGACCCTGTCATCCATCTGTCCTGTATGACCTCTGCTGCTGACCAGACTAATTGCTCTAATTTACGCGAGGCTGACCATACTGCTGAGGCTGTTATACTGAGGCGATTGACTGTGCTGCTGCTCAGGATGAATCTTCATTGACTGCTTTCCTTTGTCGACCGTTGCCACTACGCCAGACCTCTTCTCGGATGCTTTAGCCAGTTTTGTTTTCTCTGTATTTTCCGCAGGCTCCATGTGTTTAACTTCTTCTTGTAAGCAGTTGGCTTTACTGAGTAGCTTCTCGAAGGACTTGATGGTGAGACCCATAAGCATGAAGGCCACCAGACTGTGGATACTCTTGAGTAGTATCTCGATCCCGTGCTATTTTTGTAGCTGGTGCTCGCATTTCATGCTTAAGTTTCTCCGCCTCAGAATGTAGTCGACCAAAGTCTCGTCGGGCTTTTGCCGCTCCATGATGCAATGCGACTTTATATATTCTTTAATATATAATAATTTGAAACCATTTTTTAGAATATTTAATTTCTCACAAATGGCTTCAAAAACTTGATGCGCGAGGTTTACTTTTATTAATTTATATTTAGATTTTATAATAATTATTGTAAAAGTCAACATTTTAAACGCAAGTATACGTATCGTTCAAGTAATACAGGGCTCTAGTGGAGTCTTGGTTATTGATCCCACAGGGATAGTAAATTTATAAAAAGTAAGAAATGTAAGACATATTTTGGAATTTTCAAATTAAATGCAATTTATATATACTCTTTTTTTTATATATGTTTTCAAATTTGATTTACTAACAATTTTTACTATAAGCAAGTAAGTAGTAAGCAGTAATAAAATAAAGTAAGCAATAATTAAAATTCAATGCAAGTATAAAAATGACTTTCTCCTTTTCAACTAATCCAAGATTTATGGAATTATTATCTTTTGTAGGGAATTTAGATTATGGTATTTTTGCCAAATAGAAGCATTCCTATTCTTTACCCTTTGGTCCAAGTGCAAAGAACATTGACTAATCTATAGATCGGCTCAGGATGTTTTATTAGTAGAATGGGTTAATCTAGGCTCACACTACTAGATGTCCAAGGGTAGCTATGGTCCGCCCTACCAGTGACCCGTTGCCTTTCTATAAACCAAATTATTAGAATTTAGTCTGTCACTCTAAAAACTAATTAATTTTATGCCCAATAAATAATATCTTCCTATTTATTTGCACTTCACCTTAAATAATATGCGTATAGCCTGGGATTACTTAAGGATTCATGTGATATATACTAGTTAAGAATTTATCTCCGGATAGGTCTCAAAATTCTTCAACAGGTTTTAACATTTTAAATGGCCAATTTAAAAAGTAAACTAAGATCAGGTATTAATATCATCACAATGTTTTAAAATATTTTAAATTTAATTCTCTACAAAATTTAATTAATTTATAATCTTTTCATAGTTGAAAGGAGAAACATAACTAACTACTCATAACACATTAAAATAATAAAACAAAACATATTTATAAAACTTTGAATCAAAGTACAAATACTTATCTGAAGTATTCCTTCAAGTGATCCGCTGACTTCTACTGACTCCAAGGCAATGATGA
The DNA here is from genome assembly GCA_022702705.1 of Papilionanthe hookeriana x Papilionanthe teres. Classification (NCBI taxonomy): domain Eukaryota; kingdom Viridiplantae; phylum Streptophyta; class Magnoliopsida; order Asparagales; family Orchidaceae; genus Papilionanthe; species Papilionanthe hookeriana x Papilionanthe teres. The sequence continues at coordinate 149,003,692 of CM040427.1, forward strand.
AAGACTCCAACAGCAATAACACACAATAAATACTCAAAATAAACTCACTACATACAAAGTAAAGTGGCACCCTAAGTATGGAAGAGATTAAATAAAAATAAAGAGGAGAGAGAAGATGCTAAAATGGGTATGTGTACTAAGAGGGGGGGAAGGGGTGGTGCGATTTTTTCTGTAAAATGGGCTCCTATTTATAGAGCTCTGAATTTGACCATGGGTTGCTTAAGGCACCTCTTCAAAATTCTTCCAAATTCAATGCATCTTCTAGAAGGTAACTGCCGCGCCTAGGCGCCGGGATCTGGCGCCTAGGTGCCGAGATCTGGCCCCTAGGCGCCGGACTCCGTGACCAGGTCTTTCGTACCTCTTCACTTTGGATCGTATCTCTTCGCAATCCAGACCGTTTCCTTGTGTCCAAATAAATTGTATCACATGTCCTATATATTAGGAGTAACTTCGAGTCTTCTAGAAGCTCCAATAACCGCTTAACACCGTCAAAATAACTGCCCAAAGTTGTCAAAAATCTTGATAGTGTCTGTATCGAACTGGCGCATAGGCGCCGGATTCTGACGCCTAGGCGCCAGGCCAATAATTCCAATATTTTGCTCCATAAGCTCCATTTTTGCTCCTTTTTGCTCCTTTTTTCTTCTTTTTCTTTCTTGGACTCTTTTTTAATCATCTACATCCAAAAACATGAAAATACCTTTCATTAAAGCATAATATCCTTAAGAATTAAATACTAAATGAGGCATAAAAATGGGTATTTTTTAGGTAGATCACTCCACCACGAGATCTCCTATAGTGACATGATGTCGGGCACCGGCGAATCTTTTCATGAACAGGTTTTCCATTTCTGCAAAAGTCTTTATTGATCCATTAAGAAGCACGACATACCAATCGAAAGCTATTCCTGATAGGCTGTTGACAAATTGACAGAACAACAGAGCTTCACTTCCTCCTGTGTTGTAACAACTTGCTCTAAAATGGGCTATGTGCTGATGAGCATTTCTTGTCCCGTCGAACGTCTTGAAAGTCAGGGGCACGAAGCCTTCAGGGTAAGGAATGATATTGAACTCCTCCGGCTAGGGTCTACCTTTGAAATTGATGCACCACCTTTAGAATGAGCCAAGGCCTCCCAAACTTGCTGCTCGACCATCTGCTTAATGTCCTTTTCCGTCAGGTTCGGAGTTGGATCTCTTCTTAGTGGTTCTTCTTCATTGGCTGAAGCGACCTCCTTTCTTTCATTGGCGATGTGTATAATCTCAGGCTAGTTAACCTCTGGAGATGCTGTTGGTCATGACTGTGACTGTCCGTGGAGGGTAGCCATGGCCGTCATAGCGGTGGTCATCTCCTACATTCTCTATTAAAGTTGGCTAATCTGCTCATCCATTGTTAGGATGGTCCTCCGTAGCTCATCCGTGGTGTTCTCCTCACTAGGAGCATCACGCGCAGATGATGTGGATCGAGTTTCAACCATGTTGACTTCCATGAATTCTTTGTCCATGTAATCTGATAGAAAGTAATCCTCATCATTAATATCCAACCCTAATGCTTTGGCTAACTCAGAAATTTTTGCCCGAAGCTTTCGAGCTCTATCATCAACTGTTTGCTTCTTAATCAGCTTTAAATCTGTAGGTTTCCTATACTATCGCTCTTCTCTGCAACAGATTCAGAAGCAATGGCGGTAGTGGTAACAAGAACATTGGACTCATGATCCACTTTGTGGTCAATAGACCTTCAGAATGTACTAGTACAACACCTCTCAGTAACCACACTTTCCTATTAAATTCGAGTCTCGAGACGAGGTATCTTGGCGAGAACATCCGGGTGACAAGGGGAAGTGTGCTCCCTAGTTTGTAGACCATGTACGGAGGAGAATAATCATTTCTTATTCTTTCTCTTTTTGGGTTTCTCATGATCATCGGTAGCTGGTACTCTCGGACCCAGCCGGGACTTAACTGACTTGCTTATAGTAGTATCATCTGTAGCAGTTGTATCAACACATTTTCCTAGATGGTGTTTTATGGAAACTCGAAAAGGCCTTTCCATTTCCAAAATTTTTTTTTAAATTTCAGGGGATATTGCACATCCCATCCTTTTGAGAAGCTTGGCGATGGAAAACCCCTCTATTTCAGACAATCTTCGTAGAAGGGTGTGAGCTCGGGTTATAAGTGTAGGCCTTCCCCTCACCTTATCATGACCGTGGTGTGTTGGAAGTGTAGAGGCAATCCTATGGAGGCTTTCGTCTCCAGAAGTGCCGGCTAGCGGGTGGTACCTACTACCTCGAAGAAGAGGAGAGGTATCCGGTAAACCGAAGGTATGATGAAACATATTTTTTGTGGTGCTGGAAGTGTAGGCCTTCCCTATTTTTTGTGATATTGCATTTTAAAGAAACATATTTTTCATGATTTGTTGCAGGTATGATGATTTTAGGTGATTGCAGCGAAAAGAAGCAAAAAGGAGGAAAACAGATTCTGGCGCCGCCAGTGCCATTTTCCAGAGAGCTCTGTTGACCTCATTTTTATGATGGGTCAACCTTTTGACCTAAAAGTTAACTTTGGTCAAAATGGTCAATCACGACCCAATGACCAACCCTATTGACCCCATAGGTCAACCTTTTTGACCTAAAAAGTCAAATTTGGTCAAAATGGTCAATCCTGACCCAATGACCAACCCTGTTGACCCCATAGGTCAACCTTTTGACCTAAAGAGTCAACTTTGGTCAAAATGGTCAATCCTGACCCAATGACCAACCCTATTAACCCCATAGGTCAACCTTTTGACCTATAAAGCCGACTTTGGTCAAAATGGTAATCCTGACCCAATGACCAACCATGTTGACCCAATAGGTCAATTTTTTGACCTAAAAAGTCAACTTTAGTCAAAATAGTCAATCCTTACCCAATGACTAACCCTGTTGAACCCATAGGACAACCTTTTGACGTAAAGTGTCAACTTTGGTCAAAATAGTCAATCCTGACCCAATGACCAACCCTGTTGACCCCATAGGTCAACCTTTTGACCTAAAAGGTTAACTTTGGTCAAAATGATCAATTTTTGACCAAATGACCAATTATTCACCCAATGACCTCTTTAAGACCCCAAAAATGATAAAATTAATCAAATAATTAATTTCAAATTTTTTTTATTAATTAAATGAAGTTGACTAATAATTTAATTTTTAATATTTTAATTAATTAAATGACATAATTAATTAAAATGAAAATTAAATTAAAAGTCATAAAGTGACAAAATATACCAAAATGAAATGAAAAATGAAAAAATTAATCAAATAATTGATTTCAAAATTATTTTGATTAATTAATTGGCTAAAGATTTATTTTTTTTTAAATTTTAATTAATGACTTAATTAGTTAAAAAGAAAAATTAAAATTTAAAGCCATAAAATGATAAAATGCATAAATTAATTAAAAATAATGGAATTAATCAAATAATTAATTCCAAAATTATTTTTAATTAATTAATTGACCAATAATTTAATTTTCACATTTGAATTAATGACATAATTAATTAAGATTAAAATTAAATTGAAAAGTCATGAAAAGAGACAAAATTCAATTTTAATCACATGAATATTAATCAAATAATTAATTTGGACTTATTTCTAATTAATAATTGATTAATAAAATAATTTCCAACATTTAATTAATGACATAATTAATTAAAATGGAAATTAAATCAAGAGGGGTATTAAATGGAATTTTTAAACCTATGACATTTTGATTTTCTAAAAATTTTAAAACTCTTTTATGACATCACACATGACTCCATATGGGTTAGACACAACCCATATGACTTATTAAAGAGAAAACAACCCATGGATGACTCATATTTAACCATGGTTAAGAGCCATAATCTCATAAAAATGAGGTGGAAAAACCATGGTGATTTGAAGTGCGACTCATCCTCCTTTACAAGTGAGGTGACTTGCCATGGTGAGATGAGTTTAGCCACCTCCCTAGCCACCCAATGATGAGAAGACAAGGCTTTAACCATTCTTCATATCATGGTTAAGCTCATCATAACATTTCATAAAAAAATGTTAAGAGGGGAGCTAATGTGTCATCACCCCATGAAATGTTAAATATGTTGGTGGAAGGAGAAGGTCTCAACCATTTGAGTCACCATTAACCTCTCCCTTAGCCAATGGAATGGGAACAAAGAGATCAAAACCTATCATGACAATTTGAAAGACATAAGTGCCATGAAATGTGAGCTTGCTTAAGTGGAAAAATTCTCACGGGATATAGAGAGGTGATGGTTGGATTACATGGGGGAGGTTGTTACTAGACTCTACTCCACAGCCCTAACCATATCATGGTCAACCCTAAGCTAACCAAGGTTGAATCATAGCCATCCATGGCTATAAAAGGACCCCTTGGCCTAAATTTTAAGGAGGAGAGAAAAAATCCATAGAAACCTATAGGCTACCCAAATCCTCTAGCTCCCAACACAAAAAGTCTTGCTAAGGACCTCAACAACCTATTCCAACCAAGATCAAGCCATAGGATTGATCCATTAAAAAAATACCTATTTTTTATGTCTAAATTCTTATCAATTTCTAAGGATATTATGCTTTAATGAAAGGTATTTTTTTGTGTTTTTGGATGTAGGTGATGTAAAAAGGTCCAAAAAAGGAGAAAGGAGCAAAAAGGAGCAAAAAGGAGCAAACATGGAGCAAAATACAAAAAGTATAAAAAAATATGGCCTGGCGCCTAGGCGTCAGAAGTTGGCACCTAAGCGCCAGACTCGATACAGAACTGTCAAGTTTTTGACAACATTTGAACGATTATTTTGATGGAGTGAGCGGTTATTGGACATTCTAGAAGACTGACAGTTGTTCCTTGATAATAGGACATGTGATACATTGCATTTGGATGCTCCAAAACGGTTTTAATCACGAAGAGGTGCGAGCCAAAGTGAAGAGGTGCGAAGAACTAGACGCGGTGTCCGGCACTTAGGCGCCAGATTCCGGCGCCTAGGCGCCAGACAGACCTTCTAAAACATTCATTGAATATGGACATGTTTTGAAGAGGTGCCTCAAGGCAACCCTTAAAGCCTATAAATAGGATTCCATTTCTTCAGAAAAATGTGCCCCCCATTGTAACCCCTTTCTCTTATCCACTTTAGGATCTCTCATCCTTAGAGAGAGAAATATAGAGAGAAATTTAGGGCCACTTTTGTTTTAGTTTAAAGAGTTTATTTTCAAGTTGTTGCATCTGGAGTTCATTACACTGTGGAGTCAGTAGGAATCAGAAGATCTGTAGAAGGAATATTTGAGATAAGTATTTTATTTTTGATTCAAAGTTTATTTATTATGTTTTGTTGTTTATATTCGATGTGTTACGAGTAGTTAGTTTACTTTCTTCCTTCAATTATGAAGAGATAAATAAGATAATATAAGATTCAATGGAGAATTGAAATTCAAAATATTTTTAAAACATTGTGATGATATTAATACATGATCTTAATTTACTTTTTAAATTAGTCATTTAAATTGTTAAAACCTGTTGAAGAGTTTTGAGACTTAGAAGGAGAAGAACTCTTAACTTGTAAATGTCACATGAATCCTTGGGTAGTCGAAGGCCATGTGCAGGCTATTCAAGGTGAAGTACAAATAAATAGGAAGATAAGATTTAATGGGTGTAGAATTGATAAGTTTTTAGAGTAACAGACTAAATTCTTATAATTTGATTTATAGATTAGGAAAGGGTGTTGACCTCATTTTTGATGAGGTCTTCTCTTTCCTTTTTAGTACTTAGGATCTAGCCTTAGGCTTTTCTTTTGACCATCTTAGAGGACTAGAATTGGGACCCACCCTTTAGAATTTCAAACCACTTCTTAAACTCCCTGCAAATTTCACAAACTTGATTGTAGACCCCTAATCACCTAGAGGGTTGAAATCAAATGTGGAAGTTTAAAGGATGAGTTCCTACAGGACTCTTTGGCCTTAGGACCGCCACAGGTGGCACAGTGCAGTGAGGGCTGACTTACACTACACTTATATACTATACTTTCACACACCTCCTAAAACCACACCTATACCCAACTTGACCTCTTGACTCATGAAGGTGATTCACATGGATGGTCCTTAACCCCTAAGCCCTTGGCTAAGAGGGTTAGGAACAACATAGTGAATGCCTCAAATGAGTCCTCTCATGGCTCATATAGGCTTAACATGGCTTCATGGCTCAACCAAAATGATTTCATTCCACTTACATTTACCCAATCTTCAATTTTCTAAATTTTCAATTTTTGACCCCCGGGACCCTACACCCACCCGCCTAGCCTACCCAAAACCCTTGAAATTACCCAAATTTTTCAAAAAAATCACCAAACACCCAAAAATCCTCAAAAATAATCCCAAACATTCCCACATTACTCAAATTGATCATTCATAGCCGAAAATACCCAAAATTCCAAAAAATACCCCCAATACCCTCCAAATACCCAAAATGCCCCTCTTGACCCAAAAATCCAAAAATTCAGAAAATTCCCAGAAAATTTCAGAAAATCCCAAATATTCCCAATTTCATTTTCTTCAACTACACCATGGGCCAATTTTGTCAATTTACCCCACTTTTGTCAAAATCCCCAATTTGACCCATTTTAACCCAAAATGAACCCAATGTCAAACCAAACCTACCCAATTGACCCAAATTCTGGTCCAATTCAATTCTAAACTTCAATTTAACATCCCCAACACCTATCTAGACCAAATCCAAGTCCAATTTGATTGGCATTTGAATCCAATTTCACTTTTGACCTTAAAGCCCAATTTGGACCCATGACCCAAACTTAGCCCAAACTAACCCAATTCAACTCCAATTAACCCTAAACCTTTTCTAAACCTTCCTTAACATCTCCACAAACAAAAAACTAACATAATTTACCCAAAATTTAGACCCAAACCCCACTCAAATTCAACCCAAAGCTAAAAGGCCCAATATTGACTTAAACCCAAACCTAACCCAAATAAGCCCAAACCCCAAAATCAAAACCCAACCAAAGCCGAAACCTCTTTGAAACACTCCCATAAACATTTCTCAATATTAATTTTACATCAATTTCAACCCTAGCCCAACATTGGCCCAAATTAGCCCAACTTGACATACATTGAGCCATTTACCAAAGAGGCCCAAATTCAAACCAATTCAATTCCAAATAACACCAAATTGACTCCAAACCATTCATGAAACATCCCTAAACCAATTGCAACATTTATTTGACATGGTCCTTCACAAAATTTTCACCCAAAATCCCATCCTAAAATAAAAAAATACCCACTTCCCTAAATTACTTTAAAAGCCCATCTAAAACCATTTCAAAGAGCCCAAAATCTACCCTAAAGCCCATATGACATTTTCATTTGCAATCCATTTAATCAAAGTCATTCCCTAAGTTCCAATCCCATCATCAAATGATTCCAAATCAAGCCTCATGGCAAATCACCCCTAAATGCCAAAATTCACAAAATCCTTCTCCATGAAAGTCGACTCAACTTTTCCCAAGCCAAATGGAGCCATGAAGCCATGCATGAGCCCCATGGGAGCCATGAGAGCCATGGAATCTACTTTCCACCTGACCAAACCATTAATGGCAAGAGAGGGGCTCTCTTTCTTAAACCCTCTTAAACCCTTTTTTACCTTAAGCATGTCACACACTAAACCATGCTTAGCCACCTCACCATGGATGGAGACCACACCATTTTCTCTTGGCTGACCCAAGTGACTCTTTTCAGGCCAAAACCAGGCCTTGGGAGGTGAACCTAGCCCAAAACCATGGGTTGACTCATTTGAACCCAAAATAGCCTTCCCCAATTCCATTTCAATTCAACTCCTTTACACATGTCCATGGCCGATTGATTGCACTAAGCCCGACCACGACCTCCACGACCTTGAGGGTGACCGACCACGGCCGGCCGACCACCACGGCCACCGGAAACCACCGGGCCGAGAGCACCCATGTGAGCCAAAGTTTGGAATTCCCACTTGCTGAGTTGCCCCATGCCCAATGGCCATCATGGTTGTTCTTCCCTTGACCTAAGCAGCTGATCCCAAGCCTTAAACCCCCCTGGGAGGCCCTCCACCCTCTCCTATTTAAACCTCACCTCCTCTCGACCATGGGAGGGGCTGAACCAGACCTTACTAAAACCCTACCAAAATTGCTCCAGACCACTCTCCACACTTAGAGCAGTTGATCCCCAGTGACAATTTGCCCTAATCCCCACCAACGGGGCTCGATTTCTCGGCCAAAATTCCACCCAAAAACGGGACATCTCCCAACTCTCCAACAAATTCAAATTAAACTCACCCACACCCGCACAAGGTCAGAGAAGGAGTTCCCAGGTGAAAGCCCCCTCTTCGGGCCACCCATACGTTCCGAGACTCCAAGCTTTGTAATCGAGTCGTGATCGAAATCATACACGGGCAATTCACCGAGCCTAAGGGACTTCATCCGGAGCTTGCTTGGACCCAATCAAAGGTGACACAACTCTCGGATCGAAGCTTCATTCTCTGCGAGCAAGGTATGGACTCACTCTTCTTCCCGAGCTTACGAGAGATTCTCTATTTAATTTGAGTCGATTTCAATACATGTTTACTTGTATGGATGTGTTCGTCTCCTCGAAGATGAATCCATAGAGCATAAGAACACGAAAATCCGTTGAGAATTGAGTGAGAAATTAGGGTTAGAAGGTTGACGGTCACGGGTGCACACCAGTCGTAGACGATGACTGGGAACCGTCGGATCGAGCGTGTATCGAGCGGACGGTTTGGATCGAGCCGGACAGCGCGATGGTACGTGAACCGCGGGGGCCAGGAGTGCTGAGTCGGATGGCGGCGCCGAATCAGAAGACGACGCGTGGCCTTTCGGAGCTGCCAAGGATGGCGTGGCGCCGCGTCACTTAAGTAGAAAAATAGGGATTTTCTTATTTATTTAATTCCCTAAACTTCAAAAATGCATAACTTTGTGTAGGAAAATCAGAAAAATAAAATAAAAATACACTCTTGCTCGGTGAACGAGAGGAGAATAATGTGGAAAAGAAATCATGTAATTTCATCAAGTATTTTATTTTTAATTATTTATTTACTCTCTGCACTATTTCAATTCTCCATGCATGTATACAATTCACCATGGCATGAGACCATAGGGCTTTTGAAGCCTCTGAATTTGGGAACATTCTCTGAATTTTCCAAAGTCAGAGGCCACTCCTATGAAGAGTTATTGATTTTTCAATTCTAGGTCTCTATTCTGATTATTTTAATTCTAATAATTAGCATATTGTGAAATAAATTCTAAGAAAATTTGGTGATGTTTCTTATGACCAGAGGACCCTAAAGAAAATAGGTCTTGAGTTAACTCACTTGTAATGACCCTAATTGGCTTAAACACCCAAAATGGAACCTTAATTAGTTAGAGCTAATCATACATCAAATTACTTGAAATCAATTCTCCACTGACCTTTAGGATTAGAGGAACCCATCATAAAAGTTTGAAGTCAATTGGACTTGGTTAGCCCTATCAAATGGGTTGATTAAGCCATTTAGCCAAACTTAAACTTTAAAAATTCATAACTTTCAAAATACTTTTCAAAAATTCACCAAATTAGTTTTGGAGCCTCTCTGATATCAGGGGAATTTAAGAAAAATAAAATTGCAATTTTCCAAAAAATTTAATTTTTTACATTATTTTAATATTTTTTTATAATTAAAAAATAATAAAAATCACAAAAATAATAAAATTCACCAAAATGTCACATTTTGAATTTTAATCACTTAGGAACAAACCCCATATTTTTCTTAAGTCCCTATGATGAGATATTAAATTTTAAAGCCTTAAGGTAATTTTAAAATTAAAAAAATATATTTTCTAGCATTTCCACTAAAATAATTCTAATAAATCAAAGAAAAATCAGAAAATTATAAAAATTAGTTCTCTGGTTTCCTTGATATCAGAGAGATTTTTGAAAAATATAAAATTCATTTTTCAACCTTTATTTTATTTTTAAATTAATTAATACTCCAAAACTCAAAATAATTATAATAAAAATAATATAATTCAAAAAAATCACCAAAATTGGCCCAAGTGGTCCTCTGGTCATTAGGAATGTCCCATAATTTTCTTAAGGATAGAAACTTTCCCTTGGTCATGTTATTAAATTTTCCTTGAAAATTCTTATTTTCCACCAAAAATAATTATATAAATAAATTAAATACAGAAAAATCACATTTTTGCCTCTAATATCTTGATTGACATATTAGTGAAGTTACATAAAAATTTCAAATTCATTTAAGCTTAATTTAGTGAGTTATGAAATTAGTAAGCTTGAAGGGCAAAATAGTAATTAAAATTTTAACCTATAATTAAAAATTTTAGGTTTAATTAAAAGGGTGGGTAAAATATTTGATAATAAGTTGATTTTGGATGTTTGAAACTTAGGTAATTAAAGGGTAGAAACCTACCTAACAATTTGAAAATAATTAAAATAAACCTTAATTAAATAATTGTTTAAACTTGGAAGAATGATAAAACATTTGAAATTATTAAAATAGGGATATTATTAGGAAGAAATTTATTCTTTAATCTAAGAATCCCTAAATTAATCACCTCAATAATATTTAATTCCTAATTAAAATGATAATCCAAATTCAAAATTTAAAATGCTAAAAGACTTAATCATTAAATTAAATTAAAGTTAAAACATTTAAATTAAATCCTTTTAAAATTTCAATTAAATTAATGCTTTAACAATTAAAATTAAATCATCCTTAAAGCATAAAAAATAAAATATTAAATTAAAATTAAAATAAAATTAATAATAATAATAAATTTAAATTTAAATTAAAATTTAAATTAAAATTAAAAATAAAACCAAATTAAGATTTAAATTAAAATTAAAATTAAAATTAAATTAAATTAAATTAAATTAAATTAAAAATTAAATTAAATTAAATTAAATCACATTAAATTAAATAAAATTGAAACATATTAAATTAAATCAAACTAAATAAAAAAAATAAAATCAAATTAAAATAAAATTAAAATAAAATTAAAAATTAAAATAAAATTAAAATTAAAATTAAAATTAAAATAAATAAATAAAATTAAATTAAAATTAAAACTAAACCAAATTAAATTATATTAAAATTAAATTAAATTAAATTAAATTAAATATAACATCACTTAAGACATGAAGAATTCAAAAAATAAATCTAAAACAACTTGAACACTATTCCAAACTTAAACTCATTAATTAAAATTAAGTCGAATCACAAATCACTTGAACATCGACTTGCCTTCAAAAGCTCTTATTGTCATAACTCCTAAATGGAGTGTTAAGTGAAGTATTACTTCACTCATAGGATATTCAAATGTCCTAGTTCACTGAGCAAGATAACAAAACTTGAACTCCTGGATGATTGATTCATTGTATAATTAAATTCTCTTGAACTTAAAACAATCCTAGAGGTATTGAAAAGATGTTTAAGATTCGTCTCAAGCACTTCCTCAATACGATAGGATGTTTATAAGAACAATTGAACTTAATTGTTCTTTGATGAAGAAAATCGTCCTCAAACCGAAACACAAGAACCTAGACGTCATAGGAGATGACTAGCTATAAGATTAGGAACTTGGTAGAAAACCATAACCCTTCCCTTAGCTTTACCTAGGAACTTGCTTTAAATGCTTAAATATTCTAAATTGTGTTTAAGTGCAGCCTGGGATGACGGGAAGACCCTCCAGGTACGCTTTTATTTTATTGCAATTTACCTTCTTGTAATTTACCTTATTGCAAATGCACTTACTTTTCTTGCATGATAAACAACTGTTGCATGAAAACCCACACCTTTAGGATAGTCCCTAAAACTAAAACCAAAACTAAATTAAAAGTCATTACAAGATAAAATTCACTGCCACAACATTTCAAAATATAAAATAACTCAAAATTTAATCACAAACAGAATACAAAACTACAACTACAATTAAATTAAAACGTCTTGTTGGATGATCGGGAATACCTCCGATGATGTAACCTACGTGTTGCTAACGGGATTTCCCACGGTCTAAATGAAAGTGTGGAACTCATTTAGTTGAGTTTAGCAAATTCATCTGGACTAAGTGAATCCGATAAAAATAACGATGCCAGAAGGATGGAACCGTGGGATCTCAACCGGTGTTGTTATAATCTATTTTAAGATTTGTTTTAACTAAAACACTAAAAAACACTTGGATTTTAAGACTTCTCTAAACCAGAACACTTTTCTCATCTCTTGATTTTCACCTTCTATAACTAAACCCTCTGCAACAACAAGAAGCTCGGAGCATGGTGGGCAGCACGACCATCGTCATCAGCAAAACCTGAATCTACTTCAGCAAAACTTTCTTAGAATTAAATAACCAAACCATAGGACTTTGAGGTAGTTTGCCTAGTGCAACATAAATCCCCAACTTTTTTTTAGGATTTGCATTGCAAATTAAGCCCTAACCGGTCTTAGGACTCCGAGATAGTCGTTCGATACGACATAAACCCTCACATCTTCGAGGCTATTTGTATGATCATGTCATACGAATATAAGTCCTAATTAATTAAAATTGTCAAGATCAAAACATTAAACAAACATTAGGACTTTCCTAAATTCAAGCCAAACAATAGGATAGTCGGGAAATTACCGAAGTTCGCTTCGAATCTGTAATTTCTCCTACCTTTCTTCCTTTGAATTCCCAAAATAAAATGTTCCAAATTTGATCCATTCCCTATTAAAACTCTAAAAAATTCAATCCCTTGAAAACTTAAACTTTGAGATTCTTGAGAGCAGAATTATTGATTATTATCGAGAGTTTTCTTAAGTGATTCCCGTCATTTAAGATGTAATTAACTATAGGGGCTTGCCCTTATAGGGAATTTTAAGAATCCGAGTAATATAAACCACTGTTTAATGCTTTCATATTAAGCGGGGAATTTGTCAGCTTATAAAATTAGTCTGCAGACCAAACGGATGTCACAAATCTTCTAGTTTATTTAATCGAGCCCCATCACTAAACAGTGTGTCTATTCTTCGGGATAGATACACGGTTTGTGATGCGGTGCTCGTTTATATAAACTATCTAGGATGTGAGGTCGGTTTGATTTCATATCTTAAAATTATTTTCAAAATCAAATACTACTTTCTAAATCATATATATATATATATTTAAATTAAAATTAAAATCTAAAATTCGCCGACAACTTCTGTTAGGCGACCCCCTTCTTTCAAATACAACACACATAACTTAAAAATATGCCGACAAAGGGTCACTAGTAGGGCTGACCATAGCCACCCCTGGACATCTAGTAGTGTGAGTCTAGATTAACCCATTCTACTAACAATACATCCGGACCTGATCTATAAATTAGCCAATGTTCTTTGCGCCTGGATTAAAGGGTAAAGAATAGGAATGCTTCTATTTGGCACAATACCATAAATCAAATTCTCCATCGAATATTAAATTATCTTAAAAATCTTAGATTAATTGAAGGGAAGAAAGTTGTTCGTTTTATATAGTTTTCTCAAAATCATTTTCTTATTATTGTTTTCTTTATTTGCATCTAGTAAATTAAAAGTAATTTATAGTTAGATTAAAATACAAAAAGATTTTTGAAATACAATATTTAAAAATTTATTACTATATTTTTTCCCCGTGGGATTGATACTGGGATCTTTGTTTCAATGCCCTATATTACTTGAAACGATACGTATCTTCCGTAGTACCCAAAAAGTATATAAAATATTTTCTTATTAAATTATATTTTGCTATATAAACATATATTTAAAAAGTTTTATTTGGTACACATCTATATAGCAAGTTATTTCGAAGTCAAGTGTTTCACGCCTTTGCCAGAAATTAAATTTTCTAGCAGTGGTAACAAATCCTTGTATTTGGAAATACAAAAATTGGGTCAAGTTTTTGGCGCCATTGCCGGGAATCGAATAGAATAGTTATAGATTTTTTAAAATATTATATTTCCAAAAACATAAAAAAGAGAGATATATTTATAAAAATTTTATTCCTTGTTTTGTTTTTTTATGCGAAGATTTGGTTCTGAAGGATTAATACCTTTAGATTCTAAACTAGAAAGAATAATTAGAAAAATTAAAAAGGGAAAACAAATTCAAGAATTTCAAGAAATGGCTACTTTACAAAATCCAATTGAACTTAATGATCAAAATGTTTATAAACCATTAAGGGATTATGGTAACCCTACAGTCGATGAACTTCATATTAGTATTCAAATACCCACTGTAGATGCTAATTCTTTTGAACTTAAACCGTCTATTATTCAAATGGTGCAAAACAATAAATTTGGTGGAACACCAAATGAGGATCCAAATTTACACCTTGTTAGTTTTTTAGAACTTTGTGCTTACCTTTAAATATAACAATGTTTCTAATGATGCTTATTAGACTTAGACTTTTTGCTTTTTCTTTAAGAGATAAAGCAGAGATGTGGTTAAACTCATTAACGATTGGTTCTATTAAAACATGGAATCTGAAATGGCACAAAAATTCCTTGCTAAATATTTTCCTCCTTCTAAAACTGCTAAATTAAGAAATGATATTACTTCGTTTAGTCAATTTGACGGGGAGACAAAATATGAAACTTGAGAAAGATTTAAAGAAATAATAAGAAAATGTCCTCATCATACTTTACCTGATTGGTTAATTATTCAAACATTTTATAATGGATTAATTGGATCTTTAAAATCAATTATTGATCTTCTATCTTGGAGGTTCTTTAATGTCTAAATCATTTGAAGAAGCTTACACTTTAATTGAAGAAATGACTAATAACAATTTTCAATGGCCTTCCGAAAGGATTAATCCTAAAAAGATGGCAAGTATTCACGATAATGAAGCCTTTTCTATCTTAGCTTCACAAGTAGCAGCAATTAATATTTCACATAATAACTCTGCTAATATTGAAGATTCTCAGACTATTGAAACTTTACAAGCTATTGCAAGTAAAAATAATCCTTATTCAAATTATTATAATCCTGGGTGGAAAAATCATCCTAATTTTAATTGGAATAATTCACAACAACAATGGGGTAATAATCAATCTCATCCCACTGGAAATTAGAATAATCAAGTTAATCCAAATTATAAATCTCATGGATTTAATAATCAACAGAAAAAGTTATCAATAGAAGAATTAATTTTATAAATGAATAATCAATTACAAAATCAAAATACTGCTATTCGTAATATTGAAAATCAAATGGGGGCAGATTGCTACTTTAATTAATAACAGACCTGTAGGAACACTTCCTAGTAATGTTAAAATTAATCCAAAGGAAACTGGAAAAGAACATGAACAAGTTAAGGCTGTGCAACTTAGAAGTGGAAAGGAATTAAAAGAAAGAATGCAGAATGAAATTGAAAAAGAGATTGAGGTTGAAGAGATTAAAAAACCTAAAGAAACTCTCTCTCCTAGTCAAGATCAGACTGTTATACCTGTTAATGTGGAAGTTGAAAAACCACCACCACCTTTTCCTCAAAGACATAAACAACAAAACTTGATCATCGATTTTCTAAGTTCTTTGAAATTTTTAAGAAACATACTTATTAACATATCTTTTCTTTGAAGCTTTGGAACAAATGCTAACTTACTCAAAATTTATGAAGGATATTTTAAGCAAGAAACGAAAATTTGAAGCTTTTGAAAGCTGTTGCATTAAGTGAAGAATGCGGTGCAATAATTCAAAAGAAATTACTGAAAAGCTTAAGGATCCTGGAAGTTTCACTATTCCCTGTCTTTATTGGAAAAAAATTTTGTGGAAAAGCTTTATGTAATTTAGGAGCAAGTATTAATCTCATGTCATTTTCTATCTTTCGAAGATTGGATTTAGGAGATATTACTCCCACCACTCGTAACCCTTCGGTTAGGCGATAGATCTATCACTTATCCTAAAGGAGTTATAGAGGATGTCCTTGTTAAAGTGGATAAATTTATCTTCCCTGTAGATTTCATTGTACTTGATATGGAAGAAGATAAAGAGATACCTATTATTTTAGGGAGACCTTTTCTAGCTACGGACGAGCTATGATTATGTGCAAAAGGGAGAACTAACCATGAGAGTTAATGATCAGAAATTAAATTCAATGTTCTTAAATCAATGAAGTACCACGATAAAGAGAAATGTTATCGAATGGATATAATTGATTATTTAATTGAAAAACATTATCAGAAAAATATAAAGTCATTTACGAAGAAAAATTTGAATTTTTAAGTGATGAAAATGAAGAAGTAGAAGAAGAAGAGACTTAATTTATTAAAGATAATTGGAAAATTTTAGATATAACTCAAAATGATATACTTTTACCATCAAATAAAAAAGCCCCTGAACTGGAATTAAAAATGTTACCTTCACATTTAAAATATGTGTTTCTTGGAAATTCATTAACTTTACCTGTTATTATTTCTTCTGAACTGAGTAAAGATCAAGAAGAAAAACTACTAGGTGTGTTAAAGAATTATAAGAAAGCTTTTGGTTGGACTATTGCTGATATAAGAGGAATAAGCCCTTCCATTTATATGCATAGAATTTTAATGGAAGAAAATTTTAAACCTACTATTGAATCGTAAAGAAGAATAAATCCTATCATGAAAGAGGTTGTTAAAAAAGAAATTATTAAGTGGTTAGATGCTGGTATTATTTATCCTATTTCGGATAGTCAATGGGTAAGTCCTATTCATTGTGTTCGGAAGAAAGGAGGTGTAAGCTGTCATTGTTAATGATAAAAATGAACTAATTCCTACAAGACAAGATTACTTGGATGGCGAATTTTTATTGACTATAGGAAATTAAATAAAGCCACTAGAAAGGATCATTTTCCTTTACCTTTCTTGGATCAAATGCTCGATAAATTAGTTTGGACACCCATATTTACGTTTTACGGATGGATATTCGGTTATCATTGGTTACTTATTGCTCCTCGGGACCAAGAAAAGACAACATTTACAAGTCCTTATGGAACATTTGCTTTTAGAAGAATGCCTTTTGGTTTATGTAATGCACACGACTTTTCAAATATGTATGATGTCAATATTTTGTGATTTGATTGACAAAGGAATTGAAATATTCATGGACGATTTTTCGATCTTTGGAACTTCTTTTGAATCTTGTTTGGAAAACATAGCCAAAGTTACGAAAAGATGTGAAGAAACAAATTTAGTTCTTAAGCGGGAAAAATGTCAATTCATGGTCACGAAGGCATTGTACTTGCTCACAAAGTGTCACAAAAAGGAATGGAAGTAGATCAAACAAAAGTGAAAATTATTGTTGAATTGCAACCACCTACTACTGTTACTGATGTGAGAAGTTTTCTAGGTCATGCTGGACTTTATAGAAGATACATAAAGGATTTTTTTAAAATTGATAAACCTCTTTGTCATTTATTGGAAAAAGATGTGAAATTTGAATTTAACAAAGAATGTATTAATGCTTTTAATATTCTAAAAGAAAAATTAATAGCACTTACTATCATTGTTGCACCTAATTGGAATAAATCTTTTGAATTAATGTGTGATGCAAGTAATTTTGCAATTGGAGCCGTATTAAGACAAAAAAATGAGAAGATTTTCAAAGTTGTATATTATGCTTAGTAAAACTCTCATCTGAAATACAAAGAAATTACACTACCATCGAGAAGGAGCTTCTAGTATAATATATGTCTTCGATAAATTTAGACCTTATCTTCTTGGTACTAAATGCATAGTTCATACTGATCATTACTGCTATTAAATATCTATTATCTAAGAAGGATTCTAAACCTAGACTTATAAGATGGGTTTTACTTCTACAAGAATTTGATTTTCAAATAGTAGATAGAAAAGAGCTGAAAACCAAATTGTTGATCATTTATGCAGAATTAAAAATGATATTATTTCAGAAGAAAATATAAATGAGAAATTTCCTGATGAATCTTTATATGTTATTCAAGGATGCAAAACACATTGGTATGCTGATATTGTTAATTATTTAGTTAGCAATATTTTGTCTTATGAATTGGATAACAAATTTATTAAGAAATTTAAATATGATGCTAAATCTTATATTTGGGAAGAACCTCATTTATTTAAAATTGGTAAAGATTCTATGATTCGAAGATGTGTACCTTATGAGGAAACTTTTGTTATTATTCAAAAATATCATGATTCCGATTTTGGAGGACACTTTGGCATAGATAAAACTACATTTAAAATTTTAACTTCTGGATTTTATTGGCCTACCTTATTTAAAGATGTGAGACATTATGTGAAAACATGTGATCGAAGTCAAAGGATGGGAAATATATCTAGGAAGAATGAAATGCCTTTAAACTATATATTAGAAGTTGAAATTTTTGATATATGGGGTTTAGACTTTATGGGACCATTTGTTCCATCATTTGGAAAAATTTATATTTTATTAGCAGTTGATTATGTTTCAAAGTGGATTGAAGCTGTTGCTTTACCAAACTGTGATTCCAAAAGTGTTTCTAAATTTGTAAAGAAAATGATATTTTCAAGATTCGGAATGCCAAATGTAATTATCACTGATGGTGGAAGTCATTTCAGGAATATAAGAATTCAATCATTACTACAAAAATTTGGAATCAAACATAGAATTGCAATTGCTTATCGCCCACAAAAAAGTGGAATGGCTGAAGTATCCAATAGAGAAATTAAAGGAATTTTAGAGAAGACTGTTAATCCTAAAAGAACTGATTGGGTTGATAGACTTGATTCTGCATTATGGGCTTATAGAACGACTTATAAGACACCAATCGGAATGTCACCTTACGGTTAATTTATGGTAAACATTGTCACTTACCGTAGAACTTGAACATAAAGCTTATTGGGCGATAAAGGAGTTTAATTTAAATTTGAATAAAGCGGGAGAAAAGAGATTATTGTAATTGAATGAGATGGAAGAGATAAGAAATGAATCATATGAAAATGCAAGGATTTATAAAGAGAAAATTAAGATGTTGCATGATAAGAAAATTTCAGGAAAAATTTTTGAGCCTGGACAAGAAGTATTACTGTTTAACTCTCGTTTAAAACTTTTTCCTGGATAATTAAGATCTAAATGGATTAGACCCTATAAAGTTGAGAAAGTATACCATTATGGAGCTGTGGTTATTAAAGATCCCAAAACAGGAAAAATTTTTAAAGTAAATGGATTAAGATTGAAGCCTTATTTGGGAGATATTAAAACGATTTATAAAGAGGCTTCTGAATTGATTCAACTTGATTAAAGATTTACTTAAGTCAGGCTGACGACGTTAAACCAAGCGCTTTGTGGGAGGCAACCCATAATTATCTTTTGTTATGAGTGTTTTTGTGTTTTAATGTAAGGTTATGCCTCGATCTTGACTAATTTTATATTACTTTAAATTTTTTTATGTTCATAAGTCTTTGTTGACTTAGGCTGAAGATTATTTTGAAGTATTTAAGATTTAGAGATTGGATCATTCTATTCTGAATATGAGTAAAAAAGAGATCAAGTTAACCTTCATTATGATTGTTTACAATGTGAGTTATTATGTTTAGATTACTCTTACCAGTATAATTTACCTATCTTGGAGAACGGAATTTTGAAATTTGACGATTAGGCAAAACTGAGTTCAACATAGTTCATGTGCCTAGGCGCCAAGATTTGGCGCCTAAGCGCCAGAGTCAAACTATGTATCAATAGGTCCCGCGCCTAGGCGCCAGATTCGGTGCCTAAGCGTCATGGTTACTGGGTCGTACAAAAACTAAAAATTTTAAGTTTTTAACACGATTTTCACCTTTCAATCAACCTATCTTCTTCCCTAACCATCAAGCAATCAAAGTTACGTCCCTTACACTTCATTCTTGAGAGATTTGAGAAATTTTTGAAGAAATGGAAGGAAGAAATCATGGAGAAGAAGCTAGGGACAAGGTCTCAAAGGATCCTCAACCCTTCTTCAATGGTTTAATCGCGGTAAGTTTAGAGAAAATTTTGAGGAGGAGAGAAAAAATCCATAGAAACCTATAGGCTGCCCAAATCCTCTAGCTCACAACACAAAAAGTTTTGCTAAGGACCTCAGCAACCTATCCCAACCAAGGTCAAGCCATAGGATTGATCCATAAAAAAATACCTATTTTTTATGTCTTAATTCTTATCAATTTTTAAGGATATTATGCTTTAATGAAAGGTATTTTTTTGTGTTTTTGGATGTAGGTGATGTAAAAAGGTCCAAAAAAGGAAAAAGGAGCAAAAAGGAGCAAAAAGGAGCAAAAATGGAGCAAAATACAAAAAGTATAAAAAATATGGCCTGGCGCCTAGGCGCCAGAAGTTGGCGCCTAAACGCCAGACTCGATACAGAATTGTCAAGTTTTTGACAACGTTTGAACGGTTATTTTGACGGAGTGAGCAGTTATTGGACATTCTAGAAGACTGGCAGTTTTTCCTTGATAATAAGACATGTGATACATTGCATTTGGACGCTCCAAAACGGTTTTAATCGCGAAGAGGTGCGAGCCAAAGTGAAGAGGTGCGAAGAACTGGACGCGGTGTCTGGCGCCAGATTTCGGTGCTAAGGCGCCAGACAGACCTTCTAGAAGATTCATTAAATGTGGACATGTTTTGAAGAGGTGCCTCAAGGCAACCCTTGAATCCTATAAATAGTAGTTCATTTCTTCAGAAAAACGTGCCCCCCATTGTAACCCCTTTCTCTTATCCACTTTAGGATCTCTCATCCTTAGAGAGAGAAATAGAGAGAGAAATTTAGGGCCACTTTTGTTTTAGTTTAGAGAGTTTATTTTCAAGTTGTTGCATCTGGAGTTCATTACATTGTGGAATCGGTAGGAATCGGAAGATCCGTAGAAGGAATATTTGAGATAAGTATTTTATTTTTGATTCAAAGTTTATTTATTATGTTTTGTTTTTTATATTCAATTTGTTCTGAGTAGTTAGTTTACTTTCTTCCTTCAATTATGAAGAGATAAATAAGATATTATAAGATTCGATGGAGAATTTAAATTCAAAATATTTTCAAAACATTGTGATGATATTAATACCTGATCTTACTTTAATTTTTAAATTAGCCATTTAAATTGTTAAAACCTGTTGAAGAGTTTTGAGACATAGAAAGAGAAGAACTCTTAACTTGTAAATGTCACATGAATCCTTGGGTAGTCGAAGGCCATGTGCGAGTTATTCAAGTGAAGTGCAAATAAATAGTAAGATAAGATTTAATGGGCGTAGAATCGATAAGTTTTTAGAGTGACGGACTAAATTCTTATAATTTGATTTATGAGATAGGAAAGGGTCACTAGTAGTGGCCGACCATAGCCACCCTTGGACATCTAGTAGTGTGAGTGCTAGATTAACCCATTCTACTAACAATACATCCGGACATGATACGTAAATTAGCCTAATGTTCTTTGCGCTCTGGATCGAAAGGGTAAAGAATATGAATGCTTCTCTTTGGCACAATACCATAAATCAAATTCTCCAACGAATATTAAATTATCTTAAAAATCTTAGATTAATTGAAGGGAAGAACGTTGTTTGTTTTATATAGTTTTCTCAAAATCATTTTCTTATTATTGTTTTCCTTATTTGCATCTAGTAAATTAAGAATAATTTATAGTTAGATTAAAATACAAAAATATTTTTGAAATACAATATTTAAAAATTTATTACTATATTTTTTCCCCGCGGGATCGATACTGGGGTCTTTGTTTCAAAGCCCTATATTACTTGAAACGATACGTATACTTGCGTAGTACCCAAAAAGTATATAAAATATTTTCTTATTAAATTATATTTTGCTATATAAACATATATTTAAAAAGTTTTATTTGGTACACATCTATATAGCAAGTTATTCCAGGTCAAGTGTTTCGCATCTTTGCCAGAAATTAAATTTTCTAGCAGTGGTAACAAATCCTTGTATTTGGAAATACAAAAATCGGGTCAAGGATCAGCCGAATCAAGCCAATTTGGCCAAAATCCAAAATCAGCCCAAGCCTAGCCACTTTGCCAAAATTGCTCACCAAGGATAGCTACAAAACCAAATTGAAGTGACAAAGATCTTCTTTAGAAGTCCTAGAAGCTGACCATCAAGGCTGATCAAACTCAAGATTGTTGTGGCCAAGGTATGGATTTATTTTATCCAAAATAATGCATATAATCGAAAAATTATGGGATAAACTAGCCAAGAAATGTATCATCACCATATAGATATAATCTAAATGTCCAGATGATTCCATAGGTTCAAAAATCACTCAATTTCATTGAGAAATGAGTGAGATATTGAGCTTTAAAGTTGGACGGTTTGAAATCTTTTTGAATTTATGGGGATTAATCTCCGCCGTCTGTTCCCGTGATTTGGAAAGGACGGCACTGATCTAGAGATCCCGTGTCCCGTGACCGGATCCACACAGCAGATCTTCTCGCTCTTCGACGCGTACAAGGACACGTGGCAAGCCCACAATTTTTCAGGGCTAGGTTAATTCAGATTAACCTTAAAAATTTCAAAAATTCATATCTTTTTAGCTAGAGCACCTAAAAATAAAATAAAAATACCTCTGAAAAGCTCTTGAAGAGAAGAAAATTATGAAATCAAAATCATAATTTTATTCTCAGTATTTAATTTTTAAATAATTAAATACTCTATGGAGTATTTTAATTATTAAACATTATTTACAAATCGGAAAAATATCGAAATTTTAGGGAAGAACCTTTAAGTCCTTAGACACATCTCTTGATTTTTCTAAGGCTATAGTAGCTCCCTGGGATGTGATTTTCTAATTTCCATGATATTTTGTAATTATTTCCAAAAATACTTATAAAATTTGAACAATTGGAAAATTAAAATTCAAAATGATTGAGAATTTTAGGGTGATAGATAACAATCCTAAAACAATAATTCTCAAGTCATCAAATCAATCTAAAAGACATTTTGAAACAAGGTTAAGATTTATTAATTATAAATTAATATTTCAAAACCTTTTCTTAATCCATTTCATAATGGACTAAGCCAATGATGAATCCAAACTCAAATGAACTCAAATCAAACATTAATTAAGGTTAAAGACAACTTAAGCCTAATTAAAATCATTGAACCTTAAGGTTTAATACAAAAATCAAAACTTTAATTAAGTTTAAGGACATATTAAACTTAATTAACTCATTAAACCTTAGTTAAATTAGGTTTAATACAAAATCAAACTTTAATTAAGTTCAAAGACATATTAAACTTAGTTAACTCATTAAACCTTAACTAAATTAGGTTTAATACAAAATCAAAACTTTAATTAAGTTTAAGGACATATTAAACTTAATTAACTCATTAAACCTTAACTAAATTAGGTTTAATACAAAATAAAACTTTAATTAAGTTTAAAGACATATTAAACTTAATTAACTCATTAAATCTTAATTAAATTAGGTTTAATACAAAATCAAAAATTTAATTAAGTTTAAGGACATATTAAACTTAATTAACTCATTAAACCTTAACTAAATTAGGTTTAATACAAAAATCAAAACTTTAATTAAGTTTAAAAGATGTATTAAACTTAATTAACGCATCAAACCTTAACTAAATTAGGTTTAATACAAAATCAAAACTTTAATTAAATTTACGGACATATTAAACTTAATTAACTCATTAAACCTTAAGTAAAGTAGGTTTAATAAAAAATCAAACTTTAATTAAGTTTAAAGACATATTAAACTTAATTAACTCATTAAACCTTATTGAATTAGGTTTAGTACAAAAATCAAAACTTTATTTAAGTTTAAGGACATATTAAACTTAATTAACTCATTAAACCTTAACTAAATTAGGTTTAATACAAAAATCAAACTTTAATTAAGTTTAAAGACATATTAAACTTAATTAACTCATTAAACCATAACTAAATTAGGTTTAATACAAAATCAAAACTTTAATTAAGTTTAAGGACATATTAAACTTAATTAATCCATTAAACCTTAGGGTTTAAGATAAAATCAAACTTTAATTAAGTTTAAGGACATATTAAACATAATTAACTCATTAAACCTTAACTAAATTAGGTTTAATACAAAAATCAAACTTTAATTAAGTTTAAAGACATATTAAAATTAATTAATTCATTAAACCTTAAACTAAATTAGGTTTAATACAAAATCAAAACTTTAATTAAGTTTAAGGACATGTTAAACTTAATTAACATCCTAAAACATTAGGTTTAAGACAAACCTAAAACCAAATTAGGTCTGACCCATTAGACCTAACTAAACCATTAAGTCTTAACTAAATTAGACTTAAACAAACCTAAAACCTAATTAGGTCTAACTCATTAGACCTAATTAAACCATTAAGCCTTAACTAAATTAGACTTAAACAAACCTAAAACCTAATTAGGTCTAACCCATTAGACCTAATTAAACCATTAAGTTAACTAAATGAGACTTAAACAAACCTAAAACCTAATTAGGTCTAACCCATTACACCAAATTAAACCATTAAGTCTTCACTAAATTAGAGTTAATCAAACCTAAACTCTAATTAGGTCTAACCCATTAGACCCAATTAAATCATTAAGTCTTAACTAAATTAGACTTAAACAAACCTAAAACCTAATTAGGTCAAACCTGTTAGATCTAATTAAACCATTAAGTCTTAACTAAATTAGACTTAATTAAACCTAAACCCTGATTAGGTTTAATCCATCTTAAATCTTAACCAAATAAAACTTAATCCAACTTAAACTCTAATTAAGTCTACCACATTAGACTTAATTAATCTATTAAACCTTAACCAACTAAGGTTTAATCAAACATAAACCATAATTAAGTCTACCACACTAGACTTAATTAATCTATTAAACCTTAACCAATTAAGGTTTAATCAAACTCAAACCTAAAACAACCCTTAACTTAGGTTCAACCCAACTTGAACCCAAGTTCAACCTTTAACTTAGGTTCAACCCAACTTAAACCCAAGTACAACCTTTAACTTAGACTCAACACAAAATGAACCCAAATTCAAAACCTTAACTTGAGTTTAATCCACATTGAACTTAAGTTAACATTAAGTTCAGGTTCAACCTAACTTGAACCTAACTTAACTCAAACACAAATCAAACTTGAGTTCAACCTATATTGAACTTAAGTCAACCTTAAGTCTAGGTTCAATCTAACTTGAGCCTAACTTAACTCAAAGCCAAGTCAAACCCAAGCCCAACTCATGTTGAACTTAAGTTTAGGTTCAACCTAACTTGAACCTAACTTAAACCTAAACCATAATTAAGTCTATAACATTAGACTTAATTAAATTATTAAACCTTAATCAATTAAGTTTTAATTAAATCTAAACCATAATTAAGTCTACCACATTAGACTTAATTAAACTATTAAACCTTAACTAACTAGGGTTTAATCAAACCAAAAACCATAATTAAGTCTACCACATTAGACTTAATTAAATCATTAAACCTTAACTAACTAATATTTAATCAAACTTAAACCATAATTAAGTCTACCACATTATACTTAATTAAATCATTAAACCTTAACTAACTAAGGTTTAATCAAACTTAAAACTCTAATTAAGTCTACCACATTAGACTTAATTAAAACATTAAACCTTAACTAAGTAAGATTTAATCAAACTTAAACTCTAATTAAGTCTATCACATTAGACTTAATTAAACCATTAAACCTTAACTAACAAATTTTAATTCAACTTAAACTCTAATTAAGTCTATCACATTAAACTTAATTAAACCATTAAACCTTAACTAAATAAGGTTTATTCAAACCTAAATCATAATTAAGTCTAACACACTAGACTTAATTAGTTAAGGTTTAACTAAATTAAGTCTAATTTATTAGACCTAATTAATGTTTGAACCTTACTCAAATAAATCCTGGTTGAATTAAATTAGAATTAACTAAAACTTAAGCCTTACCTAAAAAGGACTTAGATGGTTGATAATTTTAATTAAGTCTAATCTATTTAGACTAAATTAACCTCTAAGTACTATTTAAACAAGGCTTAAAACTTAATTATGTCTATTCTAATTAAACCTAACTTTTAACTTAAGTTCAAACAGACATGAACTCAAGTTAATTAGATACAATCTACGTTTAATCTAACTTAAGCTCAAACAGACATGAACTCTAGTTAATTCGATTTTGAATCTAACTAACTTAAGTTCAAACATACATGAACTTAAGATAATCTAGTTTTCCAAATGAACTTGAACTCAAAATTTAGGTTTAAACTTAATTTGAATTCAAGTCAAAACTTAAGTTTGACCCACATCAAACTTAATCCGACATCAAACATAAATCAACAAAATCAAACTCAAATCAATAAAATCAACATAAATTTGACATTTCAAACTCAAATCAACATAACCGATATAAATTTGACATTTCAAATGAAAATCGATATAATCAACATAAATTTGACATTTCAAACTCAAATCAACATAACTGATATAAATTTGACATTTCAAATGAAAATCGACATAATCAACATAAATTTGACATTTCAAACTCAAATCAACATAACCAATATAAATTTGACATTTCAAACTCAAATTGACATAATCGACAAAAATTTGACATTTCAAATGAAAAATCGACATAATTAACATAAATCAACATAATCGACATAAATTTGACTTTCTAAAATCAAATCCAAATCAAAATAAATTGACATAAACTGACATTCAAGACATACTAAATCAACATTTCGAATCAAACTTGGACATCCTACAAATTCTGAGATAATGAATGTTTTATGACTTTATTTCTGACAATATTTCCTTTGCAGGATGAAGACATGAAGTTTTGTTCAGATTTCCTTTGCGTAGTATAGGGTGTGCTAACTCTGTTTTGCAGGACGACATTCTGGAAATGAGACGAACAACAATTACAACAAAACAATGACATTGACAAAATAAAACAAAACCCAACAACGACAAAACCAAAACAAAAAATTTTAGGTTAGCCACAAAACCTAAACAAATAACAAAACAAAATGACATGAAACCAACCTAACAAAATAATATTTAGGATTGATAGTGGGTACATCTTTCCTTAAAGATAAAAAAAATTCTAGAAAATAAGTGATCAACATTAATCAGAAGTTTTCTTAGACAATTATAAATTGTCTAAGATGTAATTAACTATAGAAGCTTGCTTCTATAGGAGAATTAAAAGAACCCATCATAGATATCACATCTAGAAATCTCTAGTTAAAACTTCATGATCTTCCTTATATAGAAGCTCTAGGATATGGCATTCTAGAATCTTCTTTTATAAGGATTATCATAAACATCCTTCTTTTTCTCTGTTTTATATTAGCCCTAAAATTTCTTAAATCCTTTATAGGATTTACAGAAATAAGATTAGGGAAATATTAAAATAGAGTGGCAACTCCTTGACATTGACATGACACAGGAATTGATAGCGATGCAAATCGATAAAAAAAAAAGAAAAGAAGATTTTCATCGCCATCAAGAAAGCTTGGCGACTCCGCTGGGGACTTTCTTTCTTCTCATCTTTTGTTATCACTTGTTTTCATTTGAAATTTTGTTCTTTGACAAATAAGAATTACAAATTTTTAAAATAAATTCCCAGTTTATAAATAAGTCAATAATATTCATTTTTCTTGAAATTTCAGAAAAGTTGCAATGGATTCTCCAAATTCAGTCTTTTCTTATTTTCAAGACTTCAATATACCAATGGAGGAAGATATTTCCTTTTATCAAAATGATTATGGATTATTTAGTTAAACAGAATTTACATTAGATAATCCATACCAAAATGATATACAATCTTTTGAAGAATTTGATCTGCAACCTTGTGAAGACTTTCTGAATTTTACAGAAGACCTACCTGAGTATACATCTGAAGAGCCTTATACTCTTGAAGAAATGAAAAGAAAAATTGACAACAAAGGAAAACAAATCTATGAGGAGGATGATATTCCACCACCATCCACATATGAAATTGGATCTTGTTCCAAAAATATTCATAAAAATAATACTCGTCCGCTTAAAAGAAAGAAAAGGTGGAATGAAAATGATAATTTTGAAACACTTGAATTTGAGCAAAGTATTTTCGGAAACCCTTCCTTTTTAGAAGAAAATCGGTATATTTCAATTCCTGTCGAATATACTGATAATTTCTTTCAACCTAAGAGTTCTCCCTCAATTCATGCTATACATTCACTGTTTAAAAGATTAGCATGAAAAGATAAATGTTTATTTTCCTGATTGTTGGACAAAATGGGATGTGCAGTCTCTAAAACCATGAAAAGGAGAATTCTAGCAATAGAAAACTCTATTTATGAAGAAACAGATTATCAATCTCCAACAGAAGATCAATGTACTCAAGTGCTAGTAAAATTCCGACTAAGGCCAAGAGTAAAAGATGTGACAATTACAAAAGAAAAAAATATGGCAAACTGATGTTGGAAGTGGAAGATACATCCACTAAAATGACAAATTTGGTCCATATGTTACAAAATGTTGATTGTTCATTTGATGAAACACCGCCTAGAGGATCTCGTCCCATACTAAAAAATAATGTATGGAACGAAGATCATCTAAAAGAAATTCGTGTGCTATGAGCACTCCTGCAGACAGTTCACAAGAAGGAACTCATAAAGAACATCTTGCAAAATCATTTGAAGAAAGACTGAAAAGGTTAAAAAATGATATTAAACAATTCTCGGTGCGAGGAAAGAAAGACACTACTGATAGTTCAAATGAAAATGTTGCCAGCATTAATGTGGTAGAAACACGATCTACTTCTTTAGCACGAGAGTTAAATGAAGAAGATGTAACAGATGAATTACAAGCAATCATACGACAGTGAGATGAGCAAATCAGTCATCTTGAGCAGAAAATGGAAGAGTTTGTAGCAGCTTTGCAAAATCCACCAACAAATCCATCACTGGCCATTGAAATCGTTAGGTCGGAG
Source organism: Papilionanthe hookeriana x Papilionanthe teres (assembly GCA_022702705.1). Classification (NCBI taxonomy): domain Eukaryota; kingdom Viridiplantae; phylum Streptophyta; class Magnoliopsida; order Asparagales; family Orchidaceae; genus Papilionanthe; species Papilionanthe hookeriana x Papilionanthe teres. The sequence goes on from CM040427.1 coordinate 149,032,698, forward strand.
GCTGTCCACATTTTAGAAGACAAAGGAAAGCCAAAAGATGTTGAAGAAAGCACTCAAAAGAAAAAGGATTCCCCTCGTAGTGGACTTCCAGAAAAAGATATCACACAACTTATGGAACAAAAGATAAAAGAAACAATGGCTCAGGTAAAGGCTGGATCATTAATTCCAAAGGGAAGACCATATCCAGAGGAATTTGACTCTGTCCAATACCTAAAGGCTTTGTTCCTTCTATCTTTAAAATATTCGATGGAACTGGTAATCCCCAACAACATTTAGCACATTTCAGAGCAAGTTTTTGTAATGAGGGGGAAGTGATGCTCTTTTATTTTGACAACTTGTTAACAGACTCACGGGAGTTGCCTTTGACTGGTATGCGGAACTTCCTAATGGTTCTGTTAAAACTTTTGTAGAGCTTGAAAGTCTCTTCATTTAATGATTTGCCAGAGCTCAACATCACACTACAGTCGGTGATCTGGTAGTGGAAAAACAGAAAACAGTAGAAAGCTTAGTGGATTACATTTTATGCTGGAGAAATCTCAGCATGAAGTGTAAACCACAACTTTAAGAACAACATGCTGTTGAAATCCTACTTAAAAATATCCATGGTCCTATCATGTTTATACTTTAAAGGATTTACAATAAAAACTTTTAAAAAATTGCTCAGTAAAGCTGTCAATCTTCAAGAAGAAACTAAGAAGATGAGTGTAACGGAAAAGACTGAAAAGACAAAGACTGTCAAGACATTTGAAAAGAGATCAGGAAATGTTGTGCAAAAAGGTAAACAAGTGATGCAGGTTCAACCTGAACCAAAGGAGCAACAACAGAATCCGTCGACATCATAGACATTGCCTCAATTACAACTTCAACAACCAATCCCAATATCGACAGATAAAAGAACAATGGCCGAAAGAATGAATAAATAATATTCATTTAAAACAGAAGTCGTCGGCAAAATATTTTGTAGCTTGCTTAAAATTTCAGAATTTAAGCTACCATAAGTTAAAAGGCCAGCAGAAGTAGACATGAAGAACAATCCCAATTATTGTCCTTATCATATAATGCTCGTACACAAGATTGAAGATTGTTTTGTCTTCAAAGACTGGTTAGAGCGCAATTTTAAAGAAGGAAATATAGTAATCCCAAAAGAATATTTGAAAGAACGTGACAAAGGTTCAATCAATTTGATTTCAGGCCGAAAAATTTAATTCCAAAAGCAAGAACAAAGACACTGTTCGAGGTAAATCTTCTGAGGAGATCCTTACCAAATATCAGGTTACAAAGCCTCCCAAAAAAGAAAAGAAAAAGAAAAATAAAGAACCGAAAAAGATTAGAGGTCTTCCATATATAGGGACTGCAGCTCCTTTTGTATCCTCTCGTTCTTATGTTTCCTCATCTTCTACTAGGATAGTTATATCGGATGAAGGATGAAAAATCCTTGAACCGATGACTTTGTATGACTTCCTTTTTGCTCTTAATGTGAGTAATAATACTTACAGTTCTGCTTACATCCTGTCTATTTTGGGTGATGCTTCTGAAAATGATCATTCAAATCCTAATCTTGTAGACAATAATCAAATCGTACTTGACCTTGATCAATCTAAAGACAACCAAAATGACAAAAACATTGATGAAAATTCTGACAATGACAAAGATGAAAATGACACTGCTACGCTCTAATTACAAGGAACCCTGATTTACATAGAATTAGAATCTTCAGACTCAGATACAAAAGAGTTGGATGAAGAGATAATTGAAATCAATTTGAGGAGTGAAAAAGTTCTACCTCCTAGAATGGCTCCACAAGAAAAGGAAAAACAAATAGTCACATCAGAAAAGATCATTCCTCCAATACATCCTCAACTCCTTGAAAGAGATAAGGATGATCTTCATAATAAAACGGACTATAATGTACTAGCTCATTTGAGGAAATTACCAGCAAAATTGAGCATCTATGACGCTCTTATGCTTTCCAAAGAAATAAGAGAGTCATTGATAAAAGCTCTTTTAGAGTGGACCTTTAATAGATACCTCTGGTCAGGCCAAAGTAAACAGTATCATTGGATAGCTTGGAATACGATTTGCAAACCTTTAGAGAATGGTGGCTTGGACTTCAAGTGCTTCTCTCATCTTAAACATATAAACTTCTGTAAGCTCTGGATTAGATTCAAAGCACAAACCTCTCGATGGGCACAGTTCCTGAAAGTTAAATACTGTAAAGATACTCACCCTTCTCTGGCTATCTCTAAACTGGGAGATTCTAGAATCTGGTCTAACAAGGTGAAGGTCAAACAAAGAGCTGAAGAGCTATTTATATGGAATGTTGGAGAAGGTAGTATCAACTTTTCGTTAGATAACTGGACTGGAGGTGCCAAACTAATCACTCTAAATCCCCAACCTAGCAACCTCAATCTTAAAGTTTTTTATTTCTGGGCAGATGGTCGGTGGGATTTCAATGCACTGCAGGATGTGATTATGGATCAACTAGCTGTTGATATCAGGAACATTTCTTTAAACACAACCACCAAAAATCAACTAGTTATAAAAATAATATCTCTCAATCTGTGTCCTCCTATATATATTCTAAATGGGACCATGGACTACAAGTTAGCTGGGGAAAACAAATCTGGGGGGGGTTTCTTTCTCCATCCATGGCTTTCTTTTGTTGGAGACTATTCTACGAACTCTTTCCTACTGATGATCTCCTTAATCTAAAAGGGTTGAGAGGTCCATCTTGCTGCCTGTTCTGTAGAAAGGATGAGGAATCAATATCTCATCTGTTTTTCAATTGTTCCTTTGCTCAACAGATTTGGAGGATGGTGTTTTCCCACACCAACATCAATACTTTAACTATTTCCTGGCAGCACTTCCATAATTGTTGGCAAGATTAGAATCAGATTAATTTGTTAACACTACCCTATGTCATTGTTTGGTTTATATGGTTGACCAGAAACCAATACAAATTTGAGGAAAATCAAATTGCATACAAGGTAGTAGCTGCAAATTGCTTATCTTACTTCAGAAAGCTCATTTAGTTCAAACAGTTCCCTGATATCCTAATTTCTCCTGTACAGCAACAGACAAAGATTCACACACATACATTGGTGTTATGGAATAAACCCCAGGAGATTGGATAAAGGTTAATACAGATGGGAGTTTTAGACATCCTGATGTTGGCATTATTTAAATATTCAGAGATTGGAATGTTAAAGGCATCCTCTTTTTCTCATCTCCAACAGTAGCTTTAGATGCTCTATAAGCTGAAGCTATTGTTATGTTTTGGGCTTCATATATTTCAGTAAAATTCAAGTTCCCAAAATTGATTTTAGAGACTGATTCACAAATTCTGGTTAGAATCCTCCTATTCCAGCTGGACTGTCCATGGCACTTACTCATTCTGGTCGAAAAGATTCAAATTTTGCTCAAAGATCTTCACTTCCTCATCCAATACACCCCAAGGGAAAGCAACCGACCGACTAATTGCTTGCTAAGGCAGGCCTTAACTCTGAATGCACAGTAATTAGTAAATGTTTGCCTTCCAATTTGTCCTTTTTGCTTGAGGGAGATCTACTTGAACTCCCATTTTTAAGATCACTATAATATTTTTTACTTTCATTGAATGAATCTCTCCATCTTGGGGGATCCTCACACTAGGGGGGGCTCCTCATAGATGGATCCTTTTTGCCATATATATATATATATATATATATATATATATATATATATATATATATATATCATTTTTAAAGAAACTAATTCACCAAGTTTCTAATTAGATGGTTTTCCTAAACTTATTTTGGCTTGACTGTAACACGAGCATTTTAATTATAATTTTTAACTTAAGGTTATTTAACTTTTAATTTAATTTTGCATTATTTAATTAGGAAAATAACAATTAAATATTAAGTTGAACTACTTACCTTAAATTTTTTCCCAAAGCAAATTCTTTTACAGATCTAGTTAGTGTTCAATTCAGGTCGGTTGTGTAGCGAAAATAATTTGACCTGAATCATGTCAACCCAAACCCGACTCGAATAAAAAACGGATCGAACTCTCTGACCCGGTTCCGACTGAAAAATTATTTGGGTCAACCTGGATCTAGATTTTTCGAGTCAAGTTTGAGTCGTGTTGGCGTGTAAAGTCAATTTTTGACACCTAGAGATGTCAATTTGGGTCAGCAGGTCAAACTCGGATCCGACTCGAACATGACCCGGCTTGAATTTGATCAACCCAAACCCAACTCAAAAAAATATTCGGGTCAAACCAAATCCGTATATTTCAAGTCGAGTTCGATTCGCATTTGTGTATCAGCTCAATTTTGTACACCCCAAGATTGAACTCCTCATTACTAACCTAAATAAATTTTAATAAATTTGATTAATTCGATGTAAAGTCTGAAATTTCATCTTAATTAATTATGAATATCAAAAGTGAAAAAGAGTTAAACATAAATTTTAAAATCAAATTTCCATTTTCTTACATAAGAGAAAATATTACGTGCGGACTCTAGACGCAGAGAAATGTCTAGAGTCCAATAAAACCACGCCACGTGGGACTGACAGAAAAATAAAAAAATAACTAGTTTTCTTATGACCTGACCCGGTCGCACCACTCGTCCCGCATCCAGCCAAAAAATAAATAACACATCGATAACATAATAACATCTCAATAACACTATAATAACACTTGAATAATGCGGAATAACATGGTAGAATATTCCCGTAACACTGTTGAATAACACGTGGGAATATTATCTAACATTACGGTATAACACTAAGAATATTCTCATAACACTGTCATGTTATTTTGGTGTTATTGAGGTGTTATTCAGGTATTATTGTGGTGATATTGATGTTTTATTGTGTTATTATAATACCGGGAATATTCACCTGTGTTATTAAATGTTCTTCAAGCGTTATTATGGCGGTAGATATGTTATTATGTTATTATAATACCTAGAATATTCTCTCGGGTTATTTCGCATTATCAAGTGTTATTGTGGTGCTATTGATGTGTCATTGTGTTATTAGAACACTGGGATATTTCCATAACACTGTTGTGGGTCCAGAACACCACGGAATAACACGGGGGAATATTCCCTCTTGTTATTTTGCATTATTCGGGTGTTATTCCGCAATATTACGGGAATATTATCGGTGTTATACGCGACCAGAAATATTGGTCCGGTTTCGGTCGGGCGGGGTTCGCGTGTATAATTTTTCCTCTATTCCTTAGTGGGGCTTGGATTCCACGTAGCTCCTAGCGATTGGACTACGCACATAACTTTACGTATAGAGTCCTTATGCAATGTTTTTTCCTTCCATAAGCCGCATACTCCCTTCTTTTTCGTTCTCAACCATCTCCTCTTTGAATTGGAGCTTTAAGGCATTTAATCGAGTGTCTCCAGTAAGCAAAAAAACTCATGTGAGCCGCTTGAGTATATCACAACTACAAAACGCTCTTTATGCAAATACACTCCTTAGACTCCCCTTCTCCTTTCTCTTCTTCTCGATTAAGGCACGGTCTCCCTTAACGGGAGCTTACATGTGCTCGTTAAGCATATCTTGCACATAAGGACAATTTTTGTGTCATTTCTTACAGCTAAAGCTCGCAATCACTCGGAACCGAGCGTCTTTGGAAGTGGGAAACTCTTTCTTGAGCCGCACATGCCTTACGAGAGTGTGGAAATGCCGCTATGTCTTCCTAGTAGTGTAAGCGAGTTATAGCCGAGCTCGAGCTGACCTGTTTGAGCTTGAGCTTGATTAATTTTATTATGCTTCAGACAAGCTGAATCTCAAGTTTGAGCTCGAGCATAGTTCTATGAGTTTGAGCCAGCTTGTTTAATATAAAAGAGAGAAGTATATTAATTTAAAAAAACTTTAAAATAAGTTGACAAATACGACGAATAATTAAGAGATAAATAATAAGAAATCACCTAATATGTAGTTAAAAAATATTATTTTTAAAAATTTTTTATTGACTATAAGATAAAGTTTTGAAGTTCAATATGTTTTGAGTATATTTTATGTCAACATTTTTTTAAACGAGCTGGTTCACGAGCAAATGAGTCTAGTCGGGGCTGGCTTGATCTCAGTTTATTTGCTCATCGAGCTCAGTTCACGAGCCACTTATTGAACTGGCTCACGAGTCGACTGACTCACTTGCATCACTACGGTCTTCCCCTTTCCCAGCTCACGATTTGTCGATGATGCACAACAAAGGTGAGTTTTTCGAACCCCCTACTTCACTTGCTATGGCTTCTCTTTATTCCTTTACCTACTTGTGCTCTCTTCTTTCCTCCCACTATCTCAAACTCGTTGCTCTAGTGCAGTCGAATGACAAACAAAGTAGCACATCTTAGGGTGCGTTGCTTCAGCATTTATAAGCATGGTTACAAATCACCTAATATGCATCCTCTTTGCAGTTTTAACCTATTTGATTCGTGCGTGTAACGGACCGTGGCACCAACCGCAGCAGCAAAATAAACAGTGTCGCGACCACAAGTCAAGTGCTGCGTCCCGCGTTTACGACATCAAATATTTCTAAATTATCCTTGGAGCTTTGCGTGCCCTAGCATCTTCTCATTACGCGCAACGCAGACGTTCCCTCAGTCTAAAGCTTGGCTCACCATTCTCGATTGCCAACATCTTACCTGTTTAACCGAAGGTATTTTGTTTCCTTCTCTTCCTACTCACTGAGACATCCTCGCAAAGAGCAATTATTATTATTATTATTATTATTATTATTATTATTATTATTATTTTGGTTTTGCTCTCTTCTTCTCTTTTTCACCTTTTATTCTGACACATCAGGATTTAGGGAACGATGATGTTTAGCTAGAATGATGTCATTGTTCTGGTTGATTTTAGGGTTCAGAGGTTAGGATGTTTAGCAGCTATGATGTTATCTTTATTTACGTTTTATATCCCTTTTTAGATGACCACATGATTTGAGGTGTTGAGACTAGCGTGTTCTTGAATTTATTGAAGGAGGATGATTATATTACTCTACATAGATCTCTTTTGACTAGACCCAGAGTCATTAGATGTTCACAATTGATTTACAACTCTCTTGCCAGTATAATTTATCTTGTTATTTACTTGAGAGAGCTAAGTCAAAGCATAATTATATTTAAGTTAAACTCTTCTTTTTGTTGTGATCCTTTTGTAGCTCCTGAACACAGAGCCAGCCTTTTAGAGATACTGTAGTTGAATTTATGATCACTACCTCCTAATAGAAAATGGAAATTATGCACCTTTATTTCTGATTGTGGCTCAAAGCAAAGTTAATTCTATATAATTAGTGGTTCCTTTCCAAGGATTGCACTTAAAGTTTACATTTTTTGTTCGTAGTGGCACGTGTAGCTCCTTGTGGAAGAGTAGCTTACATTTTTTCTTTTTTTTAAATCCAAAAAAGATTAACGGAAAAAATACCTAGCTTGAATTCGTAATAATTCTTAATTTGGTGTCATGAAGCTATACATAATAAAAATGGACTTCTCTTTTAAAAAGTTACTAACAACGCTTTTAAAATTAGAGTTTTGTTGTCTCATTTCATTTTTATGTTTCTCTTTTGTGAAATTCTTTGTTTGTTTTTGGAAACCTTAACTAATTATGAAAAGAAAGCAATGTTACCACATAAAAGTGAAATTTTTAAAGTAAGTTTTCCAATTTTCTTTATAAATATTAAATTTTAGGTGCTGGATATGTAAATACATAACAATCATGATGCATATAAGTAAATCTTACTTCTATTTTAGTTACCTTTGGATTCAACTGCATATAGTTCACATCCATGTTACGGGCTTTGTTCTTCATCAGAATTTTTTTTTATTTTTTTATGTGCAATTATGTTATCTAAGTGCATGTCTCTGAACATTTACAAGCTCTCCTTTGAGTTGCTTGATTAGCATAGTTGTAAATAACCCTTCAATTTTTTATGTTGTATTCTTTCATGATTTATTATAAAAATTTGATATACAACTTTGAGTTGCTTGTTTAGTTTCATATAACATTTGAAATCATATATCATTATATTAGATAAATTAGCAAATGAGCAACAAGCAACATAAGAGAAGACACATCATCTGTTGTATAAGAGAAAGAAACAACAATGACATGTTGTGATAACTGTTTAAAAGAAAATTAATTAGAAAATAGATCAACAACACATTTCAACAAAGAAGATTGAAATAATATTATAAAAGACATTCAAGAGAGAACTACAAGAGTGTATGACTGAACTCAATTAAAGAATAAATTGAACCAATTAAACAAAAATTGGAAGCTTTGGAAAGAGCTCAAAATAGGATATACTAGATTTGGTTGGGATCTAATTAAAACCATAATAGATGCACTATCAGAATGGTGGAAGCAGAAACTAGAGGTGAGATCTATTTGAAGACATACATATTTAAATTTTCTTTGCACTCATAAATATTTGACATAACTTATTTGATTGCAAGAATGACAAGCTGTGACAAATACAAATAAATTTAGGTTTGGTGAAATTGAACCAGAGCTTAAAGAGAAGCTCAATGTTATGTTTGGTGAGGTCGTTGTGACTAGTAACCATTTATGGACTCCTCGAGGTTCTAAAGATGTTGATCAAGAGAGACTAATTGATCCTATTCAATGTTCAAACGATCATAGAGAATGTACGCATGCAAGGACACCCCCATCTTCCAAAGCAAGAGTAGCTCGTAACAAAAAAATTAATCCTACACTTCTAAGAAGCCAAATATCGAAGCTAATTACATCATACACAAACTTATATTCTAATGATACAACAACACAACAATCTTCATCTATTTCTCATGTCATAAAAATACTAGAATAGATACTTGAAGTTTATGAAGATATCCCCTTATATCTGTACTCATTGAAGCTAATCGAAAATCCTGTCAAACAGAATTATTCACGTCCATGGCACATGAGATTACGATTTTTCAACAAAAATTGCAATGTTTGATCACTCTTGTTTATTTATGTTCCGAGTGAATTGCACTTGATATTTTGGTTATAATGTTTACTTGTGACTTTATTTTATTGGGTGCTTTATACTAAATATTTTCTAGATTGAGGTTTGAGGTTACTGCATTGTTAAAAATTTTGGGTGCTTTATACAAAATACTTTGTTATTGTGTTGATGTTCAAATGCGTGATTTAATAATTTCTTAAAATTTAATTAATGTTCACATTTATTTGCTCTATTATATTGTTGTGAGTGAAAATAATTTGATAATCGTCGGAAGATTTATTTGGAATGAACCACTTTCATAACTTTGTTTTCTAAATAATTTAAATAAAATTATTTCTATACTGAGAGCATTACAATCATTATTTCAACAGACAGTATTTGCATAACTGCATTTTTCAAATAAAACTACTTCTGCAACAATAGCATCTAAATAACAGATTTTCAATAACAACTTCTGAAACCAGCTTTTCTACAACAAACTAAAACAAAAGCATCCTTAGAACTACAAGCGGCGCAGCAAGAGAATACCCATATTTATGTTAACTATTTTTCTTAGAAGTTTATTATTACACATCATCTTCTAATATAAATAAATAAAAAAAATGAATTGAATATCCAGAGCAATTTTTTCTCAGCGTCTAAAATACAAAACTATCCCGTCATCTTCTAATATAATAAAATCGAATTGAATATCGTGATCAATTTTTTCTCAGCATCTTGAGTAGTGCTCCAAAGACTTGCCAACAATAACAAATTAAAATTTACAGACGAACCACAGGTTTTTTATACTTACATATTTCAAGTTTAAATTTTAATATTTATATTTATGAAACTGCATATTGCACTTTTAAGCTTAATAATGACAGCACTTTTTATGCGATGCTAAGGATTTTATTATTATAGATGTGAGGGCTGGATTTGTAAATGTATTAAGAACTGTCTTATGCATGTAAATGCCATTGATGAATTACTGTTCTGAGTACCGAATAACGGCATTTCCGGTATGGCAAATCAAGGTGAAGAAAGGAATCAATTCTGCACAAGAATCACTTCTACTGGAATAAAAAAGAATAGGAATAATCTACAAATATTTCAGTGCTGATATTGGGATTTCCATTTCTGCAAACCCCGAAAAAGATTGTGAAATCAGGATACATGCATTGGAAAAGGCTACTTTACACAAAATTGGAACGGGGATGACAGCTCCTAAAGCTTGCAATGAGAGTTTGTCTTACTCTTTATCGTATAACTTTGACCGAGATATGAAGCAAGCTGGGGTTGCATAATTCAAATAGCCAGCCCCATGAAAACAACTTAGCAGCAGTCAGATCTCCTTCCCTTTGCTCGACTATGTACTTCACCCAAGTATAAAAACCCATCAGGGAAAAATAAAATCTGATTTTCCACATGGTTCCCTGAACTTTTTGCTCTTTATCATGAATCATGAGAACCTTGGACCATCAACGTAATGCGCTTACCACTGTCCACGCGATGGTTTTCACCCTTGTATCCCATCTGGAGAATATAAATCAATTAAATTAAAGTGACATTGTTGCAACAGGCTGTCGTATAAATACAGTACCTCCGCTTGATTAGCATCAGGTGAGAACCAACGGAGTAGAACACCAAGATGAATAACAGCAGGTATCATCTTAAAAAGCAATGGGGTAGTCACCTGCAATTTGACCTCAGAAATTATTTTAACGTATCAGCAAAATATACGGCAGATTCATAAACTTAGTAGCTGTGAAATTTATGCTCTCTCATTCAGCTTTTAACTAGTGCATAGGAAACCCTTGAACACACACTGTTAGCTCTAGTATAAGTGTAAATACCAGGCTTAAAGCGGTTGTCCCCAATAGGAGGAGGTATAACTTCCCCTGTATAAAAACCGAATTGTTAATGTCCGCAAATCATAGTAGTAAAATGGATAACAGAAACGAGTAGCATGCGAACAATTTTTGAACCCGTAAAAGCGTAGCTTAATAAAAAATCAGAAAACAAATACGTTCTTGAAGATAAACACCTCTTTACAGTGTTCTTGCTCCCATAATGAAATCCATATATTGATTTTCTGTTATGACTCTTGGCAGGGTATGGTAACATCTTTGCTTTAAAGACAATTTTTCGGTACAGCATTCTTTTGCACATAGCACTGTATGCAACAGAATGCTGTAACTTATATATATTGAAGCATGAAAATAATCTTTCCACGTTAATTAACGCTCTAAGAAAAAATAAATTTATTTCTGAGATGCATAATTTGCAAGATATTGCTATTGGGCAGTATAGAGATAGTTGGAATCAATAAAAGCTGCTAGAGTTTATGATTTAGCTGTACATAAAAGAGAGAAAATTATCATCATTTAACAACCTCCACGAGATGAAGATTTGAAGCCCGACTTAGAAGAACAAAAGCAAATTCTCCAATCTGTGCCAGCGACATTCCAACCTAAAAACATGATAATTCAATTAGCACTTAAATAAGTATAACAATTCAATTAGCCCTTAAATAAGTATGAAAGGGAAGAGGTGAATGGAGCAAAACATTACAAGAAGTGATGTCTTATTCGAGTAGCCAAATCCCTTAACAACAATGGTTACCACAATGGTCTTTATGATGATCACTAAAATAACAGCAGCGAGTAATATATCCACGTGATTCCAAAGGAAATGGACATGGATTAGCATTCCGATGCTTGCAAGGAAGAGAGCAGCAAAAAAATTCCGAATGGGTTCTATCTGCAGAAAGAAGAAACCTGAAATAAGAGGACATATAAGAAAACCAATGAGGTTCACCACCTATAACTTCTATACTATTATAGGTAGCAGGAAAACACAATATTAAGAAAAAGAACGCTTCTTGCAAAAATTGAGAAGTCAAAATTAAGAATAAGTATTCCAAGTTTCACACGTTTGCCCATATACAAACATCACATTAAACAAATATAAAAATCCGCAATCAGAGAAAGATTTGAAAAGTTTGCCCCAAACAGTTCTTGAATCAGTAATGACTTCATGTGACACCTAAGCAACGGATACCATTATGCTCAGCCATATTTTTAATGAACAAGAGCTTGGAATATTAGGCTGTTCTTCCTCATTAGATATCAATTTCAATCATAGCCAATCATCAATTATAACATTTCATCCTATAAACCTTTTTCTGAACCTATAATCCTACAAAATCTTTGCTCGTGCCGACTCACAGTTCCATTACCAATGTTTGAAATCAAACCATATAGTTGTGAACCAATTCACACAAAATAAAGGTAACACTTCATGTGCCACTTAATAAGAACAAAGAAAAGAATTTATTAAGCTGCCAAAAAAATAGTGGAATGAATCAAAAAGATTAAGCTGGATCAAAATAAGTGGGCAGTGCTATCAAAGCACAATATGAAGTGTGTGGCTTTATTTTTGCTTCAAAGCGCAAAGCATTGAGGAAGGCGGTGCATTTAATAACCAAAACTCTAATATGTTACATAAAATTATTAATTTATATATGAATTCATCAACAATTATAATATATAAAATAAGAATTAAAAAGTGGATATAAAATAGAAAAGAATATGTTATAGTACCTAACTTAAAGACCAAATTGAGGGTGATCCTACTGTTGAGTTGTGGAGCCCAGTCCACTAAGTTTTTAATTGGCAGTCATTAGAATTTAATTTGATTGAATTAAATTCTTCCCTTGCTTTGCCTGTTTTTGGGAGTCCCGCCATCCATGTTTTCTGCAGAAGATAAAAGGAAATAATTAAGGGGCTTTCCTTGATTATTTGATTTTCTTCTAATTTGATTATTCTTTCCTTTGTTGATTTTCTGTCGCCTGAATTACTCTCTCCCGCCAACTCCTCTTCACAAAATAATTTGACTTACCTTAATGGGCCGAATTGGATAATTAAAGAAGCTTGTTTGGAATTATAAAGTGATGCATGTTGCTAGCTCTCCAATAGTTGCAGATAATTCCTTTGGTGCAAGGAAGGAATAGCATGGTCGCACTCGGTTTAGAGAGAGAGAGAAGTGTTTTTTTTTTTTTTGTAATCGTCGAATTGATCAACGGATGTAGTTCATCAAAAGTTAATAAAACCCTCTGCAGCTCCGTGAACGTAGACAATTAGCAGAACCACATAAATCTATGTTTCCGCTGTGTTCGTGTTTTGCGAATTTTTTAGTTCCAATTTTTTGCTTTATTGCCGCCGTTTTTCACAACTGGTATCAGAGACAGATTCGAGGCTGAAAGAAAACGATGGCCGAAGACGAAGTGATGGCATCGGTGATCGAGAAGTTTAATGACAGATTTTAGTTATAGGAGGATGCAGATAGAGGACTACCTCTATGTGAAGAAACATCATCAGCCGTTACTGGGAAAAAAACCGGAGAAGATGGACGAGACAGAATGAAATATGTTGGATGGACAGGTTCTGAGGGTTGTTCAATTAACTCTGTCGAGGTCCGTTGCCCACAACGTCATCAAAGAGAGGACAACTGCAGATCTCATTACAGCTTTATCAAACATGTATGAAAAGTCATCGGCGAATAACAAGGTGCATCTCATTGATAAAGTTATTCAACTTAAAGATGGCGGAAGGTGTCTCTGTCGTTCAGCACTTGAATGATTTTAATACTAATACAAATTAATTGTAATCTGTGGAAATTGATATTGATGATAAGATACATGCGCTGATATTATTGATTTCATTGTCAACTACTTGGGAAGCTATGAGGATGGAAGTTAACAGTTCTGCAAGTAAATCTAAACTGAAATATGATGATATTTGGGATTTGACTTTGATGCGAGGAGGTCCGCAGGAAAGATTCTGGCGATACCTCGGGTTCGAGTTCGGCAATGATTATTGATTCTAGAGGGTGATCACAGGACAGAAACTCAAACAGAGGAAGATCAAAATCAAAGTATAGTTAGCAAACAACCTGCTGTAATTGTGGCAAGGCGGGCCACATAAAAAGAAACTGCAAGAATCCCAAGAAGAAGGAGAATGATAGAGCAAATGTGGTAACTAAAGAAATACATGATGCACTATTGATGGCAGTTCACAGTTCAGTTGATGGCTGGATACTGGATTCAGGGACTTCCTTCCACAAACGTGAGTTGATGCGAAACTATGTTGCATGTGACTTAAGAAGGTATATCCGGTTGATGGAACAGCTCTGAACGTGGTGGAGATGAGAGAAGTGGATATTAAACTTTCTAACTAAAGAAAATAAACTTTGCAAAAAGTTAGGCACATTCCTGAATTGAATAGAAACCTCATTTTTGTTGGGCAACTCAATGAGGGTGGTCATTCAGTAGTGTTCTCGGACAGCACCTGAAAGGTTACCAAAAGAGCATTGATGCTAGCTCGAGGTAAGAGAACGGACATACTATATATGACTATAGGTGACCACAATAGAAATGTAAGATTCGATGATCTACCAGAAGTCACAGTGCAGGGCAGTGATGGAAGTGATGAGGAGAGTGGGTCTGGGGCACCCATTCTTATTGTACTGGAGATAGATGATGGAAAACAACAAAGTACAAGGAAATATTGCAAGATGAGAATTCGAGCAAGTGGGAGCTAACCAGGGAGGAGGAGATTGATTCTCAACCAGTGTATCAGACTTGGGAGCTGACATAACATCCACCATCTCAGAAGGTAATGCACAACAAGTGGGTGTACCGGGTGAAGACTACACTTGATGGCAGTGGGAGTTGTAAGCAGATACAAGAGTAACCTAGGAAAGAGCTTTGAGGTACAAGGCTATATAAACGCTGATATGTCGACTGAGGGTGTTACTCTTGAGAAGCTGAAGTTCAACTTCAGCTTGTCTTCTGGCATGAAGACATGAGCTTTGAGTTGCCTAGGTGGAGGATATCATGTTTGAGGAAAGAGGACGGTGCAGTCAATTGGTAATGCAGTCAGTGTCCCAGTTTCCAAGTGGGAGAATTTTTGAGTTGTGGAGCCCGGTCCACTTAGTTCTTAATTGGCAGTTATTAGAATTTAATTTGATTGAATTAAATTCTTTCTTTGCTTCACTGTTCTTGGGAGTCCCGCCATCCATGTATGATTCAGAAGAGAAAAGGGAATAATTAAGGGGCTTTCCTTGATTATTTGATTTTCTTCTAATTTGATTATTCTTTCCTTTTTTGATTTTCTAACGCTTGAATTACTCTCTCCCGCCAACTCTTCTTCACAAAATAATTTGGCTTGCCTTAACGGGCCGAATTGGGTAATTAAAGAAGCTAGGCTGGAATTATAAAGTGATGCATGTTGCTAGCTCTCCAATAGGTGCACATAATTCCTTTGGAGCAAGGGAGGAATCGCATGGTGGCTCTCAGTTTAGAAAGGGAGAGAGATAGAGAGAGAAACTGTCTTCCTCGTAATCGTCGAGGTGATCAACGGTGTAATTCCTCAGAAATTAAAAATATCCTCCGCAGCTCCGTGGACGTAGGCAATCTGTCAAACCACGTAAATCTGTGTTTCCGTTGTGTTTCTGTTTTGCGAATTTTCTCGTTCCAATTTCTCATTTTACTGTCGCCGTTTGTCACAACACCTACAAATTAAAATTTCAAACAAATTCTAATAGTT
The DNA here is from genome assembly GCA_022702705.1 of Papilionanthe hookeriana x Papilionanthe teres. Lineage (NCBI taxonomy): Eukaryota > Viridiplantae > Streptophyta > Magnoliopsida > Asparagales > Orchidaceae > Papilionanthe > Papilionanthe hookeriana x Papilionanthe teres. Next base: position 149,048,264 of record CM040427.1, read on the forward strand.
TAGTACAATAATTAAAAACTAAAAACATAGCAAAAAAAAATCTTGTAACTCAACCAAAGCAAAATTTTAAAGCATAAATAAACTAATAAAGCCTTAAGCTAAAGCAAATCAATAATCTTCATCATCTCTTTCATCTGTGTAATCATTTTCTCCTTAGGAAAAAATTTCAAATTTTCTTCCTCTTATTCATCTTCTTGTGAATAAATTATCTTTTCTTTTTGGCATAGAAGTTGATACATGTAGTGTAGATGAACCCTCTCTCTTTTTTTTTTGGTCTAACTAATTCTTACAAAACATCTTCGATCAACTTCTCCTAAAGCCTCTTCTTCAATTTGTCTCCAAGTATCTTCATTACCAAATTTTTACTGACTAGCATCATCTATTTCTCCAATCAACCACTCTCAACTTTCAATTGAATCAAAATTGATTGGATTAATAATATCTCTAAAATTAAATCTTTTCATCAAAACTTTTATTGTGCTCAATAAAAATTAAATCATTCAAGTGCCTTTGATATGGCTTATTTTCTTTTCATATGAATCTGAAAAGAAAAATAAAAAAATAAATGCACCAAAGATATAAATTAATTAGTATATTTAAGCAATTTTTGTAAAGTTGGGGTAGATGCATCATACATCTCCCACCACTCCGCTTCTATAATTATAATATCATGTTAAAACAATTATTTAATTAATGATTTAAAATAAAATAAAATTTTTAATTAATCATACATGGAGCTTTCTTATCTCTGTTGTGGATAGCATATGACCTATTATCATTCTTTCATTGGGATCTTTTACTAACCTGGTAATAATTTCATATATATGTCTTCCATCAATTTTGAATCTAGTTGTATCTTAAGACTTGTTCTTATAAAAAATTTCGGATTAAGCAAATATCCAATCTGATGTAAAGGCTTTCAAAGTTGACACTTCCATCCATTATCAATAAATGAAAGATTTGCTCATACATCATTTCCCTTCCTCTAAAAGCACCACTGATTGCATCTCTAGAGTTTTCTTATCTTCGTTGAAGATAGCATAGACTACGAGCATGACTAAAGTTCATTATCTATCATCATTCTTTCATTTGGATCTTCTATTAACCTGCTAGTAATTGCATATACGTCTTGCATCTGGATGTACCTTAGACTTATTCTTATAAAAAAATTCTGGAATAAGATAACATCCAACTTGATACAACGGTTGTCGAAATTGACACCTCCATTCATTATCAATAATAAGAAAGATTTGCTCATATTTATTTTCATCTCGTTTAAAAGTACCACTGATTGCATGTTTAGCTGTCTATTGCATCATAAATGTAATTCATTGCAGGTTATTTATCACCTAATCTTAATATTTTATCAATTGAGTTTGTAACCTTAAAAATGTAAGATGTCATTCCAAATTTTAAGGATGATCTTGGATTTTTTTCCTTATAATCAACACTAAATCCAAACTTATTTCATTCTTATGAAATAAACGTCATCTTAAATTTTCCTTTTGTTTATATATGTTGTCAAGAATGAGAAATGAAGTTGCAAAATAAGTGAGTACTTGGTCTCACTAATTGTGCACCACAAGTATATCTCTCGATCATGTTAATAATAGGTCAATGTAGCCAGACAACTCCAAAGCTTTCTTAATTGTATTTTAACTGTACCCATCTTTCCAATGTCATCTAACATAAGATCACTACAATGTGTTACACATGGTATCCAACACACATGCGTCTTTTTTTCAATTAGCGTTTGACCTACATAAACAAAAAAAAGCGCTAATATCCTCTCATTTAAACCAAAATAAATTATAAATGCGGCTAATAAAAAATAAAATAAATTACAAAGTTGCAAGAACATAGCTAAAGTGATTATCTGTAACTACTTGAAGCACATTTTTTTCTCCAATTTTTCTATTTGTGCATCTAAGAGCAAAAAACTTCCACGTACTATTTGAACATTCAGATTTTGCAATAACTAAAATTTTAATAAAAAAAATAATAATATCTAATAATAGTATTATTATTATTGAATCAAACTGTTAGGACGATTCGTTAGTCAAGGAGAGGAGGGCATCTCTTGACCATTCTCACCCCGAACCATTATAGAAAGAAGAGAGCAAGAGAGAGAGCGACAGAAGAATCAAAAAGGAAAGAAGTCGAAGAAGAAGGAAACCTTCGTGCCCTAGTCGAACAACTTCGCCGGACTTTGTGCGTGCAGAGGAAGAGGAACGAGTTGCATGTGCGGCTCTGTAATGAACCGGGAGTCGAGGCCTCTGTCGTGTTGAGTTTATTGAGATCGTAGGAGAAGAACCAGGTGCGCAGAGGAAGAAGAGGAAGAAGAGGAAGAAGAAGATTCGAACAGGAAGAAGAGAAGGGGTTTCGCGCCTTACCCTGATTCTTGTCACACTCGATTGTTGAGGAAGAGAAAGCAAATGATAGAGGCGACGTTCGCTTACTGCCCTGGGTATAGCCACACGGCCGAAAAAGAAGGGAAGGGAGCTCGCACGGTTGAGCTAAAGGCAGAAAGAAGCAAGGAGAGAGCCTTTCGCCTGAGGGTTAGGGTAGCCAGCCGATGACTTAAGGTGAGTTTGAGGTTTTAATTAAGCAAATTAATAAAAGATTATAAATATTTATGAGTGTAAATTTAATTAATTAATGTGTTAATATAAAGTCACTTGAAACAGGCATCGTAAGTGGAGGATTTGATGTCGAGCAGAGAGTTGGCTCGTGGGTGAAATTGGGCTTTATGTGCGAACGGTAAGAACCAGATCTTCTGGTTATTTAATATTTTATGATGTAAATTTGCTTAAATTGAAATTATTGGTTTACTTACTAAATGCAAATAACATGTTTAATTTAATCAGACATTAAAGGTACAAGATTAGAGGTTGAATCAATTAAAGTTGTAAAAGAATAAGGTAAATTTTGTGCAAGGAAGCAAATCAAACCTTTAAGGTAAGAAAGTGTTGGTTATGTGTCATTTTAATTGTATGTCATTAGATATATTAAGTATTTCTTTTAAGAATATAATTCATATCAAATGGTATGCACGTTCATTAATATAGGTGGTGATCCAAAGAAATTGATGAGGAGTATTTCAGAAATCTCTTATAAGCAAAGGTGAGTGATTCTTTTCTTTTATGCATTAAATTAATATTTTAATAAATGAATAATTATTTTATGAAATAATTTAAAATATATTTTTCAGTTATACATTGTATATTAAAAGTCTGAAATGGTACAAGGGATAGGAGGAGAACAATAGCCTAATGAAGAAATATTTGAAATGATTTTAAATTCATATGAAATAAAACGTAAATATTTAAGTCATACAGGATTACCCCAACATGATAATGGCAGGGGATGCAATGTACCTACCCCTACACATTAAAGAAATGATAAAGGTGTACCTTCAGGTACAATTTTAAGGGTACCTTTGAGTACAATTTTGAGGGTTTCTTCGGCCACATTTTTAGAGTGCCTTTGGGTATACTTTTTAGGATACCTTCGGGTATGACAGTATTATGTTATGACTTTTAAAAAGATTAAAAACGGTAAATACTTAAAGTGAAATGGGAATGAATAAATTCAAAGTTTTAATGAAATGAACAACATTTTCTTTTGGTTATTAATGCATAGCATGGCATAAAAATTTAATATATATTAGATAATAATTACTTATTAAGACATATTAATGATTGCAATTAATACTTTCGTTCAAGAGAAGAAAAATTTTAAGTTATATGTCTGGTAAGACTTGGTTTACAGGAGAACTGTAGTTGATTGGTATAAGTATGATATGTTTTTAATTTCTTTTTGTACTATTTCTTTTGGATAGACATATATGATTGTGTGGATTGAGATTTTACTTGCAGATTTTTTGTTACTATTAGATGATTTAAATTTCCTTATTGTGCTTGTGGATTAGTAGTGGCTCTTTTATATATATTGGAAGTTTTAAAAATGTGGTTAGTTAGATGTTAATACCATTTGATCGTAGTACTCGTTTAATTAATTCTAAGCACCAGGCAGAATCGCGACAGATGCATCTATGTACTCTAAGAAGACAATAATACATAAAGGTGAATTAATGAAAAATTAATTATATATCGTTCTCTACGACCAGTCCATCAATCAAACATAAGAGTGTATCTCCTCTTCCGAAAAGCTTCTTTGAGCTTATCATTCATAGTTGACTGCAATTATATTTCAAAAAGAGGAACTCATAACTCATAATAAGATGGTGATCAAAATTCTAATCCATATAGTGTAATTACCTCAAACATAAAGTCAAAACCCTCTAGCTTTACTATATTAAAAGAAATTTATGCTTGATAAAATCATCTAGCAATATATTATATAGTACTCTCTCATACTAATATCCACATTTTCTTTAATTCACCTTTGCCTCATATTTTTACTTATAGCAACTTCTTTTTAAGGTTCTTTATACAAAAAACTTTTACATTAAACTTTTCATTTTAAATATGTTAATACACTCTGATATAGAACTTGATTCAAATGCTCTTTTCTACATAGTTTATATCTATTTCTTCATTTATATTAATCATCTTTTCCTTGTCCTCCGCATACAAACTTTGTTCGGATTCTTTTAACTCCTTGATAAATAGCTCTTCTTTCGCATCTGAAGATAATATTTTACATTTAATAACATTACTTTTTCTATTATATTGGAAAGACCAAAAAAATGCTCCTTGGCATGAGATGTATCTCCATTCATCACCTTACCATAATAAATATACATATGACAAAGTGCGTTCATTCAAATTTAATTCTGTATATTTATAAGTTGAATTTCTCTGTGTCTGCATCAATAATATCCAAATTATTTGTTCATATACAAATAAATTGTTGATTACAATTTATACAATTACAGAAAATATTCTTAATTATGAAATTTTATTTCAATGATAATATAGATTGTTATTATAAAAAATTTAGCACATATAATTCAAAGTATATAAGTTCTCAAACACACGACCAAATGAATATATATGTAATATTTTTCATTTGTTTAAGCCATGATATAGTAATAAACTGTGCGAGCTATAGTGTAGCTGAGCAGCAGTTCCCAATGCCAATCTGGCTAATAACTATGGCATAATATAGTAATAAATTGTGTGATCTATAGTTTAGCTGAGCAGCAATTCTCAATGCCAATCTCGCTAATAACCATTAAAAAAGTTTATATAATTAATGTTTCGGACATTTACATACATATCACTCATTCCTATATAATTACAATATCTAAGACCTAAGTTTTACATTATATATTTATACCATCCAAGTCTTTCATATTATATATTTATACCATCCAAGTCTTTCATATTACATAAAAATATCACCATTTTAATTTCCAAAATGAGCATTTTTATACATACCACACAATCCTATGAATTTACATATCTACCTAAACTTTACTTTTTTACATTTATACTACCCAAATCTTTTATATCACATCAAAACAACCACCAGTTTAACTTTTAGAAGTGCAACACCTCTTGCATAGGTAAGGTGTCATGTTGGTAAAAATTGAAGTTTAGTTGTTAATATGTCGTAAATAGATAGGACTTGAGTGGCATGTATGGAAACTCTCCTTTGAAAAGTAAAATGCACTTTTTCATGCATAGACGCGAGTAAAAATTTAAACATTAGGTGTTATATATGTAAATATTTAGGAATTAAAAGTTATTTACGTAAATCTTCCTTACTTTTTCTTTAGAAAAAAATACAAATAATCAGAATAATAATACAATATATAATTAAAAAACATTAATATACAAGAATATTAAATTATAGATAAATATAGATAGAAAAGAAACTAAGTTAGAATTTTTTTAATGGAATTTATGCAAATTTTAAAAGGTGAAATATGCTTCTCTTCTATTATACACGCGGGAAGTTCAATCGAGTCCAGGTCACACGACGTGTCTTGTCAAGGTCTAGAACTCTCTAAGTGGCGTTACTCTTCTCAAGATGGGTCCTACGATCGAAGCGAAAATGGCTACTCAGTGTAGGCGAGAACAGCAGAGAGGCGGCTTTAGTCAAAGCCTGAAGTTGCCACGACAACTTGCTCCCTGCTCCAAAGTCAAAGAGTTAGTGCTCCTCTACAACAAGACCGAATAGGTATTTGTTTTGTTCCCTTTGTCTCTCTCTCCCTTCGTAGCTTCGCTCCTTTAAACTCTTAATATCAAGAGAATGAAACCCGTCAACCAGCTTTTATTTCCTCTTTCCATTGAATCGAATTGATCGCACCTTGCTCCCTTGCTCCCTTGCTCCCTCTCCCGCTCCAAAGTCAAAGAGTCAGTGCTCCTCTACAATAAGACAGAGGAGGTATTTACTCTGCTCCCTTGCTCTCTCTCCCTCCATAGCTTCGCACCTTTAAACTCTAAGATCAAAAGAATCGAACCCGTCAACAGCTTTTATTTCCTCTTTCCATTGAATCGCACTGAACGCACCCTGCTTCTCTCGCTTCAGTGCTTCAAACCGTGTTTCATATGCGAAGTGCACAATCTACGTACAATTGCCACGCAACTGCAACGCAAAGTGACCATCACTCGCCTTGTGTTGCTTTACGCCTGAGGCATGCTCCAAAGCACACATTTAATGACGTTATTAGTGGGATAAGGAAAATGATGATGATTAAAATAAACACAAAACTTTAGAAAATGTCCGTCGCATCTTTGTGTAACCGCATGGAGGAAGGAAATTGATGCAAAACTGGCATTAGAAAGAGATGGAGAGAAGAATTTGAAGCTTACTGGTATAAAGAGAAGATAAAGAGGAGAGAAGAATAAGAAAAGTTCACTTTCAATTCATTCGATCAATGTGATCCAAATACAAGGCATAGATCTTATTTATAGAAATAGAGTTAAAAAAAATTTAGCAAATAATTTGATATCAAAACTAATTTTAAATAAATCAAATTTTAATTTTAAATTATCCAAAAGGATAATTCATAATAAAAAATCAAGGAATCCTATTAAAACTCAAATAAATCAAAATATAATCTGCAAATTGTTCACTTAGGAGTATGATTTTCATGGTAATGTTGGAAAAGTTATTTCTTGACCATCTCTTGCATCTTCAACATATATGGACAAGACATGGGAAGCTGAATCTATTGCATCAACCCAGGAGTAAAGGCAGAGAAACTTGAAAGAGAGTAGTAGGATTACAATGATTCTAGATATCAAGCAAAGAGAAGACGATGCTTCAAAGAGCAGAAGACTAGGTAAAAACACTTCTCGATGCCTGTTTTGAAGCAATTTTGACAAAGGAAGAAAGCTAATAAGGGATGTGAGTGAGAAATTGTGTGTGTGTGTGCATGCGCGCGCATGTGCATTTTTGTTGGATTAGGGCAATTTATCTTTACTGGTATAAAAGCCTTCTGAGTAATTTTGAAGCCCCGAAAATTTTAGTTTACATTTATTTATAACAAACCCCAAAACAATTAAAACATACGCAAGCCTATCACTTTACATTACTAATATATCACTTTACATTACTAATATTTGCTATCAAACAGTTCCTTGGGGCACAACAAATCAGAAAAGTCATAGTGTAGATTTTGTTTCTAGAAAAATAGCAATCCAAGCAGTAAATCAATAACCAAAAGGTGATCCATGAATGGATCATAACACATCTCATTGCTGATAAAAGAAGTGAAAATGATAGTTTCCAAAATCTGCCTTTGTAAAGCACATCTCTATTATTAATGAAAATATGAGGTTTTAAAGATATCCCACTCTAAACATGTAGTCACAGAGAGAAAAAAATACTTTATGAACCCATTGTTGGAAAGAAATGAAAGAAAAAAAATTAGAATTAATCAAGCAAACATCTGAACACTCAAAATCATTTCAGTCAGCAAAGATAACGAAACAGTAAAAAGTTAATCCTATTTCCAATGCTATTTTTCAATATAAATGTTATAATTATAGGTTTGCATGGGGAAAAATCTAAATGCTTATGAATACGTATTACTGCTTTCAGAAATGTTTAAAATCTAAAAATTTTATGAAAGATTAATAATGACCTACTTGCTCAAGTGTATGCTGTGCAAGATCAGTCGTAGAAATCATCACCCCCGCAGCAAAAGAACCAAGTTCAAGGCTTAGTCCCAATTTGTCACTGCACTGCAAAGAGAGTTAAACGAGAAATATAAAATAATGAGTACATTACCATTTTAAACTTTCTCACTTTTACACAGAAATCATTGTTTAAAGGCGTAAACAAAAAACAAGTAAACAAAAAAAAAATGTAGGTTAGTTGCTCTACAAGATGTAAAATAGAGAAATAAGCACTGGACAAAACATCATTAACAATCACGTAAGTTTAAAGGAGCAGATAAAAATATCAGTGCCAAAATGTACTAAATCATCAAAATTACGCAAAGAAACAGGTAAATACATATAACATACGAGGGAAATCACTTCAGGTTAAAGATGCAAATCAAACTTATTCTAGTGCTGCTTTTAATAAAACAATACATAAACCTCAATTCAATGTTATCAAAGTGTAATGTGATATGTAAGATTTTATTTTAGCTTCAAAACGCAAAACACAGAGCAAAGCGGTACTTTTCATAACCAAAGCGCTAATAGGTTGTATAAAATTATGAATATATAAATGCATTCAAGAGCAATTATAAAACATAAGAAATAATTTAATAAGTTCATAAAAGAGAAAAAGTGTTATACAAATCTTAACTTGAAGATTTACATTGAGTTTAAACACACAAATTAAAATTTCAAATAATTTCTGATAATTTATTGTGATAATTTAAAACTTAAACATTGCAAAAAAATAAAAAACAATCTTATAACTCAACAAAATCTAAATTTTAAAGAAAAACTAAACTAATAAAATGTCACATTTCATAAAATAAATTTAAGAAAATCAGCAGTCTTCCCATATCTTTCATTCACATAATCTCTTTCTCCTTCAAAAACAATTTCTTCACCTTCAAATTATTCTTCTTCTTCCTCCTCTTTATTTCCTTTTGTGAATAACTTTATGGCACAAAATAAGCAGATACATATGGAGTTGAACTCATCATCATAAGAGATGATTCCCCCCCTTTTTTGTCCAAATAAATCTTATAGATCATCTTCAAATAACTTCTTTTGAAGATTCTTCAAACTGTTATCGAGTAAAGTTTTTATCACCAAACTCTCGCTTACGAGCATCCTCCATTTCTCCAATCAACCAATCAAAACTCTTATCAATTGAATCCAAACAATCGATTCAATAATACCTCTTAAATTGAATTTTCTCCTTAAAGCTTCATTATATTTGAAAAAGACTAAACCATTTAAGCACTTTTAATTTAGTCGACTTCTCTTTTTCATATGAATCTGCATAAAAACTAATAATAAAATAAATGCATAGAACATAAAAATTATTTAATATATTTAATATTTATAAATTATTAACATTCTCGAAGACACTCCTCATTCCCTCACAAGCTGCAGCACTGCAAATCGGTCTTAATATTTTGATTGCCAAGTATTGTGAAATTGGAGTCGATGCACATAAATCTCTCACCACTACACTGTTATAATTATAATATCAGTTTAAACAAAAAATTATTTAATTAAAAATTGAAAATAAAATTAAAATTAAAATTAATCATAAGTGGAGCTTTATCATTTCTGTTAAGGATGGCATGCTCAGCTGCAAAAAGACTACCAGCAAGATTATAAATAAAAAGTTATTTATCTATTATGATTATTTCATTCGGATCTTCCACTAACCTGCTAATAATTGCATATTTGTCTTCCATCAATGGTGCATCGGACTATCTTATAGATTTATTCTTGTATAAAAATTTGGATTAAGATAAAATCCAGTTTGATGTAATAGTTGTCAGAGTTGACACTTTTATTTGCTATTAATAATACAAAAGATTTACTCAGTTATTTTTATCTCTTCTAACTATACTACTAATTGCATTCTTGACTTTGTCCATTGCATCATAAATATAACCCATTGCAGGTCTTTTATCACCGTCTACTATCAACATCTTCACAATTGAGCTTGCAACCTTCAAAGTGTAATACATACCATTACAAAAGCTAGATTTAAGGATGATCTCCTTAGCCTTATTTCTTTTATTCCAATCTTCTTAAACAAACATATGCCTTAATTTTTTATTTTTTTTTACTTATATATGCTCGCAAGAGTGAAAATGAATAACAAACGAGTGATGTTTGGTCTCACCAATTTTATACCCATAATATATTTCCTCATCATTTGAAAAATAAATCAAAGATAATGAAACCAGTTAACTTTAAAACTTTTTTATAGTATTTTTTGCCTCACCCATCTTTCCAATATTCTCGAACATAAGATCAATATAACGTGTTGCACATGATGTTCAATATATGTCATTTTTTCCACTAGGATTTGACATGCATAAACAAAAAAAATGTGCTGAAATTATTTAATTTGAATAAAACTAAAATATAAAAGCATATAATAATAAATAAAATAATTTACCGATCTGCAAGAACATAAATGCTCGCAAGAGAGAAAAATGAATACCAAACGAGTGATGTTTGGTCTCACCAATTTTACACACCTAATATATTTCCTCATCATTTGAAAAATAAATCAATGATAATGAAACCAGTTAACTTTAAAACTTTTTTATAGTATTTTTTGCCTCACCCATCTTTCCAATATTCTCGAACATAAGATCAATATAACGTGTTGCACATGATGTTCAATATATGTCATTTTTTCCACTAGGATTTGACATGCATAAACAAAAAAAATGTGCTGAAATTATTTAATTTGAATAAAACTAAAATATAAAAGCATATAATAATAAATAAAATAAATTACCAATCTACAAGAACATAAAGTGAGTATCTATAACCACTTCAAGCACATTTTTTCTAATTTTTCTCTGTATCTAAGAGTTCAAAGAACTTCATTGCAAATTTTGAGTATTCATATGCATTTATAAACTCGAAGAATACAGTTTTTGTAGGTGAATTAACCAAAAAAATTAATTATAGACTGTTCTCTACAGTCAGTCTATCCAACTGACATAAGAGTGCATCTCTTCTCTTCCCTTTTTTTATCTTTCATTTAATTCGTAGTTGATTATAATTTTTATTCAAGCAGAGAAACTCTTAACTCATGATATGATGGTGCTCAAATACTTGATCCATATTATCCCATTGTCCCAAAGATATGATCAAAACTCTCTAATTTTACTACATTAACAGAGATTTATACTTGAAAAAACCACCTGGCAGTGTATTACATAATCCTTTCCCAGATACTCGCATCCACATTTTCTTTAATTTCTCATTGACTTATATTTTCCTTCTAGCAACTTTGCTATGCATTGAATTTCTCATTTTATATGTGACGATACTCTTTAATACAAAACTTAATTCAAATGCACTTTTACCATAGTGCATGAGCAGTTGAATATTTGTTTCTTCAATTATATCAATCACCTCAAGCACATTCTTTCTAATTTTTTCTCTGTATCTACTAAGAGTTCGAAGAACTTCATTACAAATTTTGAATATTCATAAGCATTTATGAACTCAAAGAATACAGTGTTTGTAGGCGAATTAACCAAATAATTAATTATGGATTGTTCTCTATGATCTGTCCATCTATCTCACATAAGAGTGCATCTCTTCTCTTCCGTTTTTTTATCTTTCATTTCATCCATAGCTGACTATAATTTTTTTTCAAGTAGAGAAACTCTTAACTCATGAAATGATGGTGGTCAAATACTTGATCCATATCATCTGATTGTCTTAACCATATGATCAAAAATCTCTAATTTTACTACATTAAAGGAGATTCATACTTGAAAAAACCACCTAGCAGTGTATTACACAATCCTTTCCCTGATACTCGCACCCACATTTTCTCTAATTTCTCATTGACTCTTATTTTCCCTTCTAGCAGCTTTTTTATGCATTGATTTTCTCATATTATATGTGCCAATACTCTTTGATCCAGAACTTGATTCATATGCACTTTTACCATAGTGCAAGGGCAGTTGAATATTTGTTTCTTCAATTATATCAATCACATTCTCACTGGCTTCTAGGGCTGGCAATTTGGCTCGTTGTTCGAGAACAGCTCGTGTTCGGCTCGTTAAGTAGCTCGTGTTCGGCTCGTTCGTTAAGCCTAACGAGCCGAACACGAACAAATTTTTAAGCTCGAAATGTTAACGAGCCGAACACGAGCGAACAAACAGTTGTTCGTGTTCGGCTCGAATTGGCTCGAAATAAAAAACTAATCATATAATTATTTATGTAATAATTTATTATATATATTATTATATATTAATATATTATATATATTTATATTTAAGTTTAAATCATAACTCACTTGTGTAGTAGCGTGGTTATGCTTCGTTTTCATTCATTTGGTCCGGGTTCGAATCCAGTACGTAGACATATATTTTTCCAATTAATTTTAACGAGCCAATTTCTAGCCGAACACGAGCCGAACACGAACAAGAATATTTAATTCGAGCCGAACACGAACACACCTTTCACGAGCCATTTCGAACACGAGCCGATTTTGAGCCGAGCTAATTTCGAACGAGCCGAACACGAGCTCGCTCAAGCTCGGCTCGTTTACAGCCCTACTGGCTTCCATATAAAAATTTTCTTTGAATTTTTTTACTCCTTAATAAACAAGCAGTTCATCTCTTACATCTAATGTATTTTCTTACACCTAATAACATTACTTATTTTTCTTTTATTTGTAGGGCCAACCATGTCACTGACCGACTCGAGGTTTGGAATTAATGAAGGCGAAAGACGAGAATAAGCATTCAGATGGTGGAATAAGATTTTCTATTATTCTAATTCCATCACTAAAAGTATAATATCCACATATTAATTGAAAAGAGCCACATTAAAAGAAGCAATTTAATTCAAAATTAAATATTTTCCTTTCTAGTTGTTGAACTCGTCTTCTATAGATATTGGTTCCTCATCTATTTTTCTTATTCAAAAATTTAAAATATAAGAAAAATATTAGAAGATAACTCAATGGGGAAATCATGCTTCCAAATAATAGCAAGAAAGGAAAAGAAAATAATATAAATGTTAATCTCTACAGATGTATTCTAGAAAATCATATAATAATTTAAAGTATATATAATTTATGTTTGCCCATAGAAGAAATATAAAATTTTTACATGTATTCTCTTTTATATTACTTTTCAAGGTGTAATTTCTTAAGCTTTAGTATTCTTCATATTCTTAACTTTCAAATCCTTCTTAGGAGCACCGACCAAACATAACCTAACACACCTCTGACCGACATGATCTCGTCAGTACAACAATTCGTGATTTAATTGACATGATTGTTTGAGGTGGAAATGTGCTACTCACCGCTGGCCAATATTGTCATATCAATACAGCGGCTAGCAATCTAGACAGCACAATTATCTGGGATATAGAACAACATATATGAACGATGGTATACAGGCATCCCCCTGCCTGTACCATAAGGGGTGAACTCTTCTTAGCATGCACATAAGAGCATTCATATATATACTACTTCACTCTTTCATATTACACATTCTTTTATTATGACAATTTACCTCTATCTACTGACATGTAGAAAAACATGCTTAATTTTCATTATATTTTTGCACATTTTTATGGATAAAATTGTAATTTAAATAAGGGTACTTTTATGTTTTTCTTGCAGATGCAACAGATAGTAGTTGTGGAACGAAACAGAGAAGAAATTGAGCGAAGCAGAGCTAATACGGAGCAACTGCAGAACCAATACACTGGCGCCAAGGCAACATCCATTGGGCGCCAAGGCGCTCTACCAAGCGCATTGGCACCACTCACTTGGACGCCTAGGCACCAGTACCCAACCGAGTAGACAGAGAAGCTGACGCCTAGGCGCTAGCAACTGCTGAACAGTTTTTCAGCAGTTTCTCTCCATGACGTGGGAAGTTATTTGGGGGTTAACAGCAGTTCTTATGGAAAACTTAGAAGGGATTTTCGAAAAGAGGAAAAGAGAGAAGAGTATGGAATTGTTGTGAGAGAATTAGGGATTTTACTTAGAGAAATTAATGAGAGTTGAGAGTTGAGAGGGTATTCTAAGAACAATATTCAGAACAACAGCAAGGGTCAAGGGGATCTTAGGAGACCATTCTCAGAGCATTGTAAAGAGGAATAAGTTAAGTATTGTGTATTTCTTTAGTTGTGCTTTTGTAAGACACAATTATCTAGTGAATTTACTTTGTATTAAAGATATTTTGTGGTGTTTTCTCCATGTTTTGTGAGTAGTCTTTTCATCTTTCCCTTGTAATGAATATGTAAGTTGTGTAGGAATAGTCGAATGCTTTTTAAAAATGATTTTTAATCTTTAATGTGATAATTATTCTTCAATGATTCATTTAATTTTCATTGTGGCCAAATGATTAGTTAATATATATTGTGATCCATAATGACTCGGAAGAGCTATAAAAGAACAATTAAAATATTCACATTTAACTATATGGTATGAAGCAAAAGTAAACTATAGGGAGATGCAAATAGATAGAGAAATAATTGTTGATGAGTTCAAATTGGAGTTTAAGAAATTAAAACCAATTTAACCAAAACTTATACACTCGAAAGAGGATAAAGAAAAGAATTGATTTTACTTGTCACTTATCACAATTACAATTTAAAGTATTTCATTTTCCTACACACTACAAATCATTGCAAGGGAGGGTAATTTAATTTTTTGATTGTCACCAATTCAAATATATTTAGTAAGTTTTTTGTAGGAGTAAATTTTTAATTACAGTTCGCAATTCTGAAGAATTAGTTAGCACAACTCAAAACTAACGTTACTTTCAGGCTAAGACTAGTTCTAGTAGGCTAGAACTTTTTTATGTTTAACTACCTCGCTACCTGTGGGTTCGACAACCTGGACTCAAAAGTCCTTTATTACAAATGCAATACGTACACTTGTGTTAAACTTGTAGTCGCAACAGCCGAAAGTCAAGTTTTTTGGCGTCGTTGCTAAGTCGTGGCGGTGTAGTTAACTTAGAAAATTTTAGTTGAGTCAATGACTTAGAAATTTATATTGTAGTCTTATTGTGTAATCGTTTGTTTGTTTGAAAAGGAAAGAAAAATTAAAAAAAGTTATTTTTGTATGTTGCTTAGTTTGTTAAAGTGAATCTTCTTTGTTGAATCTCTAACTGTGTATGTGTAGTGCATGACCCATAGAACTTGTACCCTACGACTCTGAACTAGAGAAAACGATTAAGAAAATTAGAAAATAGATAAGACTTCAAGAACTAGTAGAAAAAATGGCGAACAATTCACAAAATAATGTAGAAACAAATCAACTAAATTATAATACACATAGACCATTAAGGGATTACGCTAATCCTACGAGAAATGAAATTCACTATTCAAACTCCTATTATAGAAACTAACACATTTTAACTTCAGCCTAGTATTATCCAAATAATGCAGAACAACCAGATTGAGGGAACCCCGCCTGAGGATCCAAATTTACAATTAGCAAATTTCTAGAACTTTGCGCTACATTTTGATATAGTAGCGTGTCCAATGACGTTATTAGGCTTACGCTTTTTCTCTTTTCCTTGAGGGATAAAACTAAAATATGGTTGAACTCATTAACACCTAGATTAATTATGATTTGTGCTGACTTAGCCCAAAAATTTTTTGTTAAATATTCCCGCCTTCAAAAACTATTAAACTTAGAAATGAAATTAGTTCATTTTGTCAGCAAAAAGGTGAGTCTATTTATGAGGCTTGGGCGTGATTTAAGGAGTTTCCTAGGAAGTTTTCACATCATGCATTACCTGATTAGCTAATTATTCAGACTTTTTACAATTGTTTAGTAGGATCCCTTAGATTTATTATTGTTATTGCCGTGGGTGGTTCGCTCAAGTCAAAGCCATTTGATGAGGCTTATTCTATGATAGAGGAGATAGCTACATATTATTTCTAATAGCCTTCTGAACGAGTAAACCAATGAAGCTAGCTAGTGTACATAACAACTTTCAATTCTAACTTCTCCGATAGCAGCAATATCAAGGAAGCTAGATCAATTGGAATGAATCAACATCAAATGCCTTCAGTAATTGAGAAAAATCATTTGAACAAACGATTGATTTTAGTACTTCATTTGAAACCTTAAATGCAATTGACAATAAACCTAATAATCCTTATTTCAATTTCTAAAACCCTGGTTGGAAAAACCATCCTAACTATAACATAACAATTTTGGTGGAGAAACCAACAATGAGAAAAAAATCAAACAAATCCTTTAATAAATTGGAATAACCAATGTAGTACCAACTATAGACATTTTTATCCTCCAAGGTTTAACTCTAACCCACAATTTAAGGAGAGAGAGTTTCTTGCGACGAAGTTGTATTGTAGATAGAAAATCAACTAAAGTCAAGGTGTAGCAATTAAAAACATAAAGAATCAATTAGGACAGATTGTTAACTCACTTAGCAAACTCTTCCAAGCAACACTGAGAGTAACCATAAGGAAAAGAATAGTGAGCATATTAAAGCTGTCCAATTAAGGAGTGGAACAGAGTTGGAGGATGTAGTTTGAAAAAATTCTGACGTTGAAAAGGAGACAAAAATCTGAAAAACCTTTGACAAATACTTCTAAGGACTTAGAAAAACTAGCCTCTCCGACTAAAATAAACTTAGAAAGATCATCACCTAAACTTCCTCAAAGACTTAAACAATAGAAGTTGGAATAGCAATTTTTTAAATTTTTAAAATTTTTTAAGAAGCCAACTATTAATATCATTTTTGCTGAGCCTCTAGAGTAAATGTCCAGTTATGTAAAGTTCATGAGCGACATTCTTAATAAGAAAAGAAAGTTTGGAGATTATGAGACAATTGCGCTCAGCGAAAAGTGCAGCGCTATCATTCAGAAAAAACTTCCTCATAAACTTAGAGATCCTGAGAGCTTTACTATTTCTTGTACAATAAGAGAAAGATTTTATGGAAAAACGCTGTCATCTTGGAGCAAGTATAAACCTTATGTCATTGCCTATTTTTAAAAGGTTAGGATTATGAGAAGTGTCTCCTACTACTGTAACACTTCAACTAGCCGATAGATGGATCACTTATCCAACAGGAGTTAAAGATGTTCTAGTTAAGGTGGATGAGTTTATCTTTCCTGTTGATTTCATCGTGTTAGATGGGGAAGAAGATAAAGAAATTTCAATCATTTTAGGTTGGACATTTCCTAGTCACTGGATGAGTTATGATAGATGTGCAAAAAGTTAAATTAAAAATAAGAGTAAATGGTCAATGAAGTCACATTAAATGTCTTAAAATCTATGAAATGTCCTTCAAATGGAAACGAAGATGCGTGTTTTCATATGAACTTAATTATATGTATTTGCCATTTTCGAGATAGTTATGAAGATGAGTCAGTAGAGCCGGATTTAGATGAAGAAATTCCAAACTTTCAGGAGGAAACAGCTCTATTGGTTATAAATAATTTAAAATTTGTTAAGGAGAGATTTGAGATTTTAGATAGAAAAGAACATAGTAAATTGCATATTCCTTCTGTTGAGGAATCTCCTACACTTCAGATGAAGGTGCTTCCTATGCACCTAAACTATGCTTATTAAGGGAAATCATCTACATTACTAGTTATAATATCCTCATATTTGACTCATTTGCAAGAAGAGAAAATAATAGATATTTTGAAGAATTATAAGAAAGCTTTTAGATAGACCTTAGCGGATATAAAGGGAATTAGTTCCCCTATTTATATGCATAGGATCCTGATGGAAGATAATCATAAACGCCGGACAGATCGTCAAATAATGAGACTAAATCCAATTATTAAAATTGTAAAAAATGAAATATTTACGTGATATGATGCAGATATTATCTATCCAACATTAGATAGTGTTTGGGTTAGCCCTATCCACTTATATTCCTAAGAAAGGGGGAGTGACGGTGACCGTAAATGAACAGAACGAATTATTACCCAGAAGATACGTCACTAAGTGGCGAATATGTATAGAATACATGAAATTAAATTCAGCCAATAAGAAAAACCACATTCCTTCACCCTTCCTGAATCAGACGTTGGATAAACTAGCTGGTCATCCATATTTTTACTTTCTAAATGGACATTATGGATATCATCAAATACCTATAGCTCCTGTGAATCAAAAAAATACAATATTCACAAGGCCTTATGGGACTATTGCTTTTGCATTTTTGGTTATGTAACGCACCAGCTACTTTTCATAGGTATATGATGTCTTTTGTGACCTGATTGAGAAAGGAATTGAAATGTCTATGTATGACTCTTCAGTGTTTAGTCCTTCCATTGATTCTTGCTTAGATCATTTGACGAATGTATTAAAACGCTGTGAAGAAACTAATTCGGTTCTCAATTGGGAGAAATATCAATTTATGGTTACAAAATTGTATTAGGACATAAAATATCTGAAAAAAGCATGAAGGTAAACCCAACAAAGATTCAAGAAGTTAGATGTTTTTTAAGACATGCTAGATTCAATAAGCGATACATAAATGATTTTTCTAAAATTGTCAAACATCAATGTCATCTCTTAGAAAATGATATCCTATTTAATTTTGATCATGAATGCTTAAACGCCTTCAATATTCTGAAAGAGAAATTAATCACTACACATTATTGTTTCATCTGACTAGGGGAGACCATTTAAGCTAATGTGCAAAGCAAATGACTATGCTATTGGGGCAGTTTTAAGACAAAGGCATAATAAAATGTTTAAAACTATATACTATGCCAGTAAAATTTTTAATGAAACTCAAATAAATTACAATACTACTAAAAAGTTATTGGCTATAGTAAATGTTTTTGATAAATTTAAGCCCTATTTGATTGGAAAAAAATGTATTGTTCATGCCAATCATTCGGCTATTAGATATCTTATGTCAAAAAGGACGCTAAATCAAGAGTGATTAGATGAGCCATTTTGATGCAAGAATTTGATATCAAGGTGATGGATAGGAAGGGTTATGATAATCAAATAGCGGACCATTTATCAAGATTAGATCATGGAGATTAATATATTTGTGAAGATTAAATCAATGAGAATTTTTCTGATGAGCAATTGTTTGCTATTACTGAGTGGCACATTTT
Source organism: Papilionanthe hookeriana x Papilionanthe teres (assembly GCA_022702705.1). Taxonomy (NCBI): domain Eukaryota; kingdom Viridiplantae; phylum Streptophyta; class Magnoliopsida; order Asparagales; family Orchidaceae; genus Papilionanthe; species Papilionanthe hookeriana x Papilionanthe teres. Next base: position 149,067,445 of record CM040427.1, read on the forward strand.
GTGGTATGCTGCTATAGTAAATTTTATTATTAGTGGTGTTGTGTCCTATGAACTAACATACCATCAACGAAAAAAGTTCATCTACAACGCCAGATATTACTTATGGGACGACCCATATCTGTATAGAAAGTGCAAGGATAAAGTGATAAGGAGATGTGTACCCTTAGAAGAAACAATTGCAATTATTAAGAAATGTCGTGATTCAGAATTTGTGAGACATTTTGGAGTTGATAGAACAGTTTATAAGATTTTACAATCTGAATTTTATTAGTATACTCTATTTAGGGATGTGAACACGTATGAAAAAACTTGTGAGAGATGCCAGAGAGTATGCAACATTTCAAAACGTGATGAAATGCCCTTAAATTTCACTTTGGAGATTGAGAATTTTGATGTGTGGGGTTTAGATTTCACAGGTCCTTTTATACCATCATTAGGAAATTTAAATGTTCTGATAGTTGTGGATTAAGTCTCAAAATAGATTGAGATAGTAGCTCGTCCAAATTGTGATGCTCAAAAAATGTAGCTAAATTTTTAAAAGAATATCTTTAGAAGATTAGTATGCCTGGAGTGATCATTAGTGATGGGGGAAACACCTCAAGAATAGAAAAAATTGAGACATTAGTTATTAAATATGGAATTAAACATAGGATAGCCGCAGCATATCATCCTCAAATGAGTGGTTTAGCAGAAGTATCTAACAAGGAAATCAAAAGGATCTTCGAAAAAACTATCAATCATAGTAGAAAGGATTGGCCTCTGAGATATAGTACTTATTATAGAAAAATACAATTACGTAGTTTTTTGTTGTTTTCTCCATGTTTTGTGAGTAGTGTTTTCATCTTTCCTTGTAATGATTATGCAAGTTGTGTAGGAATAGTTGAATCCTTTTTAAAATTGATTTTTAATCTTTAATGTGATAAGTATTATTCAATGCTTTATTTACTTTTCATTCTAGCCAAATTATTAGTTAATATATGTTGTGATCTATAATGACTCGGCGAGCTATGGAAGAACGATTAGAATATTCACATTGAACTATAGGGAATGAAGCAAAAGTAAACTATTGGGAATGCAAATAGATAGAAAAATGATCTTTGATGGGTTCAATTTGGGTTTTAAGGAACTAAAATCAGTTTAATCAAGCTTTTTTATGCACTCGGAAGAGAGCAAAGAAAATAATTGCTCTTATTTATCACTTGCCACAATTACAATTTAAAATATTTCATTTTCCTACACACTACGTATATCACTGCAAGGGAGGGTAACTTAATCTCTTGATTGCCACCAATTCAAATATATTTAGTAGGATTTATGTATGAGTAAATTTTTAATTATAGTTTGCAATTCTGCAGAATTAGTTAGCATAACCCAAAACTAACGTTACTTGCAGGCTAAGACTAATTTTAGTAAGCTAAAACTTCTAAGTTTGATTGTCTCGCTCCCTGTGGATTTGACAGCCTAGACTTAAAAGTCCCTTATTACAAAAGCGATACATACACTTGCATTCAGCTTGTAGACGCAGCGTACCGCAAGTCATCTACTGATGAATAAATATAATCTTATTAAATCTATAAGTCAAACATAAAATAGATACATGCACTTATAATGAAATTTATAGTTCATCTAGCCATATAACCTCTTCTTAGGAAAACTAAACGTAATTGTTTATACATAATTGCTATTACGGATGTTTTATACAGAATAATAAGAATAGTTATTTCTAATCTACGCTTCAATGATATATAACATAAAAGTATGAAAAATGAAATCATAATACATTTATAAATGAGAAATATTATAATAATTTAAAAACATAATTACTCAAATCAATCTTATTTGATGATTCTTGAGGATACTTACTCTTTGATTTCCTTCTCAATTTAATGTCTATAAGGGAAATATAACATTTATCTTAATTTATTACCTCTATTAATCATTTTAATTATACAATTATTCTCAAAATCTTAAAGTATTCTCAATTACACATTATTTTAAATAGTAACATATCTTCCAATTAAAAGACATATGAGTAGAATTACCTTAGTTTCTCTCTTTTGTTTTCCTGCAATACAATAGCTCAATCCACCCAGCTCAATGACCTCAACATGCCAAAATCAGATATCATTCAATTAAAGTTACTATTCATAATAATCAATATCAATTTAAAGAAATAACTTATAATTTAAATAGAAAACCGTAATATAATTTATGTTGCTAAATCTACTCATGTCCAAATCCTAAGTATTTTCCATCTCACGTTTCTATCGTTAAAAAGCAATAAAAGTTATTTTAATGCATTTACTTGACTATAATTAAACTTCAATTACACACTTATCTTTAATGACATCACAACTTATTCTCACTTTAATTCAAATAATCCTCAATCTAAAATTTTTGAATAAATAAAACTTAATATTAACATTTAATATCTTTTCAAAAAATTAATTAATCTAAAAAAATACAACACATTCAAACCCTAATATGTTTTCCTTAAGTTTGTTTAGACTGCCCCTTGCACAAATCACGCATGAAAAGCCTTATATTACGATAAGTTAAGCCGTTGATCCTCCTTCCTTTTCTCCTATTCAAACTCTCCTCCCGCGTAAAGCCCGAGCAGGGCGTACTCCTTACACAACTCAAAACCACTAGCAGCCCTCGGTTCTTTCTTCCAGACCTCGAAACTACTCGAAATCGAACGTCTCTGCACGTGAAAATTCCTCCTTGAGCCAATCATGCATTTCTAAGGTGCAGGAAGCTCGCTTTGCTCCTCTCTGCCAAATAGCTAGGGCACAAAATCTCTTGAATTGCTTCCCGTTTACGTCGTCATCAACTTCACAAGACAAGGTGAGTCATACCTTTCGCTCACTGTTGCTTATTTTTTTTCTCTGGGACTCACTCATTTCTTGCCTCTCTCGCATTTGGTTTGAAGCAAAACAAGAGGATAAATCCTCATTTGATTTCCCGCAAGCGGCACTTCTCTTCTAAATGACATTGGCATATACAACAACAACAACAACAACAAAGCCTTAATCGCACTAAGTGGCGTCAGCTACATGAATCATTTTTCTCCATTGCGTCCTATTTAGACATTGGCATATCTATATTATTATTTTTTTTTACGGTTTATTACAAATCAGGTGCTCTTTGGCTCGAGATATACATACATTCATTTTTCTTATCATAATAAATACATATATGACAATGAGTGCTTGATGCATATTTTAATTTTATATATTTCCAATTTGAGTCTTTTGTCTTTGTGTTTGAATCGATCATATATAAATTATTTTTTCATACACAAACAAATTATTAATTACAATTTACAAATTTCATATTTTATTGAACATGATATGAAATATACAAATAGAAAAACTAACATAGCACATTTACTTGCAGGTTGCTTTGGGTTCGATCAAAGGCTGGGTTTCGTAAGTCCGGTTAAGCAAGGTCTCAGCATCTTGCTCCCTTGCTATTGAATAAAATTATTTAAAAGAATTTGATGGGGCCATTGTCATATAATTCTAATAGAAAATTGATGAAATTTTAAGAATTTTAAAATTATCAAAGATAGAAATGACTCGTCAAGGCTGTGTCTGCTGCAGGAAAATAAATGATGGCAAAAAGAACATACGTTAATATTAAATATTTTAAAATAACTAAATGCATAAGAATTGAGTTTTATGTATGTAAATCTTCCCAAACAAAAATTAATCTTTTGCAAAATTATTTTAAAAAAAATGTTATCCCAACCAAAATCTAAAGACAAATAGTTTTTAACAACATTCTAGCCAAACAAATCTCTCCACTATAGATGAGAATCATAATTAACAAATAATAATTTGATAGCCATGGAATTCCTTGCTTTTATGCATGGGAACAACACAATCAAGGCATGACATAAGCAAAGAATATGGATCGTGCCAAAAAATATAGAACGCAAAGAGAAGCTGTACACACCATCAAATACACAAATATATAACCATATTTAAAAAAGGAAAACATATATTTTTTTCCAATTATAATGGGATTTTTAAATCAAAGATAAGTGTTCAGAGTACAAACCCAAGCAACAAGCAAACAGAAAGCAACTGAGGCCAATTGGTAAAGTTCGTTGGTCTGCAGTTGAGCAGAAGTGTTAGACATAACCGCAAATATATATATATATATATATATATATATATATATATATATATATATATATATATATATATATATATATATATATATATATATATCACAGCCTCAACCCATCTTTACAGTTGGAACTCAGTTAAAGTCAACATACCGGAGATGAAAGGGCTATCATTAGCTTAAGAAACCAAGGGACGCATGTTCGGGATAGGATAGAAAGAATTGTCAAGAAAGTGCAGAGTATAACCAACCTGGTGAAATGGTATTTTATAATCAGTAACTAGAATTGGAATATAAATTTATAACTATAATATTCAGAAAACAAGCAGAAATCAACTTATTAGACTAAAGATACAACAAACAACAACAAAGCCTTAATCCCACTAAGTGGGGTCGACTAAAGATACAATGATTAAAAAAATTTATAAACCTCAAGTCTGCAGTCAGAGTAAAAGAGAAAAGATGTAAATTATGCTAAAATCAGAAAATCCCACAGAGAAAAGCTTATTTAATATACTGTTTGTACAGAGTTTGATTAAACTGCGATTAATGGTTCTCCCACCCATTAGAGCTCCCATTATACAACCACCACGTGCCACACAGATCACTAAGAGGACAAGAGAGTGATCTAGAAAAATCCAATTCTACCACGTGCAAGCAACATGGTCTTATGAGGGAAGTTCTGCTTTTAAACTAAAATATCACGAGGAGGGAGTAAGATTTTCTTCCATTAGTCCTCAGCACAGCAATTTGATTATAAGTTATTTGAGACTTTCTGAATTTTAATATGAAACATATAGAGGAACAATTATTTATTTATCTTTTCAAAAACTCAAGGTTAACACCTTTTTCCAGGTTACCATATTAACAATTAGAAAAGAAGACTTTCATAGAATTAAATATCTTATATTGAAAAAGCCAAATATTTAAAAAATGTAGAGACCATTAAGTCAAACATAATGAACCATAAATACCTTTTACAGAGAGAGAATAGAGCTTTCAAGTTTATCATATGGAAGCAGTTATCAAATTGCAGCTTATAGTCACATACAGACCAAGTCATTGATTAATATCATAAAAAGACTCATCATAAGGAACGACAAAAACACCAAAAAAACCTTAGAAGATAATATCGCTTGGAAGTTACAGTCCTAGAATTTCTTTCTGAAGCCTAGCACTGAGGAAACTTGAGCAAGAGATCATTTAAAATATCCTACTTTTGCAACATTTCAAACTGGCCAAAGGGTGGCCATGACATCATCTTATGCCTATAAAGAAAAAAATAAAAAATGAAAAAAGTTACAAATATAGATCAACGGGTTAGCATAGTTCACTTACGATTTGGTCATTGATATTGCACCTTGAAGAATGCCAGAAGTGCCACGTAGTACAGGAAGCAGAGCAAACAGCAAACCAACAGCACAATCCTGGAGACAATATATAGTACAAATCAAAATTGCAGAATCTCTCGCTTACTATAATAGAGAGAGAATCTTCAGCAAATGTGACACTACCTGGAGAATAAGCGTTCCAACAGTAACCTGACCATGAAGGGCATTGATACTGTTCCTTTCCATCAAAAACTTTAAAACCTATGCAGAAAATTTTAGGAACGCTTTAGCTGTTTTGCATTGCACAAGCTGCAAGAAATTAAGTTTCACACTATAAAATTGTAGAACTCGATGTTAAGACACGGAAATAATCTTTTCAATAATCATAAATATTGTCAACGTCAATTAGCACCTTCTCCTATCTATTTTGCTTGTTTGGAACAGAAAAGGGCTGTACCAAGCCCACAGAGTTCCCACAAACTTCCAAGATTTGGGAGGATTATATGCATAAAGCCTTTCTGCCTACATTTTTTCATGAAGGTGATTTTCAAGATACGAATCTATAACCCAAGGTAAACATGGAAGCAATTCTAGTATATCAACCTGATATTGAAGTAAAGCATAAGAAATATTCATTAAATGGATGAAGGTTTGTATAGATGCTGAAAAATTAAATGCTAAGGATGATATCCAACGCCCATCATGTAGGAGTTACTTTAACCTAAAAATAACTGGCATAACTAAGGCCAAAACTGATAAACTTCAGTAACAAAATTTGGAAAATGGTAAAGGATATAGGTAAATGCGCACATAAGAAAAATGCTATTAAAAAACACTATCAACCTTTTAAACTAGCTTTTCTAAGATTGAAAGGTAACGAGAGTTGTAACAGGAATAATATCCATAGAGAATTCACATGTGCTGCTACCAAAATGTGTGATCTTCTGAAGACATCAGTAATATCACACAGACACTAATTTCTCAACAATGAGCAACCAACAGGAATGTTTTAGTTAATAAAAAACCAAACAGATGTTTATCTAATATAATATTATTTACAGTGAAATATTTAACCACAACTTCCCAGGACCCAAGAAACATCATGAATGATTACCACGGCTGTTGAGGACATTGACAAGAAAGCGCCAACAAATACACCTTCTGTAGCTTTACCCCCACACAACTGCATATGAATAGGCATGCAGACAGGTAAAAATTCAAGTAATTGTTATAGGAGAGAATTTGAATCAAATATGAACATGAAAGAGAGAAGAAAAAACATGAACATGAAAGAACTTGCTTGCAAAAAAAGAAAATACTAACCATATTTCTTAACAGCCATGTAATAAAAACAATGAATAGGAAATAAGATAATAGGTAGCTTAGAAGAAAAGAAACTAAAAGATTTATATCTTCAACAACATAGCAAGAAGGTGCAGCAACTGTTAAAATTATCAAGCTTACAGAATCCTTTTACTTCCCTGACAAAGCAGAACTATTGCTTTACATAATATAACAAGCTTAACAATAACTAATAAAGTATCCTCAGAATTAAGTGGATTCCAAGGTTAGTTTACATAATTATCTACCCTACAAAACAAGAGTAATTCAAATATCAATAATTTTTTTGGTTAAGAAATTAACAGCCTCAAGTAGCTAATATGTGGCTTGAAGACAATAACGGTGCAGAAGACAAAATCCGTGAAATAATGAAATTCAGCAAATTACTTCAACAAATGATAAAATAGGACAAAAATCAACAGCTTAACCCAGTGAATATGGTTTTTCTAATTGGCATGAAAAATCTAAATAAAGTTATTGTAAATTTGTCAGGTTTACATAAACATATAAACAGGTGTGCATATGCAATCATAACTGAAAAAGATTACCATATAACAATTGGCCATTAGAACAGATACTATGAAAAAAGAAAAAGTATAAACTAAAATATATTAGAGCTTTAGAATAGACCGAGGCAGTGATTCCACATAAGCACATAAAGAGAATAATTTGCAGTAGGCCACCGAGAATAGCAACAGCACGGACTACCCGGATCTACAAAAGCATTTTGATTTAATTACATGTTAGAATCCTGCTTGAATCGGTTATCATTGCAATAACCGAAAATGTTTTGACTTGATTATCAACATTAAAAAGGAATCAAATGTCACCTTTGCCGTCGAGAACTCTAATCCTAGCGCAAAAAGAAGGAAAATAACTCCAAATTGAGCCACTGTTTCAACCTACAGCAGAAAAGTAATGCCACAAGAAATAGAATCAACTATAAAAAACATCAGAACAAAATGGTAAATATATAATATTGAGATTGACAACTGCAATAAGGATTACATCACTTCTAACTGAAGAAGTACTAATTGAAGTAATTGTACATATAATCAAAGTGCCTGTGAAAATCAATAATTACCAATATTTTATTTAAAATGGATAAAAAAACAAATGATGGTTGTGACAGGGAGAGAAGCAATTTAGGAATAGTAATAAAAGAAATCAAGCTCAAGATAATGTAAATATTCCTATGATCAAATTCCTGATAAAAACCAGCAAGGCCAACATAATGGAGCCATGTGAATAAGAAAGACGAATACAAAAGCTTAGAAATGAAAAAAAAAAGAAAAGAAAAATCCTTATATAGGAAGAATCTTGACTGAGGGGTGGAAAGTTGGCCTAGTCAGTTAATTGCATCATCACCATATTTAAAGAGCTAAAAAAATTTCTGATTTATTGAATTTTGAAAATCACCAGCAGCCTGATAAATTTTCCAATAAGGCAAGCTTCCAGCTAAGCTTAAGACAAGAAACATAATGTATTTTGAATAAAAGCATAGAATAGTTTCGTTCACTGAACCAAGGGTATCCCAATTCCGCCACACATCCTTATGGACGTGATCAAAACAAGGAATCTCTATAATTCCATTACCATCAATTGCTTCATGCGTTGTACACATCATCACTATACACATACATGACACCCCACAATAGCAAAGTCTCAAATCACTAGTTGAAACATCAATTGCACCACCTATAAGTAATTCCTCTTGTGGCATTAGCATCTAATTTAGCGTTTTGATATCCACGTCCTACTTCATTATATTTTTTTTTGGTTTGTCTCAGGAGTACATTTTGAATGAAACAGTTATATCCAAAGTAATTTTGTTTAAATCTTATATATAACCTTGCTGAACAAGCAGACTGTAATCTCCCTTGAACGTGTTTTGATGATTATTTTAAGCAACTTCAGTGAGATCATCAAAGTCATTACGTCCAGCTGTAGTATCGGTTAACCTTGGTTGATAGCAACAGACAAAAGGAAATATGTACGGAGTAGAAATACGTGTCAAAATAATCCATCTCATAAACTTGAGTAAAACCCTTGGTGTCATGATCATCAAATTGAAGTTGTAAAACTGATCAACAAAGCTGCATCCACTTAAGATCTTATAATGCTTCCTAGCAAGTACTAGGAATGGAAAACGCTGGGAAGAGGTTAGTTCATTGAGATACAAGTTGAGTATGGCGGTCCTTTCTCTTGGTACATTATTAAAGCCTTGGGTGTCTGAAACCAAGGAAATTATCATAGAAGGGGACAACAAGGCGGTCATCAACTGCTTCGGCAAGATTATGAAAAGCATGGTTTGACAACTTATCCCAAATCCTGACATAGTATTTCTAACTGAATTCAAACAAGTTTTTATTCATTGCGTATAGAGAATATAACAAAGCAGCCCATATTTGTTCCCGGTTTGCTTTGCATAGATCTTTTGTTTGGGATACCCACACTTGTGACCACTTTTTTTTAATGTGTTAGAGGCTGCTGCCAACCACACTATTTCTTTTATGTACCTTTTATAGCTTTTTTATTGCTCTTTTGTAATTTTTTTTTTATTTATATACTAATGCAAAATGTATACCATTCAAGGAATAAAAAACACTGACGAAGATGGGCAAAATAATGGACGTCAATGAAAAAAAAAGGTTAAAATAAAAAAGTCAAAAAAGGACATACTAAAATGAATAAGATAATTGGTATACCATCATTTTACTTTTTCAAGGAGTAATATGTGTATGATGATCACGTCATAACCATGAAAGCCTAAGCATCAGAGTATCTAGAACTGTGCGGTGCTAGGAGTGATTTCCCAAGAGAGGACATGAGTGCATGTAGTGAGCAAAAGAGAGATTCAAATTTGAAATCAAGGTGACCAAAAGAAGATTGGTTCATAATCGAGAGGGATAACATCCAAGGCTATGATTGACCCTGCTCTAATGTCACGTTGAAGGAAAGGAATGTTTTTTGTATTTTACTCGTTAAAAAAAAACTCTTTCTAAAATGGAGAATGAATTCAAAGTCCAAATCACCAATCATAAATGATAAACTATCCTAAGATAAGATTTTTAAACTAAAGACGAAACACAAAAAAGGTAGAAATTAAAGTAAATGTTTTTTTAGATATGGTCTTTCAAAATAAAATTAACAAAAAGAACTATAATAAATACAAAATCAAAAGAAAAAAAATATAAAATTCTGATGAAAAATAACAAATTATAACATCGCTAACAACAAAGCCTTACAAAGGGATATTCATTCAACAACAACAACAAAGCCTTTATCCCACTAAGAGGGGTCAGCAACATGAATCCTTTTTCTTCACTGTCCTATTGAGTATCATATTTTTATTTAAATCTAATACAAAGGGATATTCATTCACCACAAAAAAAAAAAAAATACCAGCATTCTAAGTCCAATTAGGAATGAGAAGCCTTCCCAACAAAAGTTTGATTTTCACTATTTTGCTACATTATCTCGTTGCCAGGAATATGGCAACTATAATCTGTAACTTTCAAATCAACTTACTTGAAAATCAAAATGATCATAAGAGAAAAAGTAACTTATGATTGCATTTTCCATGTTCATGAGATATCAAGTAAACTCAACATATCGCAATTTCAATATTAAAAAAAAAATTCGAGGGGATTAATCAAAATTTGACAACTCCAACTTAATCAAAGGCATATTACTGAAACTCAGATATCTTTAGCTCTCATTTATTTTATTTTTTAAATTTAACACTTCACTCCCAAGATAGGTGGACAATACAGAACCTTCACATATCAGGAGAGAGAGGCTTCGAAACAGTAAAAAGTTACTTGCCCATCTATTGAATTGCGTCATTAGTGCGTACATCAAAGAAATACAAACAGAAGTATGTTTTCTTGTTTTCCAAGTGTATTTTTAATCACGACGGCATCACTTATTATTCGGCTGTGTTTGATATAGCAATTAATATAGTTCCAATCTAATTGCTGCTCTTGCAAATAGGACTATACAATTTTCTTCATTCAAAAATCTTCTCAAAACTTTTAGGATCTGTTTGGGGCGGCTGCAGCTTATCAGCTTATGCAGATAATCAGCTAATCTAGATAAGCTACCGACAGCAGCTGGATAAACTGACTGGTTGTTTGGTTTATGCGTTTGGAAAACAGTTGATTTACAGTTGTTTCTAGATAAATGATCATTATGCCCATAATCTGGATAAGTTATCTAGTTGTTTTGTTTGTGTGTTTGGAAAACAACTAATTTGTAACTGTTTCTAGATAAATGATCATTCTGCTACTGTGTAATTGTGCTATTTGCAACATAATTGTTATGATTGTATATTTAATAGTTAATAACAAAAAAAAAAACATTTCATAAACAGTACAAAAAGGAGATACACCTCACTTAAGAGTGAGTATCAAGAAACATAAAATAAAAAACTATATATTAAAATTACAATTAAAAGTATGATAACATTCATATCCTGAGGATCTTCAAAAACCATATCGCCAAAAATAAGAATTTGGTTCTCTTCATTAGGATTTCACATGTGACACCAGCCAAGAGTGACTGACAAATCATCTAAAGAACCCAGAAAGGTCAAATGACTCATCATCGACCTCACAAGCCCACAAAAAAAATAAATAAAACTCACATGGATAAGAAAGAAGCCAAACTCGTGAAATTTAGGAGTGAGGGCTCAGAGACCATTGACCTTGTAAAGAAATGAGTTCTTGGTGGCCTTTAACCCATATATGATCAGTCTCCCATGTGTTACATGTGCATATCGCCAAAAAAGGTCATCCAGAGCAGTCTAAAAACTCGTTGGTCCGAAAAGAACAGAGGTATTTGGTTGTCTTCTTTGTGCATATACAAAAAAAATCATCCAGAAACGCCCCATAAACTGATGCACCAAGAAAAAGAAAGCTACTTCGTTGCCTTCATTGGGATTTCACATGTAACACTAACCAATATGAGCAATAGGCCATCCAGATGGATGTATAAGGTCCAAAGTCTCATCATGTACCTCACAAGCCAACAAAAAAATATATATAAAACTCAAACATAAAATAACGAAAAAGCAATCACATTAAAGTTTCAAATCCAAAAAAATCTCTGATAAAATTGAGATACAATAAACATAAAAGTTCTTAAATTAATAAGACATGTTCATTCAAGATTCAAAAGTGTCATTTGATATCAGCTCTCTCAATGTTGTAATCTCTGATGCACCTTCACCGTCTCGTGAGTGATCATTCTGTGATTCCATTTGTAGCTGTGGTGTGGATTGTCCCATATGGGATTCAAATGCTTCTCACGAGAGCTGGAACTAATCATCTTCCGCAATGGTGAAGTCTACATCTGGTCTAGAGAGGTGTTGTCGAATGTAATTGTATAGTGTCATAGTGGCTCCTTCTATCTGCACTTGCTTCGGAAATGGGTAAGTCGGCATATCACATAATATCACCAACTTCTACTTCCACGCACCGAAAAATCTTTCGATTACGCCGCATAAGGAGAAGTGCCTCTTGTTAAACATTTCCTTCCTACTGCGTGCAACCTCGCTGGATCTTTAAAAATCGAGAATGTGGTACTTCGTATCGGGGTATAACATCAGATATCCCCTCTGTAAAGGATATCCAGCATCAATCAAGTAATATTTACCTATAAAAATACGTAAATTAGTAATGAACAAAAAACACCGAATGTATTTTCTATATGTACGTACCTGGAGGTGGGTACAAGAAGCAGTTTCTCAGTTTTTGGTTCCAAACATAAAAACACGGCTATAGCATGCGCTACTCTCTCATCCAGACATAACAAAAGTGAAGCACATGTTAAATTCACACACAGGCATCACATTTTGTGTTGGAGCGTCACAGCACCCAATGAAGGTGACTTTTTCTGTACCGGATAGTCGTGCATCGACATGTGTTCCATCAATTGCTCCAATACAGTTTTTTCATATGTGATATAATTCATTACAATTTCACATGTAACTCGCGTTGATGTATGAATGATATTTAAAAAATAAAAATTCCTTGAAAAATGACATGTATCGAAGGTCATTTGCAATTGTGTAGGAATGGGATGGAATGTGAGATCCTCGAGCCTAACTGTCTTAGACGCCAAACTTACAACAACATTCAAACTCACCATGAAATAACTGTTGATAGTACTCGATGGACGTTAAAGTCGTTTCATAGCTCCTCTAATAGATCCATTTTGTGATAAGATGAAGAGGGTTATTGCTAACACATATCTTCTTGTCGTTCTTGTGAATCTGTGTATTCAATGATGGTTTTGAAGTTCATTAAGCAGATCGATAAATATCACTTTTATCATACGAAACATATTCATGAATCATATTGGTGGCCCTGTAACAACTCACCGACCCATTTATCCCTAATATAACTCAACGTCATCCATGGGATTCGGTCGATGTAGGAAAGTTAGTACTCATATAACATAAGAATAATAGCAACTTTTCTATTATAGTTCAATTGTTCTGAATCAATCCTACAAAAGTTTTGAAAAGAACAATATTAAAACTTAACACATAAGAACTTGAGCCATTTTAAAAAAAACATAGAACATCTTAAAACGGGATATAGTAATCAGTAATATTATGATAAAAGCATATTGACTATGTGTCCTACAAAGCAAATAAACAATCCATGAAACAAATTTGAAAGATTAATAAGAAAACAAATAGATAAAGCTTAAACGTCAGTTAAACATGAAAGATCGCAAGTAATCGAGTCTGAATTATGGATCTATCTTCATAAAAGACTGTCTGCGGGTTGGGTCTCCTAGCAACTTCACATAGTTTATATAGATATGATTTTTCCGCCTTAATTCCATGATATATATCTAGGACTCGAAGGCAGTCATCAATAGAGGTCCTGTAAGGCACCAAGCTTAACTATGCAGGATTTAACCATTCTTATTATTGTACCTCTGATAAATGCGGCTCCTTTTTTTTCTTTTCTCCACCCTGGGCTGCTTTGACCCACATGTGGATTCAACATCCCTGTGGATTTGGCAAGGGCCTTCTCCTGAGTCACATACCTACTCGGTTCCTATGACATATGGTGAGTCGGCAAACCCTTGATGGCTTGGGGTAAAAGATGAGCTCCAGTTGTGACAACCCCACTGAACATGTCGTCCAGCTTCTCTTCCAGAACTAGATCAATGCCACAGCTTTTGAATTTCCTGGTGACTGACACTGCCTGCAACATACAGACAACTTTATAATTTAAAGCAGCTTAGTAGGATAAAGATTTCAAGAAGAAGTAATCATTCCATAGGATATTACATCTAATTTCTCAGTCCACCAAACCTCTGAACCATTTATTGTCCGCTTCACCGAATCCCAACCAAAGCCTGTGGATCCCCTTTTTAGTTCATTCCATATTAGCTAATCTTTTTTTAGTTGATACCACTTGTTCTTAAAATTCATCCTATCATAATCCTTTCCAGTCAGTTCCTTGAACTTTACCATAAGATTTTGCTACCCATCTTTGTTAAAATAAGTTGTGAGTCTATTTCCCAACTCGATTTCCCTTAAGTACAGGTCGCAAAATATAATAGTGATATCTCTATCTCATATAGCCGATGATCCGACCTCCTTGTTCTTACTCATTGCGTAGCAGTAAAGTCATAGTTAAAAAAGTTATCATAGATTTAAAACAACTAGAATAAATATAAGATTGGTCAAGAAAAGAAAATGAACAATTGACAAATAGATGGTGCAAATATTTCATCTCATTTCAACCAAATAAACGAATAAAAACATTGTGTACCTCTTTAAGCTTCAGAAAATCATCAAGAAGTAAATAGTAGTTAGTCTCCAAGCAGGAAAAAAAATGAGATGGTTTCAGCATAGAAATCAATAAGTTAGTACCTCCAGTAAAAGCAGGAAATGGTTATAAAATTTCAACTTTAGAAGCAGCAAGAGAAAAGTAAGAGTTTTATTTAAACCTGAGAGCATCACCATTATTTTTACAGATACCCGTAGCAGCAATGTAAGCAACCAAAGCACCACTAAGTTACTTTCCACAGTAGGGCTGAGAAATGCATCAAAGACCGAGGATCACTCAAAAATCTTTTTTCTTTCAACAGACTTCGAAAACCTAGCTTAAAATGTTGAAATGGGAATGTGTGAAGATTGGAGATCACTACAAAATCAAAATTTATTTTTATCAGAGAAGAACATGTTCAATATGACATAATACCAGAACAAGCCCTCTCTAATGAAGATCACTTGAACGCCAACTTCAATTGGATAACCACCCAAGGATACCAAAAATGAAGCATTAACCGAGTAAAACATTGTAATACCCTAAAGACTTGCCGAAACTGAACTCCAACTCAAGCTAATTCACATGCAACTTGTGAGTGGCACACAACTTGTGAATGTAACTAATCCGACCTTATAACCGAGTTTAATATATCAAATGCTAATTTAGCAAGGCTGACTCAATTCAGTACCCTCAATTCAAACAACTAAGGGATGCACTTCAATAAGCTCAAGCCCAATAAGCTCAGAACCCTCAATTCACAAAACTTGGACGCACTTCAATGTCATCAATTCAGCCTCTCGTCTCTTCTGCTTCCTTCACATTGCAGAAGAAGAGAGGGGAAAAAAACTTTAATGTAATGTAATCCAGGCCACTTCACATTGCATGTCATTATAAATTTCCCATATAGCAATTGAAATAGATCTAAACTCAATGCTACTTCATTGCAAGATAGTTAACCGACCTTGCCATAAGCATCCATCAGAGAGAACAAAGCATGGGGGCATGGCTTATCCAAGCCAACGCACTTAAAACCTACATTATACAAAACTAATTCAAAATGCCAAAAAATTGCAAATGTGGGAATAAGTTGCTCCATACAGCCATAGGAATGCATAACAGAGCATGAAGAATTGCATAAACACAAGTACAAACCCAACAAATTCAAAATCAGAGAGTCAAAAGAACCATTACAAAAGTCACATCTATGGTTAAACGGATGATATACTTACAGATATGTTACGAGAGATCAACGGGAGAAGTAAAGAAGAGATAAGAGAAGCGTGAAAGGGCAGACGAGAGTAGATGGAGCGAGAAGAAGCGCGATAGGGCAAGGGAGAGAAGCGCGATAGGGCAAGGGAGAAGAGAAAGGAAGGAAGCGAGGTAAAGTCGTGCAAATGAACGCGGGCCATGAGGTTGATCCTGTGGTCGCGTTTATTCATTAACCCAAAACCACAAATTCGAAGACGGAGCCCCAACGCAGTTACCAAACAGGACGGTGATGTTTTCAAAACGCCGCCCGCGGCAATAAACTGCCCCATACGGGCCCATAGTCACCAAGTAATGTTTGATTATCAACAAAAGAACAAAAATAAAAAAGAAAAAGTATATCAACAACTACAATATATTCAGCGTCACTTAATTTCCCAAAATAGTTTCTAACATGTCGCTTCAAGCTAGATAACTGTTTGATTTAATCAACTGTCAACTTATGATCTGTTTGGGGCAGCTGCAGATTATTAATAAGTTGTTACGCACAAGCTACTGCGGAATAGATGGTCGGCTGGTTGTTTTTTGCAGTTTGAAAACGGCACTACTACAGCTACTCTGGATAAATGATTATTTTGCTCATTTGTGGTAATATTATTTACAACAGAACTATCATACTAATATATTTAATACTTTAGAAGCAAAAATCCACTTCAGGACAGTACAAAAAATAAGATATGCACCTCACTTAACAATGAGTATCATGAATTCTAGAATAAAAAAGACTATTAAACTAGCATTTAAGAATATGATAATATTATTTTTAAAATGCAAACAGCGTATGTGACGAGCTAGGCCATCCTTTAAGGATGCTCTCCATGCCCGGTCACTCTCAACGGTGGAATCTTCCAGCTTATCTGACCACCAAAAGAAGTCACAATTTTTCGTAATTTTCTGCGGGCACCTGTAGAACTCTCCTGTGAATATGTGGTTGTCTTCTGTAAATATGTGGTTGATGTGACGTCAACAAGAAACTTTGAAGTCCACAGTATCACAGCAATCCTCTGGAAATTCTAAAAATCTTCGAGTTGAACTTTCTTGATAGTTTTAAAAGGCAATCCATTAGTCATAACACAAGTAGAAATTGATAGAAGAAATAATTAATTACAGTTTTGTGCAGACATGAGGCCACAAAAAACTCAGTATACCAACCAACGAATCTGTCACAACAAGAAGAAAAAAAAGTTCTCATTTGTCTTTAACCCACGTAATACTAAACTCATGTGTCACATTACATATCACCAAAAAAAATCATTCAAAAAAATCTCAAAAATCGCAGCACCAAGAAGAGAGAAACTTGATTGATTTCATTAGGATTTCACATGTGACACCAACCAACAGCGACTAACAGGTCATCCAAAAGAACCCATAAAGTCAAACGTCTCATCATGGGTCTCTAAAACCCACCAAAAGAAAAACTAAAGAAATGCAAATGGAAAAAAACACTTACAAATAGTAGAAAAAACTCAAACAATCAATATTAAATAAAAAATTCAAACAATCAATATTAAATAAACACGAACTGTATAAAATAAACAAGAATTGGTCCATTCGACATCCAACAATGGCATCTGTAATACGCTCTCTCAATTCAATCAATTCATCAGCACATTCTCCATCCTGGGTGCAACCCTCTTATGATTCTACTTCTGTTTGTGGTATAGATTATCCTATGTGATATTCACATGCTTCAGGCGGGACGTGTAAATAATCATCATCAATCATGCTGAAGTCTACATCATTGTGCAAATGATGCTGTCGAATATAGTTATGAAGAACCATTGTAGCCACTACAATATTCACCTGCTTCGAAAATTGATATGACGGCATATCACGTAGTATGACCCATTTTTCTTCCACACTCCAACAGTTCTTTAAATTACACCGCATAAGGACATGCTTCTTTTGTTAAACATTTTTTCCTACCCCGCGCAATATTGTTAGATCTTTCAAAGTCAAGAATGTGATATTTGGTATCCGAAATGACTTCAGATACTCTCTTTGTAAATGATATCCAGCGTCGACCAAATAATATTTCTCTATCGCAAATACATAAATAGTAATGAACTTAAAAAATATCTAAATATGATTAATAGTTGAACAAACCTGGAAGTGGTGAGGGAAGTTGTGTTTTCGATTTCTTTTAGTAAAAGTGAATATACGACTGTCATGTGCATTGACTTCCCAAACAGCTTTAACAAAAATAAAGCACGTGTTGAAATCACATACAACGATCACATTTTGTGTTGTTGATCCACACCACTCAATGAATGCAACCCTTTCATTATTGGATACACGTGCATCCACATGTGTTTCGTCGATCGCTCTAATACAACTGTAACAAATTAAAGAAGGTTGTGTAAATTAAACTACTCATTTTGACTTCTGAATATAACGAGAAATAGATTTACCTTAAAAAATAACATATATCGCGAGTTATTTGCAATCTTTATTGGAATCCTCTCAAATGATGGATCTTCTGGCTTGATAATCTTTAATGACAAGTTAGCAAGAACTTCAACCCCACTAAAAAGTGTCTGTTGATCGTCTCCGATGAATTTTAAAATTGCTCCTCTCATTGATTCATTCTGTGACAAAATTTAGAGGTTTATTGATAACATATCTCTCGTCGCCATTCTAGAGGAGTCATGAAGTAAATGATTCTTATGCAATTCATCTGGAAGATCTATAAATATGGGCTATGTCACACAAAACATGTTGAAACTTGTAGGGCGTCCTTAAAGTATATATCTGTGACAAAATTTATTGGAGTCCTCTCAAATGATGGATCTTCTGGCTTGATAATCTTTGATGACAAGTTAACAAGAATCTTCAACCCCACTAAAAAGTGTCTGTTGATTGTCTCCGATGAATGTTAAAATCGCTCTTCTCATTGATTCATTCTGTGACAAAATTTAGAGGTTTATTGATAACATATCTCTGGTCGCCATTCTAGAGGAGTCATGAAGTTCATGATTCTTATGCAATTCATCTGGAAGATCTATAAATATGGGCTATGTCACACAAAACATGTTGAAACTTGTAGGGTGTCCTTAAAGTAGCTTCTCAATCAATTTATCACCAATGTAAGATGATGTCATGCAGGGAGACCGATCTAAATATGAGTTGTAGTAATTGTATATCAAACATACTGCTGTCACAATTCTCCTGCATCCCTCTTTGTGAATCCATGTTGATCAAGTAATTTTTTCAGGTAAGACATGTGAATCAAACAACTTTAATAAACTTCGAATAACAAATTACAAAGTATACAATGAAAAGACAAACATCCAAAATATCATTAACATTGTTCCAAGAAAAAAGAAAAAACATTGAAATTAGAAATCCCATTAACCTACTGGAAAATAAATACAAGCAGTGCAAAGATAACTGAATAAAATCAACGGTCCCTGTTGTCGTAAAAAAAAGTAACTAATTGACCCTACGATCAGGGGCTATCTTTAGAAAGAACTCTCTACGGGTCCTCCGGCAACTTCATAGAGTTTAAATAAAACGGCATATCCTCATAACTTTCTGGAGTTACCTCCAAAACTCAGATAACTTCTTCGACGGAGGTTGCTTGTGAAGTTCCGGGGTCACTGGTGCATGAAGCTACCAATTCTGATATTTGGCTTCTAATAAAAGTGCTCTTTTATTCTTTTTCTCTACCCTTGGACGCTTTGACCTACATGTGGACTCCACTTCATTATGGATTGGGCTTGGAACTTCACCGGAGTTAGTTTCTTGCTCGGCATCCAAGTTATCAGGTATTGCTCACTAGAGATCCATAAATTAGTCCCCATTGCCACAACCCCACCAAACATACGATCCAACTTTTCTTCCATACCAGGCTCAATGCTACTGAATTTGAATTTCTTGGTGACGGGCACTACCTACAATATAAAGGGACATAGATATGCTCATACAGTTCAGGAAAAGAAAGTCAGAAAAAGAAAATCATAAATGGATATGTTCTCACCTCTATTCTCTCAATCCACCATTCCTCCGAAGCATTAATAGTCCATTTGATTGGATCCCAACCCAAGCCCGTGGATCCTCGTTTTAATTCATTTCACATTTTTCAGTCCTTCTTCAATAGATCTCACTTGTTTTCACTTGCATTCTATTGTATTCTCTTCCAGTCATTTTCTTGAACCATTTTATAATATTTTGTCACCCCTCCTTTTGAAATACGTGGTAGGTCTATTTCCCAATTCAAACTCCTTAACACAGAGATCGCAAAATATGAGTTTGGCTTCATTATCCTAGATAGCTAGTGAACTGACTTCTTCTGTCTTAACCATTACGTTATTAGCATAGAAAAAGTAAAACATAAATATTTAACAGAAAAAATAATTAGCAGAAGTCACAACCACACACCAGCACCTCCACACCAACACTTTCACACCTCCACACAACACCACACACCAACACTTCAACACATCCACACAACACCACGAATACCACCACCTCCATATCAACACAACCACACACCAACACCTTCACGCCCCCCACATAACACACAACACAACCACAAACAATCACATACCAACACTTCCACACCTCCATAAACACCAACACCATCATCATCATGTCACCAAAAAACCACCACAAACACGACCACCAACACCACCGGCAACCCACCAACATCACCACCACCATGACACTAAAAAACCACCACCAACAACCCACAAACACTACCACTACCACCATATCACCAAAGAGCCACAACCAACATCACCACCAAACAAACCACCACCACCACCATGTCAACAAAAAATCATCATCATCACCAACACCACCATCACCATTTCACCAAAAAAATCACCACAAACACCACCACCATCACCATGTTACCAAGAAAGCACCACCAACACCACCACCACCACTAAGATCACCACCAACACCACCACCATCATAAAATACCAAACCATATTCAAATATCAAAATAATTTTTTTCAAATTCTCACTGCAAAGATAGGATTCACCATAAAACAACCAAAAACATTGCTATTAACAAATCCAGCTTTAGCTCAAGATAGAATTCATCATAAAATCCAAATCCAAGTCTCTCCGGATCGGGTCTTCCTCAAATATCAAAATCTTTGATAAAATTCCAACCAATATTCACATTGAATGAGAATGACTGAACAAATCAAAATCGCAACTACTTCGGATGTTAAGTATATAAATATCTCATAATGAATAATGAAAATGCAAATTATAAACCGAGTAGAACAAAAATCACAAACCGCATAAAAAATAAAAGAGAATGCCAAATTCAAAATCTCATTTTCGTGCTACTCAAATATTAATTTTCAAGATAGAGCAAAGCCACAATTTTCGTTAAGAAACCCATACATTTCAAATCAACCTCAAATTTCAAAGAAAAAGAGAGAGAAAATACCATAGGAGAGGAGTGATCACTTCTTACTGCACAGACGAGAGAGAAGCAGTGGCTTTAGGGCGAAGGCTCGAGAGAGGCAGCAGAGAAGCGAGAGGTAGAGAAGGGAGAGAGGGAGAGAGGGAGAGATAATAAGGAGTTTGGACAAGCCACGAAGCTAGAGCAGAGGCGCAGGGGCTTGGAGGGGAAAAATAACGAAGCAAACGCATACCGTAGGGTAATACTTGCTGCCCGCATTTATGGGCGCGGCGTAAAAAATGTTGCAGCGTCGCACTTTTGAAACGTCAGTTATGGCGTTTTCAAAATGCATCGTAGTTAATCAGCCACGCCAAACGAGACCTTAATCTCCAACTAATTTACTTGGCTCTACAAAAATTATGTAAATCTCATTGTTGCAAATTTCTTTTTGGGACTTAATTTTGTTAAGATCTCAATTGTTTCATGAACCTTAAGCCGATTCCAAACTCAATTGATAAAATTCAAGTCAAGCTATGAGTGAATTCTCCAAAATGAGCTTTTTTAGAAGATTTCTAGCCCAACATGGCTTGCCCAAAATGTAATTCGGGCTACAAATATAATATGAAAGTATTAATACATGGGTTTGTGATCCTTTACCCAATAGTTTTGTGACCTTTTCATTAATACCTAGTTTAGGTTCAATCTCTCATGCTCAAACAGTTTCTTCTTTATTTTATTGATCCAAGCAAATCCACGAACACTAATTGGATTAATGAATCCTAATACAACAATCAAATCTTGTATTGATCAAATAAAACTTCCCACCCATTATAATGATGTTATTATACACATCTCAACAATTTTCACACTCAACTTGCACAAAACAGTATCTCTCTCTCCCCCCTCTCTCTCTTGCCTACAACAACAACAAATCCTTGATCCCACTAAGTGAGGTCGGCTATATGAATCCTTCTCCATTGCATCCTATTTAGTGTCATATTTTCATTTAATTCTAATAAATTAAGATCATTTTTTATACAATAAGCCCAAGTCTTCCTAAGTCTACCTCTGCCTTTCTTAATGTAAGTCAAATTTAAAACAAAAACTCTCGTAATTGGATCATCAGCTGGACGATATTTAATGTGACCAAACATCTAACGCGCTTCTCTCTAACTTTGTCCGCCACTGCAGCTACACCAACCCTATCACGGATATATTCATTTCGCATTTTGTCTCGAAGTGTAAATCCAATCATCCACCTAATCAATCTCATCTTGGCAACACTTAACTTTGTATTATGTTTCACTTTTAAAGGTCAACATTCAATGCCATAGAGCATTGCAGGTCTCACCACCATCTTATAAAATTTTCCTTTCAGTCTGAGCAATACTTCTCTAGCACAATGTAGGCCCAAAGCATTCCTCCAATTCAACCAACCGACTTGAATTCTACTATTGACATCACCATCTCTTTGAACAACATACCCGTGAAATCTAAATCATTCACACCTTTTAATAATTTGATCACCCAACTTTACACTTCTGTCACTAGAGCTACTATTTCTAAAGTTACATTCCATGTAGGAAGTTTTAGTTCTACTCAAACCTCTCTCTCTCTCTTGCCTGATGCTATTAATTTAAAATTCATTGTACTCCATTCTTAAAGCACGGTGAAAAGGTGCCAATCACACCATTCTTCTATGAAAAACCCTAACAAGTGGATGCTACATTCTACTCGTTCTTTTCTATGGAGCGTATCACGCAATTCTTCTCCTCAACATGGAATGAGTTCCCATTGATTTATTAGTAATCCACCACCATCAAAGTGAGTTTTTACTTTCAAAATATATTCATCATCATAGCTCTTACTATCTTCTTGCCTTTAATAATTATAATGATATCATCACAATCTTCTTCTATTATAAGGCACATTCCTCCTTGATATCTCCTAAATGAACACAAAATAGGATTTGGGTTTCTAGCATTTTTTTTTAAATATTTTAAACTCGTTATTTTTATCTCTATATGAAAGAGGTTCAAGCTATCTTATATCAATTGAGTGGGCCAAAACTCTCAAAATGACTTGCTTTTTTTTTTTATTCATCCTCCAATATCAACCAAGGGTTTGCTTGATCACATTTTTGTTTCCAACAATATTTATCATTATTTTCTTGGGCTTTCTTTATCTAGATCTTTTAATAAAATGAGATCTTATTATAAAATGACTCTTATAGATGAATGGAATGTAAGCAAATTGAAGAATCAGAATTGTTTATTCTACCCTTTTAATAACTGAATATCAGTTAGGTTGTGTTTGATGATGGAGTGTGGATAAAATTAAGGAAACAAAACAACCCTGCTAAATGTTAATTTCAGGCCAACTTAAAGATTTTGGGCTTCCTATAAATTGCCTCATTTTAGGTTGAACTGGCTTGACCGGAGTAGTGAATCGATATGAAGTCAAATTTAAATCAAGCAAAAGTCGAAGCTTTTTGAGTTTGGGTTGAGGCAAACTCAATCAAGCAGTGCCCTCCTAGCCTTTACCCTTGAACCAATAAATTATAGGGTTGAATTTGTATTGGGGTGCAAGAAAAGTGAGCAAAATGATCGTAAAGACTAAAGAATTATTCATATTTGTCGATAATGAATAGTGCTTTATAGCACAAAGAACTCCGTTTAGCCACAATAGATAATGTATGGTGTGGCATGTGCCATTTTAATAAATATGATGCAAGATATTTAAAAAAAAACCTATAAAAATGAATAAGATTAAATTAAAAATAAAACAAAATAATAGAAATAATACTTAAATTCAACTATTTATATCTCAATTACTACAAATTCAAAAAATTATATTTTTTATAAATCTATTATTTTCATAAATAATTAAATCAACCATCAAAAGATTTATCATCATCATCATAAGTTAAAAAAAAACCTTCTTTCCTTCAACATCATTGTATTCTTGTAAACCATAATCTCCATCATCCTTCATCAATCGAGTGGAGCTCACTATTATACGAGCTACAAAATGTGGAGAAATATATACCCCATTATATATATATATATATATATATAATGGGGTATATATTTCTCCACATTTTGTAGCTCGTATAATAGTGAGCTCCACTCGATTGATGAAGGATGATGGAGATTATGGTTTACAAGAATATATATATATCTTAAAGTTTGATTTAATCTAATATGTAGATATGTAAGATTGAGAGTTATGTATATATGTAAATATGTAAATATTCCTTCAAAATGTGGAGAAATATATGCCCCATTATATATATATATATATATATATATATATATGCACACACACACACACACACACACACTAAACTTTGATTTAATCTGAATATGTAAATATATGCCCCATTACACATTTACATATTCAGATTAAATCAAAGTTTTGTGTGTGTGTGTGTGTAACATTTTGTAACATAAACACAAAAATATGTACATGAAAAGGTGTGTTTCACTTCACAAAAATTAGTATTAGTGCTTAAAAAAATTGAATGTTATATATATAAAAATATATATAAGTAAATAAATATATATATATATACATATATATATCAAAGTTTAGACATTAAGTCAGCAAATATATAAGAATTGAATTATAATTACATAAATTTCCCTTTATTTTATTCATATTATATATCAAAAGTCAACTCCAAATGCTCCATTGGGGCAATGTGTCATGTATCATTGCTTATGCATGGGATAATTGTGTCATGTATCATTGCCTATGCATGGGATGATAGCGCGCGTCATTTTGGTGTCATGTCACACCATAACAATGTCATCAAGGATACACCATTCTATGTGCTATGATGTGCAATATTTTGTGTCACTAACAAATATGAATATATTTGTTCTTTAAGATGCAAAATATTAGATCTTGATGCAAAAATCAACAAGAGCTTCTTGCCTGAAGCCTTGTGATTTGGGATTTCATAAAACTCCACATAATACCACCAATAATCTTCCTATTGAAGTTTTCATGAACATGTGCCGCCCTTTTTATGTAAGAAACTCTAAACCAAAAGCCGCCCTTTTTTTCATTTTTGTTTATCTCTCTCTTTTCTATTTTTATTAGAAATAGAGAGATCATGGATCACAAACTTAAGTACAACAGCTTGTTGGCAATTCAACATAACTTGCATCGGACAAATAAATGTAAATATCAACACCAACAGCTTTTAACAGCAAATAGCTGCACATCAGAATAGATAAGTAAAACTAAACTAAATAAATTACTACCTATCACTTATATTACAGGTTGGCTAGATTCCTACTTCATAACTATGTGCTTCTTCCTCAATTCTTTGTTGCATGAGCAGTAAATACAACAAACAGTAGCAACCATGAAATTGAGAAACTCTATTGGCAATGATATCGAACAAAGAGGTCTTACTTGAACCATTTCACTAACAAAGCTCAGACCGCCAGGTCCAATGAGAGAACCTGCAAGTAAATATCCAGTAATCACCTGCAATAGTTTTTAAAGTGTCATAAAAGAACAAAATAACTAAACAAAAGTATGCTATTTTCTGAGCACCAATAAAAGCGTGTAAGCTCAGCACATACTTTCACTATTCCTTCAATAAGAATAAAGCTTATACTTTACTTATTTATTGAAGAATATAATTATAAGAAAGAAGACATCTAGTCTCACAAACCGGCTGTCCTGCACAAGCGAAGGCAATTCCGCCACACGTTGCAGATACAATCACAACTACAAGATCAGATATCAACCTAGACATATGATTTCACACATTAGCATAGGCATATCATATGATGTAGAATGCCAACATAATAAATTAGAAAGCAGAAATAGCTGAAAAGGATAAAACTACAGCACAGTGAATATAAATGAGAGAAAGCACCATTGAGAAAGATTTTGACACAGGATGACTCCATATTGGGTTTTTTTATGGCAACTAATAAAATCTGAAGTAACACTTTAGTGAAAAGGAAAATTAAGCATTAACAGATCACAAGTTACTAATTAATCCAATAACATACTTTCTTTCAAACAATTAACCTAATAAAATTTTAAGCCAATTTTTTTCGAGAAAGTTCAGCCAAAATGACAATATGTACAATTCGAACCTGTGACCTCACGGTACAAAACTGAACGCTCAAATACTATGTCATGGATAAGTGTGCAGTCTAAGCAATTTTGATAATGAAATAGTCATAAATATCAAAGAATTTCAAAAAGAATTTAACAACCGATAAAATGCAATAAGATTTCTAACAAATCTCTTTTTGACCAAAATCAAGCATTAAACTAAAAGGTCTTTTGGGATCACTTTTTATTGTATTTTTTCAAAAAAAAAGAAAATAAAACAAAAAATGTTTGTCATTGTTTTTCTTCTTCTTTCTGCTTTTCATTTCATTTTTAAACAAAAGTGTTTTTATTTTTCAAAAATACAAAACATGAAAAACCTATTTTTTATGTTTTGAAAACATCTCCCACCATCCCGACCCCTACCCCGGCGCCTTCTTCAATGCCGATTCCGATGTCTTCAATGGCATTCATTGATATGCTATAAGATTTGTGCTGCGGCCAATTAACAGCTATTAGATGATGATTTGAATGAAGCGTATGAATCTAAGAGCTAATGGAGAATTTATGAGTTGTTATATTAATATCTTTCATTCTCTGAACAAATTTTAATAATAGGCATTTATTATTTGTTAAATAAGTTATGGATACATTAAATAATGGAAGGTCGCATTTTGGGATATCTCAAAAAAAATGAAACATAAAAGTAAAAAGAAATTTACATACCACCTATTTCTTAAATTTTTATATAAAAAACACCTACACTTTAATTTTTATATTTATACCACAAAATATTTTCATATCACATAAAAACATTAACTATTTTAACTTTAAAAACCAATGCAATACACATTTCCATGCATAGATAACATTCATGTAAATTTTGAAATTTAGGTGTTTGATATGTAAATACATAAGAATTGAGTGGTATGAATGTGAATCTTTCCAAATTAAAATAAAAATAAATAAAAGTGATTTTGGGGCCGCCGGCTATGAGCTTGACAACGGCAATGAAGTCATCAGAGGGATGACTAGGGAAGGGGAGGAGCTGGAGGTATAGGGCGTAATTATAATTTCTTGATTTTGTTAATTAAGTTTAAAATCAGAAAAATCATAAGTGCTAAGAAACATATTTTTATTTTTATGTTAAATTAAAAACAAAACAAAAAAAGACTAAAAAGAAAGACAAAATAAAATCAGAAAGCGACCCAAACGCCCCCTAAACAAATAAAAAATAATATAAAAAATTAATAGATAAATCATGAAAGATACAAGAAGATAACTTCCCGAAATCAATCATCAAGCCTCTACCACATGTAAAGAAATAACTTGCAATCACAAAATTGAAAATAGAAAGAAAAAAATTTTTCAAGTCAAAAGTGACTCAAGCTAGTGTTCATAAAATCTTCATAACTTAGGTAATTAGACAAGCGTGGAACAGGTTCAATTTCACTTTAAATTTAAGTTAATTACACCAAATAAAATATTCACAACAGTGACATGAAATCTCCAATTCAATCGCCTATCGCATCCGTTTAAAGTGGAATATAAAGAGGAGATCTCAAACTTCAAGAGATTATGGCAGCTTATACTTTATTTAATTCCAAAATTCAAGGATAAAAGACAAACAACTCACTCGCACATCACAAGTGAAAACAAAGCTGCACTTCACCTGGTAAACAGTAAGCGAGGTAAGTCTTGCCACAGGCTTATCATTTTTTTTCTATTTTGTATGAAAAATGTCAAAATCCAACGCTTGAAATGACAAGCCAATAAATATTCATTACACCAAGCTGCCCGGCTTAAAATATTCAATGATGACAAATTGAATACAACAACGAAAAATCCTTAATCCTACTAAGTGGCGTCGGCTACATGAATCGTTTTCTCCATTGTGTCCTATTTAGTGTCAAATTTTCATTTAATTCTAATAAATTAAGATCATTTTTTATGCAATAAGCCCAAGTCTTCCTAGGTCTACCTCTGCCTTTCTTAACATAAGTTGAATCTAAAACATCTACTCTCCTAATCGGATCATCAGGTGGTCGACGTTTAATGTGACCAAACCATCTAAGGCGACTCTCTCTAATTTTGTCCGTCACTGTTGCAACACTAACCCTAATACGAATATATTCATTTCGCATTTTGTCTCTAAGTGTAAAGCCACTCATCCACCTAATCATTCTCATCTTGGCAACACTTAACTTAGCATTATGCTTCTCTTTTAAAGGCCAACATTCAGCACCGTAGAGCATTGCAGGTCTCACAACCATCTTATAAAATTTTCCTTTCAATCTAAGAGGTACTTTTCTATCACATAAAAGGCCGGACGCATTCCTCCACTTCAACCAACCAACCTGAATTCTACTATTAACATCCGCATCTATATCACCCTCGCTTTGAACAATGGAACCGATATATCTAAATCGTTCACACCTTTTAATAATTTGATCACCCAAAGTTACACTTCTGTCACTAGAGCTACTATTACTAAAATTACATTCCATGTATTCAATTCTCTGATGCACTTACCTTCTGCACTTTTTATGGAAGTTTACATACATAGCATTCAATTCTTGTGTAGGTTACTCTGATGTCGTTTTTCATGCAAGATTACATACCACTCCATTCTGTTGCAGTTACATATCTTCCACCAAAATTGTGCTTTTTTATGGAAGTTTACATAGATACCACTTGTTTCTTTAAAAGTTTGATGCCGTTTTTTAATGTTAGAATGGTGTTTGAGTAGCTGATAGTTTGCTATTGTTTTTATGGAAGATTACATACATACGACTTCTTGAGTAGTTTTTGATGCAATCGTTAATGTTTAAATGGTGTTTTTTATGAGATGAAAGGTTTTGGTTACCAACAGCTCTGAAATATCAAATATATGGCTAGGGCAATTCTATTACAAACTGCATTATTAAACAGGGGCAGAATAGTCATTTGTCCAGAAAAAGCTATCACACAGCTGTTTTCAAGCCGCAGAAAATAAACAACCGGTCAGTTTATCTGCAGCAACTTCTTGGGGCAGATAAGCTACAACTGACCCCCAAACTTACCCTAAGTGATAGAAAGGGGTAGAAACTGAGGAATAACCAATAGCAGCAAGAAAGATGACGACAGGGAACAGGAGCAAGCAGACGAAGTTGATGAGGCGCGAACCCTTCTTCTTCGACCACGACGAAGGACAAGACAACATGACGAAGTGGACGAAGCACGGCGAAGGAAGACGAAAGATGAAGCAGACGAAGTTGAGGCGCGAACCCCTTCTTCGAGCACGACGAAAAGAGAATCAAAGATGCAGAAGCCAGAGATCTCCATGAGGCGAAACCCTAACAGAGGAACTCGCCATTAACACACACACACACACACATATATATAATCCATATATGGTACAAAATCATCTAATAACCATATGTATAATGATATTCTAAATTTAGCTATAGTTTTTCATTGTGCTATCTCCATTCCAAGTGAATCAACATAATCTATTTGTTACGAAGTCTAAAAATGAAAATGTTTCATCTCCTAACGCAAGATATGGACTATTTTGAAAAAAATGCCTCAAATAAAAGAAGAGATAAAAGTAATTAGAGACAAGATTGTCACAAAAAGGGAGACAAAAGGAATATCACTCTATTATAAGATCGTAGAAAGGATATACATAAAAAACTATTACAAATTAACAACTCATCAAAGTTCATAAATTTACGAAAGAACATTGCAAGCAGTTTCTTAGTTATGCCTATAGAAGGGAAAAAAAAATTTAAAGGTAAAGCCAAAGTTCTAAGATGAAAGTAATCAGCAAAGATACCTCAGATCCAGTTGTAGTATGGGATATTTTGACTTGGGATTTGATATGATGAAAACATTGTCCTGATATAGCAAATATTAGAGTAAATGAATGACGTTAGCTTTCAGGAAATTAACGCAAAGAAAAAATTTACAATTATACAAAATGCACTCAGCTTCTCCTAAAAAATACCTTGTGATCAATCAAAGTAGGGACATCCTCTGCTTGATTCTCGTTATTGAAAACATTGTGAAATTGAAAAGATCTGAAGTAAAAAAAAAAAAACTACCTATGTGAAACTTAAGTAAAGGAATCTATCAATTTCTTCCTAACAAATAATTTTATCATTCAAATAATAAATTAATATACTTATCCTCATTTGTGTCATTTTTCTTAGTGACTCTAGCTACTGTTTCCAAAATAGCCTGCAAACAAGAAAATTCGAAGGAAGCAACTCAGCACAAAAGAATCATTACATACACAGGTTCATATTTTATGGCATTCATTTCAAAAATTATAGGTGGACAAATCAAGCAGTAGCACACAAAAAAAAATAAATTTACACAATGTTATTGTCAGGGTCTTGGGAACTAAAATGCATAAACTCAATTACTCCGGGGAAAAAAGCAAGATCAATGACCAAAAGTTATAATTACGCATATTTATTGCTCACATTTATAGTTTAGCATTGTTAGTAGGCAATAAGGCATTGATAAAATATAAAAAAAAAAACATGTAGGACAATTTGTGAGTAAAATATATAATGAAAAAACATGAGAGAAAAAGAAAGAGAAAAAATGAGTCAATCATCGTGAATTGAGCAATTTTAAGTAACAAGAATAATGAAAAAAGGATTAGCATCGTTTAAAGGTTAGCTAATTCAATGAACAGCAATGAGATGATCAAGCTTTAGCCCAGTTAGTGATTACTCAAAAAATTAAAGCGACTAGACCATAAGTAACCTGATCAATTACTCAAAAAGGCTGTTTCAACTAGATCTTGCCGCAAAAGGAAGCGTTATTAATATTAGAAATTTTGATATTTAGGATTCATGAAGCGAATACCTGAAAGGCTAATGATGTGTCAACAACAATGGTGTTCTGCTTGGAAGAACAATTTCAAACAAATTGAAATGCTTGACCATGGAATTCACATAAAGATTCGGCCAAAAGAATACAGCCTCACATAGTAGAGTTTTTCCTCCTGTTTCGTTTTCCATGATAATTGAATTTTAAATTGGGCATCGAACTACTACGTTGGTGCCTAGCCTAAGGGTAAATTTGTCTTTTGTATGCTTAAGGGCAATTTAGACTTTCATGATTATTATTGTTGGGTATAAATAGGCTTGTTATGTTTGGGGTTAGATTTATGCACGAGATTAGATTGTGAGTCTTAGGTATAGGATTTGGTAGAGATTTCCTACCTCTCGAATTGTAGGAATTGGGAGGTCAACTACCTCTCGAATTGTAGGTGCTCAACATTTGTATTCTTGTTAAGCTATTTGTATTATTGAAGAAAATATTATATTTGCACTAATTTATGTAGAAAAGAGTGTCGATTTTGACGTCAGATCGTATCAAATTGGTATAAGAGCAGTCAATTATGGTAATACAAAAAAAGGATCGAGAGCCATAGCTTCGATCCACGACTTCTATGCATTCGGGATGTTGATCGTGATGCAGTCTCAATAGCAAGAAGCAAAGGGATTGCGTCGTTCAAAGTCGAAACAGTCACGAGAAGCTTTGCAGCGTACAAAATCACGAAGGGAAGCAAGCGACGAGCCGCTACAGTCACGATGACAGCTCATGCA
Organism: Papilionanthe hookeriana x Papilionanthe teres; assembly: GCA_022702705.1. Classification (NCBI taxonomy): domain Eukaryota; kingdom Viridiplantae; phylum Streptophyta; class Magnoliopsida; order Asparagales; family Orchidaceae; genus Papilionanthe; species Papilionanthe hookeriana x Papilionanthe teres. The sequence continues at coordinate 149,099,366 of CM040427.1, forward strand.
TGACTGACGCTAGTGATACAGCCATAATTGCAGCGATCTGGGAAGGCAACGACGGGCTCATGACTTACAAAAGAAGGCAATGACAGGTTTAGAGCCTTCAACGGACTGCACTATCGTGACCAAACTTTGCAAGACAGTTGTTCAAAGCTTGTTGCGACACAGTCACGATCAGAGCTTGCTAGGAAGGCTGCTTATGGCCTTCGTGGCCGGGACTTGCGATACAATCACAATCAGAACTTGCAGAGAAGACGACGATGAGCTTTTATCTGCCCTGATAAAAGGCATGTATACGACAGCGGTTCGAGTTACCTGGGTAACGGAAGGGATTCCCGCTTACATTCATTTTCGTCTCACTGAACCGCATGAAAGACTCAATCAAATCAAAACTAGCGGGTAAGGCTGCGACAAGATCGGGTGAGCCCTAGTGACAAAAAAATAATGGCAGCGAAAAAGTAGATGATTTGGAGAAATTGGAGGAAGAAATGAGTCAAATCAGATCTGAGAATAAAGAAAGCTTCGCTACCATAGAGAATAGGCTCTCTTCTATGGAAAACCGACCAGCGGACCGATTTGAGACCATGAGGGAAATTTGAGAGATGCTAAAAAGGTTCATTGAGATGCAATCCAAGACACAACGACGGCTCCAATTGCAAACCCTAACCAAATATTGATTGGAGAATCCATAACAAGTTCGAAAGGAAAGGAGATTAAACGTGAGGAACATGAAGAGTAAAACATCCACTGTCATAACTCTCTCTCAAGGCTCCAATTGAAGATGGATTAGAGATTATTCAAGAGGTATAGAGGAGAAGAAATGAAAGAAACAGAGAGGGGATATGACTACGATCGAAAAGAGTTTTACCTAACATACATGGGGGAAACAACGGAGGAAGAGGAATAGGAAGTTGGGATGGAGATGTTAAAGTTCGGAAGTTGAAGATGTCGATCTTCAAGGGGGGAAGAAAAATGAGTGGGTGTGTATCGGGTAGAATGATACTTCGTGGTGAATGGGCTAGATGGGGAGGAGAAACTCATAGCGGCAGGTTTATGCTTGGAAGTGAAAGCTCTAGCCTTGTTTTAGTAGAGAGGCTAAATAAGCGATCTATTCGTTAGAGGAAATCAAATATTGTTGTTTGAACTTTTAAGAGCAATTCGGGAAGGAGACCTATACGAGCAATCTATGCCTTGATAAGGAGATGACTATTATGATATACAGGGAGAGATTTCGGAGAGATTTGAGCTATTGTCGGGACGGCTGAGGGGGATTTCAAAAGCAAGATTGAAGGAAGTTTTCATGAAGAGCCTAAAGCCCAACATGCGGGCATCACTCTGACTATTTAGACAGCGCGGATTGAGAGAGACGGTGGAGCTAGCTTAGATGGTAGAGGACAATAATCAGATGAAGAAAGTATGCAGGAGCAACACAGATGGAATGTCGTACCGAACCGCTACAATCGCGACAACAACAAAAGCTCAAATCATATAAGTCCAGAGGGAGGCTGCACTGAAAATGAATAATGGACCACAACCGGAAGCAACACTCAAGCGCCTTACAGAGACAAATTCTAGAGAAGCAAGTCAAAGAGTTATGTTCTCGATGTGATGAGAAGTTTACCTCATGAAACCGTTGCAATTATCAAAAATCATAAGTTCTCATAGTGTATGACAAGAAACAGAGAATGAAGAAATAGAGACAACTATGGGAGAGGAGGAACACTCACATTTTTCCCACCTTAATGACTAGGTGTTATTTGGGGATGAGATTGTTACATTGGCGCTAAGGTTGTAGATGGACCAATTCGCTCGATGAACAACTCGAACTAGATTCAATTAAGACTTGATCATGTTTGTTCAAATTAGTAAATAAACCAATTTGAACAATTTTTAAAAGCTCGAGACTTAAATGAACTAAACATGAATATAGTATAACTTGTTCACTTATGTTCATCAACAAACTCATTTATTGTTCAACAACTAACTCGTTAAATATTCGATATTAAGCTCAATGATAACTTATTTTATATATGATATATTATTTAAATAAAATTTAATTAACTAAAATTTATTTTATTATAGATTTAATAATAATATATTTTTATATCAATAATATTTTTTGATTAATTATTAATTATATATTTATTTTATTAAAGTTTAGGTATTATATGTGACAATATACAAGCTTTGCATGGCATGTATGAAAGGCCACTTAAAATTAATTTTAAAGCCCCGCAAACCTCACTTGCCCTCTAACCTCCCACAGTTTCGTGTTTCTCAATTTTGCCCGAAACATACAAAAACCTGAGTTGTTAAGACGTGAAAACATTGAAAACAACGATGAGATCGCACTGTACATGAATCTTAGAAACTCTACTCTCTCGTATCTGCCTTTTCCACTCTCCTCATAAATATTACCCGATTTAAAAGTGTTGTTGAGAAAGTGCAATCCAATTATTGTAAGTTATATATGATTAAGAACAAGGATAATGCAACAACTGAATATGAAAGACATTTACAAAATTATCCGAAAAACCCAAGAAAATGATAAGTGAATATCACTATGGGAAATCTAACACCTACATCGAAATGTGAAAGTTGGGTGCAAACTCAGAAATATTAGTATGATCATTTTAAAATATGAGATATTACATCTCATATGAACTTGGTTCATGATTTACCTTTCAATTTTAGAGAATTTACAATCAATAAATTATTAAAATGTGATCAAATTTGTAAAATTATTTATTAATATTTTATATGAAAATCTAGACAATCGTTTGAAACAATAATGATGACTATATTTCAAACAATATAATGTAAATGCGGCAATATCATTAGCGACAAAGCCTAAACCCTAGAAATTAGTAATTCATAAGATCCAATCTAAGGTGATGATGGAACTAAAAGAAAAAATTTAATAAAATAAGTGAGCTTAAACAATTAAAATCTTGTTTTAGTTCTAACCCTTTATGAGTAGATTAAGCAAAAGATTACAAATTGCTAAGACTAGCTTCTCCATATTACAAAATTGTAGTCTAGTGAGAAGAAAAGAGGGGTGCAGTTGTGGTAGAGGTAAAAGAAGCTCTCTAATTCTACAAGTGTAAGATTGCAAACTTAATATATGTATATCTTATCAACCCTCCATTGGGCGTTTGTGAGTAGGTGAAGCTCATTAATTCTACAAATGTAAGAGTGCAAACTTAATATATATTTCTTTTCAATCTTCCATTGGGCCTTCGTAAGTAGGTGAAGCAATCAATAAGAGACTACTAAGCCATTTTTCCCATATTAATTACTTGTGCTCTGCACAAAAGATACTACCCTTCTTCTTCCTACAATCCCACGAATCTTGTCATGATAAGAGTCAAAGAACATCAGCAAATAACTTTATGAAATATCAGATGAGGGAATAAAAGCAAGCTAGAAATGCAATAAAGCCAATATCACAGCTCGTTACATGGAAGGATGGCATCACATGGTACTTTTAAAAAATATAAATACCATTGTGTTTCTGTCAGTTTAGATAAACAAGATCAGTAAATAATAAAACTACAAAATTTTGAACCAAACCTTCTTTTCAGCAACGCTATTGTTGAATCCATCTTGATTAGTTTCTATAAAGACAACAAAGCATAAATTAGTAGGCTTTAGAGAACACCAGATATTCTAAAAGCTTCATATTTCACTATCGAAGAAAAAAAATCTGGAAGACTGAGAAAAACGACTTAGGCAAATTGTTGCAAGAAAGAGTAACTACAAAGCAATCATAAATCTTAGAACTTTCAGGATTTCATAAAGAAACATTTTCCCAACACACGTTAAGATGTTGGATGACATTTACTTTACCAACAATTCAAGCGACCTACTGACTCCAAAGAGGGGCTCATAATGGAACTCCTATTTAATATATTTTTGCCCTAAAGATTCATGCTGGAAAATGCACCATGTGATCCACCAAACATGTGCTGCCAAAGATATCAAAGCATCATGTCCAAATAGAAAAAATAGAATGCGGCTAAACTCTCCTCCACGCTATTTAATCAATTAACTCACCGCTCTGAATTCGTGCAAAAATGAAAACAGTGTCAAATTATAAGATAAGACGATCGCCGCATTCCAAAATATTTCAAGCAATTCGGATCGCATAAAATAGACCAACGGAATAGTACATCACTTAAGCCAACCTCTCTATCCCAAGCTCATAACACAAAAAAAAAATAATTTTTAAGCACCGAAAAACGCATTCCCCCGGGAATTTATCGAACCAAAACTTTACAATTAAGAAATAAGCAAGAACTCTAAGATCTACCTACCTTCCCCGTTCTGCTCGCTTTCAGGGAACTCCTTCTGCAGAGCCCGATCGATAATGTCCGCAAAGCTACCCTTGTTCCCTTCCTCCGTCAATGAGTCGGTCGCATTTCTCCGTTCCGACTCGTCGGCAATGGTTAGTGAAGCGCGAGAGAGGAGCAAAACCAGAAGCATCGGGAAGGCAATAAAACTCCCCAGAGATATCATTGGAGCGTAAAAGCGTCGGCGTCGGCGGAGGCTGTCAGTCATCGTCGGCTACTCGAGCTATGAAATCTCTCGATTGGAGGAACCGAAAAGTGATAAGGAGGTAGGGTATTTCCGTCGAGATGATGAGTCGTTTGGGAGGAGCGGCTGGAGTCGAAGTGAGGCCACCAACCACCCTAGCCTCCCTGCTATTTCAGATCTAATGCTCCCATTCTTGATTTTTTCGTCTGTGGTAAAACCACGTTGATGGGATCATAGCCCGCAAATCAACTTAAACATGGGCTTTAATATGAATTTAAAAATATAAATATAAGGGGAGCATTTACAGATTATTGTATCTCACTTTGTTCACCTCTAAAGAAATACATAATATTCTTTGGCAATGAAAAGAAAAATGAGATAAAATATGAGAAATACATAATTTTTTTAAGAAATTGTGTAATATTCTTTATTTTAACGAAAACGAACATTCTATTTATAAATTATAAATAAGATATAATAAATTATAGGATTATCTTCCATTTAATTGAGATATATCATAATTTATAAGTCATTACGTATTGACATATTTAAAACTGAATCACACATGTATTGACCTTAAAATCGTTGTTGACATCGTTCCATATATGTAACTACCATTGACACCGTTCTATTTTCGTAACTGATTGGCTTGGTCAATTTATGTTCATTCGATCAGTCAGGAGTCTTTCGCCCGACTGAATGACCTTTGACCTCCTTTTTAGAGAGGACCTATTACAAAGACATGTTATCTTTCGAAAGGATTATTTCGTCAGGCTAATTGTATATTATCGTAATCTGATAAGTAACTATCTTTAATCAATGTGTCTATATTGAAAAAATTCTCTCCATGCAACTGTTAATAGTTGTAATGACAGATGTTGGTTACGTTGGTGTTGACACGGTCGCGCAGTATTCATTGGGTTGGTCAATCTTTCGTTCGGTCGGCTTTAGAGGCCGACTTGTATAATGACGAATGTTCGTACATCAATCTACTTTACGTACTCTATCATATCTTCTCGAGATTCGTGCAGATATATTTATAATGTACATAATTAGTTTTCTGATTTTCTTCATTCTTAGAAAATGATAACTGTCATAAGTAGGGATGTCAAAAAAGCTCGTTCGCGAACATTTCGTGTTCGGTTTGCCAAGAAGTTCATGTTCGGTTCGCCAAGAAGTTCGTGTAAGCAAATGAGACGAACATGAATAATTTCTTTCGTTCGATTTGTTAAACGAACCAAACACGAACAGTGATGTATTCGTTCGTGTTCGGTTTGTTATTTTTCCTATAAAATAATTTATTGTATTTTAAAAATAATTATATATTAAAAAAATTTATCATATTTTAAATAATTAAACTTCTATTAATTATAATATATAATAAATTATTAATAACAAAATAATATTATAGAATTAATTATTTTAATATAAATATTACATATTATAATTAATATATTATACTATATATTAAAATAAAATCTTAAACAAAATCCTAAACGTATTATTTGGTTGGCTTCATTTCGAGGAAGTATAAATTATCTGATGTGTACAGAATACCTGATCAATTTGCTTCATTTTGAGGAAGTATGCAATCAAAGATAGGGCTGTCAAAAAAACTCGTTGTTCGCAAACAGTTCTTATTCGATTCATCAGGAAGTCCGTGTTTAATTTGTTCGATAAGCAAACGAGACGAACACGAATAATTTTTTTTTCGTTCGGTTTGTTAAACGAATCAAACACAAACAATTATGTGTTCGAACATTTTGAACACGAACACTAGCTCTGTTCATTCATGTTCGGTTCGTTTACACCCCTAGTCATAAGAATAAAAGAATTAATAGCATGATTGTTCACATAATGAGTAATAAAGTTGTTAATAATTATACTCACTTGATTTTTGTGTTGTTTTTCCTATAAATAGAACGTAAAGTGTGTTTTTTTTTGTTTTTCTCATTTTTTGAATTATCTCTCTCTTAATTGGTCATATCTGCGAAAAAAAATACGTTTGGTGCTAAGAAACCGACGAGGAAGCATTAACCTTTAGGCTTCCTGTTTTAAAAACTCACCCTTCAAGAGATCAAAGATAGAAAGACCTAAAAGTTCATGCCCAATTAAAAAGAAAAGAGCTGGTGACAAGTGACGTGCCTAAAAAATGCATGACTTTTAGTATACATTTTATGCTTAATTTTAATAATATTGCACTTTAAAGAAATATATTTTACATGTTTTTAGTTTTAGGTACAAAAAATAGACTTTTGGAGAAAAAGAAGCAAAAACGATGCAATTTGAAGCAAAATGAGCAGAAGCAAATTTTTTGGCACATTTCGATATGTCTTTCAATGCTTAATCTACTTTACAGTTTTTGCATATTTTTGAATGAAATTACATTTTAAAGAAAGGTTTTTTCATTCTGATCTTGTAGGTGAAGATGTTAGGAATGCAACGCAACTGAAACGGGGCAAAACATAGATAAAATGAAGCCAAACGGAGCAAAAAAGTGGGGCTGCGCAGTGTGGCGCCGACGAAGCCTGATAGGGCACCGACGATGCCTGATAGGGCATCGACGGCACCAGAATCTCGAAAGTGATGATTTTCGGCGTTAACAGCGCCCTAAAACTTTGTTGACGGCGCCTGGGATGGTTATTGGTCATATACATTGAATCTGGATGTTATTTGGAAGATTTCTTGAGGCATCTCTTGGAAAATTCATCCTTACACTAAACTAGATTGATTTTATGTCAGAAAAAGTGTGTGTGCGAGTGGAAAAACGTTGAGAATATTTAGATATCTTAGAATAGGAGTAAATATGTAAATTTCTAATTTTTTGAAGAAATTAGTAAGGGGATTTTGAGAGAATCTGTAAGGGAATGTTCTCGCATTGCATGGATCAGCGGGAGACTTTGTAGGAGAGATCTTCATCTTTCTTTCAAGGGGAAAAAGTTAAGTATTATGATCTTCATTACCTTATGATTTTGTAAACACTTATCTAGTGATTTTGCTTTAATGTAATAAAGTTTTTCGTTGTATTTGTTCGTGCTTTGTAATTTAATTCTCTTATCATTTCTTTTTAATTTGGAATAGTGGCATGAGATGATTATGCTGTTATTTTTCTTTTACTTTTCTTTTACAATGAGTAGGATTCATGTTTAGGATTTTATGATGAATGTTAGAAGAGATTTTAATTATAAATGTGATGATTTTTACTTGTACTTCATTTACATTACACTAAGAGCTCATTGTAGTGTTAAAATTCATTGTAATTGCATTAAGACCTTAGAGGGCAGTGTAACTCTCAACAAAGTGGAACCACATTTAATTTCTTGGATGAGAATGTAGTTCATGGGGTTAAGTGAAAATAAATAGGGAAATATACTTTGATGGGCGTCAAATTGGAGATTTTAGGGTAACAGACTAAAATTCTCAATTTGGTTCAATGTTTGAAAACTAAAGCGAGAGTTAGCCCTCAGGCGAGGGGGAAGTGGGAGCTCTGGAGTGAGAGCCGGTATCCTGTCAGCCTAACCATGGATTTAGGAACCAAACCTTGGATTAACCAATGTTCTTTATGCACTCGGAAAAGGGTAAAGAATAGGATTGCTCCTATTTCGCACATACAATATTTAATGTATCATATTCCTAAACTTTATCAAATTTTTTATATAAGAATAGTATTTTTTAGCATCTCAAAATTCTCCAAACCAATTCATCTAGAAAGGGTTATCTTTAGAATTAATATTTTTCTTTAGGAGTATTTATTAGTTGTTTTAAACATAAGACTTACCTTTAGGAGTACTTGTTAGAAAAACTACTTATATCGGCCTTCCAAACTAAGAGCTGATAGTTGTAGAATAAAATTTGACTAAGGATCTCTTACCTCGCCTCCCTGTGGGATCGATAAACGGGACTCCACTAGAGCCCTATATAACTTAAACAGTATGTATACTTGCGTAGAACATCTAGTGTGTGTTGATACATACAAACATAAAACACACTGAAAAACAAAACATGCCAAGGCGCATCAAGGAGTCCCAAATAAGAAGAGAAAGAAAGATGAGAGAGAAATGGTTAGACCAAAAGGTAGGGCGATGGGACGAGTGAACCGCGACTTTATATATACTTAAAAATGCAAGAATTTGATACCACTGTTAGAAGATTTAATCCTCGGCAACGGCGCCAAAAACTTGACCCGACCCGCAATAACATAGTAATTTTTGCTTCCAAAAGATGACAAAAAATTTGACCCAATTTATAAATAGCAGCTAGCGTATAAAATTAAAATGTTGTAAAATTTTAGAAAATATTTTACACACTAGAGTACTACGCAAGTATACGTATCGTTTCAAGTAATATAGGGTTTTCTGTTAAGACCCCAGTATCGATCCCACAGAGAAGCCACGTAAGAAATTCTTTAGGCTAATTCCAGTCTATTTCTATAAGGCCTAAATTTGGAATATTGATTAAAATGAGTTTTCTAATAACTAAACTAAATAAAGTTCTTAAATAAAAAAGATAACTTATCTGGATAAATTGTTTTGGAGAATTTTGAGATGTTAAAGACTACCCTTCTCTTGCAATTACATAGATAATGTGTAGGAAAGAAATGCTTAGAATTTTATTGTGGTAGTGCCAAATAGAAGCAATCCTATTCTTTACCCTTTGGTCCAGGTATAAAGAACATCAGGCAATATATAGATCGGTTCGGGATGTTTTATTAAGTAGAATGGGTTAATCTAGGCTCACACTACTAGATGTCCAAGGGTGGCTATGGTCGGCCCTACCAGTAACCTGTTCCCTTTCTATAGACCAAATTATTAGAATTTAGTCTGTCACTCTACAAACTAATTAATTTTTCGCCCAATAAATAATATCTCCCTATTTATTTACACTTCACCTTAAATAACCTGCATATAACCTTCGATTACCCAATGACTCATGTGATATCTACTAGTTAAGAACTCATCTCCGGATAGGTCTTAGAATTCTTCAACAGGTTTTAACAATATAAGTGATCACATTGTAAAGTAAATGAAGATTCGGTATGAATATCATCACCATAATTTAATAAGAGAATATCTAAGCAAATCTTAATTCCTAAACATGCATTTATTTCATTACAAAATAAAATTAAATGAAAATAATGACATAAGAAGTAAAAGAATTGATAGAATTATGAAATAAAGACAATTCTATCATAAAAATGATTTTTCTACACATGCCACTACTTCATATTAAATGAAAGAGTAAAGAAAATCACTTACGAAGCATGGATAAATCACGACAGAAAACTCGGTTTAAAACAATGAAAATCTACTAGAAAGTGTTTACAATAAGTACACGAGAATGAAGAACACAATACTTAGTTTTTTTCCTCTTAAGGAAAGAAGAAGATCTCTCCACCAAAGTCTCCCACCGATCCATGCTTTGCTCGTACATCCCTTACATAAATATCTCAAAATCCCTCACCAATCTCTCCATAAGATGTAGAAATCTACATCTTCATACTTAAACCTATCTCTAAAATGGCGCACCCTAAAGAAAATGACTTGAGATGGGGGCGAGAGAGAGAGAGGTCCTCTTGCTGTAGAATTGATCCCTATTTATAGAGCTTCAAAAATGACCAGGGGTTGCTTAAGACACCTCTTCAAAATTCATCCACATTCATTGAATCTTCTTGAAACCAACTGTGGTGCCTAGGCGCCGGGATCTGGCGCCTAGGCACCAGACTTCTGTGACCAAGTCTTCGCACCCCTTCACTTTGGGTCGCACCTCTTCATGATTTAAACTGTTCCAATGTGTCCAGATGCATTGTATCACATATCATATAAATTAGGAGTAACTTCTAGTCTTCTAGAAGTTCTAGAAACTACTTAACACCGTGAAAATAACTGTCCAAAGTCGTCCATAACCGTCCATAATTGTCCCTAAACGGGTTCTGGCTCCTAGGCGCCGTTTTCTCGTCGTCACTGGCGCCTAGGCGCCACCCTATGCGCAGCTCCATTGTTTTGCTCTGTTTGGCTCCGTTTTGACTCCATTTTGCCCCATTTCAGTTGCGTTGCGTTCCTAACATCTTCACCTACAAGATAGACATAAAAACAACCTTTCTCAAAAGTATAATTTTATTCAAAAAAAATGTGAGAAATGTAGAAGATATTAAGCATAGAAAGACATTGATATGTGCCAAGTTAGAATTTTCTTCCTTGCTCATTTTGGCTCAAAATTGCATAGTTTTTGCTACATTTTCTCTAAAGTCATATTTTTATACTTGAAGACAAAAATATGCAAAATATCTTGCTTTAAAGTGTAATATCATTAAAAATGTGCATAAAGTGGGCATGAAATGAATACTAAAAATAGATAATTTTAAAGTGGATCAAATTCTCCCAAACATAAACGTTACTTGTCCTCAAGTAAAACTATAATCATGTAAAATCACATAAGCAAATCATGTGTATGAGTTTCTTTAGGAGTTTCTAAAATTTTGTTCTAGAAATGTAGTAGTCCAATTTAGAAAAAATTTTAGTAAATGAGACAAATTTAAAGTTTAGAAATCTCTTAGATTAAAGAGTATGAAAATATATGTTGCTATCTAATTCAGAAATACTTGTAAAATTTTCAAAATATAGGGGTTAGGCATTTTATTTTCTTTACTTAAAAATCGTTATTAAAAATAATTATACTAACTATATTATATTTTTAAGCTTAAGATTTTCTCAAATCATATACTTTAAAAAGCTCAGGTGTGGAACCAATTTTTGATTAAGCCCTTTAATCCTCAAGCTTCTCCTTCCTTTTTCACATACTATACTTTTCTTTCCTTTTCCTTTTCTTTTTCTTTAGGCAAGGATTACTATATTTTGATAGGTCTTTAATAATTTTGAATTCCACCCTTCCTTTCCTAAAGCATAAGGTTGATATATATATTTTACTTAGAAATATAATAACAGTTTTGAAAATTATTTTTCAATAAAAGAAATTTAAATATTGAAAACAAAAGTCTAATCCTTCTATTTTTCTAAAAATACAACTTTTCTTACTAAAAATGGTTACACAATATTTATCATTTCTTCACTAAAAATTTTGACTTTAAATTTTTCATCACTACTATAAATTTTAACTAAATTTTCTTACTCATTTCTATATTCAAAATTTTATTTCCCTAATATAACTTCATACACATAATTATTTTTCAATCAAAAATCAAATTTATTTATAACATTTTTGAGAACAAATAAAATTTAAGTTTTTCAAAATTCATTTTTCATCCCCCCAAACTTGAATTTTAAAATATTTTACAATTAATTCCATAAAATATCGGAGGAAGAAAAATAAAAGTTGAATCTACTAACTACTACAAGATCCTATCAAATTTAAATACATGCATAATCAGGATAGAGTGACTGCAGGAGAAAGTAAATCTAGCCTAACACATGCTTGTTATAATATTAAACTTAAAGGAAGTATATTAACTTTAAAATATATTTTTCTTCCTATCCTCAAACTTGAATTTGAACATGTATAGCATTCAACACAGAAAATATAAGCAGAAAGAAAAATAGTTCATAAATTCTATCTACCACAAATGTTTGTCAAAAACATCTACAAATATTCATCAGGACATAACAAATTGCAATAGAAAGTAAATCTAAACTAAACATGCTAGAATAAAATTAAACTAAAAAAAGGTCAAATAAGCAGGACATGTATCAACATAGGAATATATATTTAAGTGTTATTCAAATCACTAAATTGTTGTAACACAAACACATAAAGTAAAATACATAAACTCGCAGATTCATAAACAAACATCAAATGAGGTTATTTTGATCTCCTTTCTACTCACATTTTCCCTCCTTATTTTCAATTTCTAATGGAAGAAACTACACCAATAACGATAATCTGATAAATAAAAATAGTGCAGTTCATTCATATGTTGTTCATTAAGCAATTTCATGACCTTACTTAGTGAAAAAAAGTTAGATAAAGGAAGTAATAGAGCTAACATGGAGTGGTCCAAGTCCAAACTCTACATGCTTCAAAGGTAATGCTCAGCTCCAGTTGAGAACTAAGTCATAACAGACTCCTCAGTCTGCTACTAGTAGAAGTCATATACAAATTTAGTCAAGACCAAGACATAACCTCACAACAATAATCTAATCTGCACTAAAGCAAACACAAAATAACACATAAACATACTAGCAAAGATAACCATGGGTTGCCTCCCATGAAGTGCTTGATTTAATGTCGTAAGCCCGACAACCGATAACTATGGGTTACCTCCCATAAAACGCTATGTTTAACGTCGTTAGCTTGACAAATGTTGCCTCCTGGATCAAAATTCCATTTTAATAATCCTTCATCAATCGCTCATTCTTTTTCGCATCCGAGAATTCCTAAAAAATTCTCAAATTTAAAATTTTCTTTCAGTTTTTCCATCTCATATTGATTTATATCATTGTTCCTCAAGTTTCTTTCTAGATCCAATATCCTTCTATTGATTTTCTGAAATTGCGCGTTAATATCATCCTTGAAATTTATAAGAAATGGATCTCTATAAGATAGTTCAAGATCTCCCAAATTTTGGATCGAATTCTCGTTAGATAATTCAGATTCTGGATTAAAGTCTTCTAGATTGCTCTTCTGATTCAAGTTATCTTCTAATTCTTCCCCTTCAAAGTTTTTTTTCAAACATATCCTCAAATTCTCTTCTAAGTCTTAGTTCAATATCTTTATTTTGTTCATCATTCATTTCCTTAAGGTTTATCTCAGAGTCACTAGATAAAATCTCTGGGGGGTATCTATTAATTGCATTAATAATCTGCCCATTTGATTTTCTATATTTTTTATTACAACCTCTTGACTTTCCAATTGATTCGTCATTTGATTAACAACATCTTCTAAAAATAATTCTTTCTCCTCATCTATTGGTTTGGAGTTAAATCTATAAGAAAAAGAAAGTTCATCATTTAAGTTGTCCCGATTCTTCCAATCACATATCTAAATAAATTGATTATCTTTCTAAAATTGGTATTCTCCTCCAAAATAAGTATTCCAGTTAAAATTTGAATAATTTTCCCAACCTGGGTTGTAATAATCAAAATAAGGATAGTGCATCTCATGGTCAATTTCCGTCCATTTATAATTCAAATCTGAATATTCATTATATTGTTGATCCACCATTTCTACATTAAATTCATGGAGTCTTTTCAGATTCAACATCCTCCTAAAAGTTCTCTCTCAATCTGAGGTGTACAAATCTAAAGATTTAACTAAAAGGATAGATATCAAAAATATTTTTAGTATTTTTAATTTTAAAATAAACACACAATAATTAAACACGCGATATAATAATAATAATAATAATAATAATAATAATAATATAAATTTCAAAACTAAGTCTTACAGGTTTAACTAAAATTCTCCTATAAGTTCATACCATTGCTTCCCCGGCAACGGTGCCAAAAAGTTGAACCGTGACTTTATATATACTTAAAAATGCAAGAATTTGATACCACTGATAGAAGATTTAATCCTCGACAACGGCGCCAAAAACTTGACCTGACCCGCAATAACGCAGTAATTTTTGCTTCCAAAAGATGGCCAAAAACTTGACCTAATTTATTAATAGCAGCTAGTGTATAAAATTAAAATGTTGTAAAATTTTAGAAAATATTTTACACACTAGGGTTACTACACAAGTATACATATCGTTTCAAGTAATATAGAGTTTTCTGTTAAGACCCCAGTATCGATCCTATAGAGAAGCCACATAAGAAATTCTTTAGGCTAATTCCAGTCTATTTCTATAAGGCCTAAATTTGGAATGTCGATTAAAATGGGTTTTATATTAACTAATCCTAAATAAAGTTCTTAAATAAAAAGATAACTTATCTGGATAAATTGGTTTGGAGAATTTTGAGATGCTAAAGACTACCCTTCTCTTGCAATTACTTAGATAATGTGTAGGAAAGAAATGCTTTGAATTTTAATGTGGTAGTGGCAAATTGAAGCAATCCTATACTTTACCCTTTGGTCCAGGTATAAAGAACATTGGCTAATCTATAGATCGGTTCAGAATGTTTTATTAATAGAATGGGTTAATCTAGGCTCACACTACTAGATGTCCAAGGGTGGCTACGGTCGGCCCTACCAGTGACCCGTTCCCTTTCTATAGATCAAATTATTAGAATTTAGTCTGTCACTCTAAAACCTAATCAATTTTGAGCCCAATAAATAATATCTCCCTATTTATTTGCACTTCACCTTAAATAACCCGCATATAGCCTCCGATTACCCAAGGATTCATGTGATATCTACTAGTTAAGAACTCATCTCCGGATAGGTCTCAGAATTCTTCAACAGGTTTTTACAATGCAAGTGATCAATTTGTAAAGTAAATGAAGATCCGGTATGAATATCATCACCATAATTTAATAAGAGAATATCTAAGCAAATCTTAATTCCTAAACATGCATCTATTTCATTACAAAATAAAAGTAAATGAAAATAATGGCATAAGAAGTAAAAGAATTGACAGAATTATGAAATAAAAATAATTCTATCATAAAAATGATTTTCCTACACATGACACTACTTCATATTAAATGAAAGAGTAAAGAAAATCACTTACGAAGCATAGATAAATCATGATAGAAAACTCGGTTTAAAACAAAGAAAATCCATTAGAAAGTGTTTACAATAAGTACAAGAGAATGAAGAACACAATACTTAGCTTTTTCCCTCTGAAGGAAAGAAAAAGATCTCTCCACCAAAGTCTCCCACCGATCCATGCGCCGCTCGTACATCCCTTACATAAATATCTCAAAATCCCTCACCAATCTCTCCATAAGATGTATAAATCTACATCTTCATACTTCAACCTATCTCTAAAATGGCTCACCCTAAAGAAAATGACTTGAGACGGGGGTGAGAGAGAGAGGCCCTCTTGCTGTACAATTGATCCCTATTTATAGAGCTTCAAAAATGACCAGGGGTTGCTTAAGGCACCTCTTCAAAATTCATTCACATTCATTAAATCTTCTAGAAACCAACTGTGGCGCCTGGGCGCCAGACTCCTGTGACCAAGTCTTCTCACCCCTTCACTTTGGGTCACACCTCTTCGTGATTTAAACTGTTTCAATGTGTCCAGATGCATTGTATCACGTGTCCTATATATTAGGAGTAACTTCTAGTCTTCTAGAAGGTCTAGAAACTACTTAACACCGTCACAATAACGGTCCAAAGTCGTCCATAACCTTCCATAATTGTCCCTAAATGGGTTCTGGCACATAGGCCTTGATTTTGGCACCTAGGCGCCATTTTCTCGTCGTCACTGGCGCCTAGGCGCCGGGTTTGGCTCCTAGGCGCCACCTTGTGCGCAGCTCCACTGTTTTACTCCGTTTGGCTCCGTTTCAACTCTGTTTTGCCGTATTTTAGTTGTGTTGCGTTTCTAGCATCTTCACCTACAAGATAGACATAAAACAACATTTCTTAAATGTATCATTTCATTCAAAAAAAATTTGAGAAATGTAAAAGATATTAAGCATAGAAAGACATATTGATATGTGCCAAGTCAGAATTTTCTTCCTTGCTCATTTTGGCTCAAAATTGCATAGTTTTTGCTTCATTTTCTCTAAAATCATATTTTTATACTTGAAGACAAAAATATGCAAAGTACATTCCTTTAAAGTGTAATATCATTAAAAATGTGCATAAAGTGGGCATGAAATGAACACTAAAAATAAGTAATTTTTAAGTGGATCACGAAGCCTGAAGGATTTAAATCAGTTAAAACCAACAGCGTGTGGAGTCAGAAAGGTGGGCATGTTTTAGACCCTACACCTCTCTGCCAGCATCCAACTCAACTACCATCCCAAGAGGAGGAACCATTGGCGACAATAGTGCAAATTCTGCCAACAGACTTTGCTTTGCTTCATCGTTCGAGTGGGGAGGTCACTTGAGGTGATTCTCCATTTGAGGCAAATTATTCACTCTGACGTTTAGCAGATGATGTTGTCTAATGCTAAGCTCCACCGGTAGAAGGTTTTCCTCCTATGCCTTTAGCAGAAAAGGATCCCTAGGGACATGTCCCTCCTCTCGCGACAAAGAATTTCTGCACGTCAGACTTAGAGCGCATGATTGGCAACCTAATTTTTTTTATTATTTAGTCATTCAATTTATTCTTGTAACACAAAATCTAATACTAAAGAGGAAACCGTGAATATCATCAACTCTCAGTCCATGGAGATCGCACACCAAACCAAGCTAACGAAGCCTGACAGTCCTTTTTCTCTTACTGCTGCTTAGGGGCTATCTGCCCTACTGCTTCTTCTGGTCCTACCACCTCTATCAGCAGACCCGAAGAGGAAGATTGATTACTGGAGGGAGTCTCATTAGTCGCTAGTCCAACGTTGTCGGCATTATTTTTAGGTTGTGTGTTTTATTTTGAAAAGGGGGTCGCCTAATAGAAATTGTCGGCGAATTTTTAATTTAATTTAAATAAATAATTTGAAAAGTAGTATTTGATTTTGAAAATAATTTTAAATTTGAAAATTTTAAGATATGAAATCAAACCGATCTCACATCCCGAATAGTTTATATAAACGAGCACCGCATCACAAACTGTGTATCTATCCCGAAGAATATACACACTACTTGACGATGGGACTTGATTAAATAAACTAGAAGATTTGTGACATCTGTTTGGTCTGCGAACCAATTTTATAAGCCGACAAGTTCCCCTGCTTAATATAAATGAATTAAGTAGGGTTTATATTATTTGGGTTCTTAAAATTCCCTATAAGGGCAAGCCCCTATAGTTAATTACATCTTAAGTGACGAGAATCACCTAAGAAAACTCTCGATAATAATCAATAATTCTGCTCTCAAGAATTTCAAAGTTTAAGTTTTTAAGGGATTGAATTTTGGAATTTCAATAGGGAATGGATCAAATTTGGAACATTTTTGTTTTTGGAATTCAAAGGAAGAAAGGTAGGAGAAATCACAGATTCGAAGCGAACTTCGGTAATTTCCCGACTATCCTATTGCTTGGCTTGAATTTAGGAAGGCCCTAATGTCTATTGAATGTTTTGATCTTGCCAATTTTAATTAATTTGGACTTATATTTGTATGATAAAATCATACAAATAGCCTTGAAGATGTGAGGGTTTATGTCGTACCAAACGTCTACCTCGGAGTCCTAAGACCGGTTAGGGCTTAATTTACATAACATGATCATGCAAATGCCTAACGAAGAGTTGAGGATTTATGTTGCACTAGGCAAACTACCTCGAAATCCTATGGATTTGTTGTTTAATTCTAGGAATGTTTAGCTGATGTAGAGTTGTTTTGCTGATGACGATGGTCGTGCTACCCACCATGCTCCGAGCTCCTTGTTGTTGCAGAAGTTTAGTTTTAGAAGTCATAAATCAGGAGATGAGAGAAGTGTTCTGGTTTAGAGAAAATCTTAAAATCCAGGTGTTTTTTAATATTTTAATTAAATAAATCTTAAAGTTGATTATAACAACACCGGTTAAGATCCCACGGTTCCATCCTTCCGGCATCGTTATTTTTACACTTAGTCCAGATGAATTTGCTAAACTCAACTGAATGATTTCCACACTTTCATTTAGACCGTGGGAAATCCCATTAGCAACACGTAGGTTACATCATCCGAGGTATTCCCGATCATCCAACAAGACGTTTTAATTTAGTTGTAATTGCAGTTTTGTGTTCTGTTTGTGATTAAATTTTAAGTTGTTTTATATTTTGAAATGTTGTGGCGGTGAATTTTATCTTGCAATGACTTTTAATTTAGTTTTGGTTTCAGTTTTAGGGACTATCCTAAAAGTGTGGGTTTTCATGCAATAGTTGTTTATCATGCAAGAAAAGTAAGTGCGATGCGATCAAAAAAATTGCAATAAGGTAAATTGCAATAAAATAAAAGCGTACCTGGAGGGTCTTCCCGTCATCCCAAGCTGCACTTAAACACAATTTAGAATATTTAAGCAAGTTCCTAGGTAAAGCTAAGGGAAGGGTTATGGTTTTCTACCAAATTCCTAATTCTATAGCTAATCATTTCCTATGACGTCTAGGTTCTTGTGTTTTGGTTTGAGGACGATTTTCTTCATCAAAGAACAATTAAGTTCAATTGTTCTTATAAATATCCTATCATATTGAGGAAGTACTTAAGAAGAATCTTAAACATCTTTTCAATATTGCTAGAATCGTTTTAAGTCCAAATGAATTTAATTATACAAATGAATTAATCGTCCGGGAACTCAAGTTTTGTTGTTATCTTACTCAGTGAACTAGGACATTTGAATATCCTATGAGGGAAGTAACATTTCATTTATCGTTCTGTTTAGGAGTTATGACAACAAAAGCTTTCGAGGGAAAATTGATGTTCAAATGGTTTGTGATTTAATTTAATTTCAGTTAACAGGTTTAAATTTGGAATAGTGTTCAAGTTGCTTCATATTTATTTCTGAATTTCTTTTTGTCTTAGGTGATGTTATTTTTTATTCAATTTAATTTAACTTTAATTTAATTTAATTTGGTTTAGTTTTAATTTTAACTTAATTTAATTTGATTTGATTTTAATTTTAACTTGATTCTATTATTTAATTTAATTTAATTCAATTTAATTTGATTTGATATGATTTAATTTAATTTAATTTAATTTGATTTAATTTAATTTGATTTAACTTACTTTAATTTAATTTAATTTAATTTAATTTAAATTTTAATTTAATTTGATTTAATTTGATTTAATTTAATTTAATTTAATTTAATTTAATTTAATTTTAATTTAATTTAATTTAATTTAATTTAATTTAATTTAATTCAATTTAATTTAATTTAATTCAATTTAATTTGATTTGATTTAATTTAATTTAATTTAATTTAATTTAATTTTTAGTTTTAATTTAATATCTTATTTTTAATTTTAAAGATGATTTAATTTTAATTGTTAAGGTATTAATTTAATTGAAATTTTAAAAGGATTTAATTTAAATAATTTAACTTTAATTTAATTTAATGATTATGTCTTTTAGCATTTTAAATCTTAAATTTGGATTATCATTTTAATTAGGAATTAAATATTTTTGAGATGATTAATTTAGGGATTCTTAAATTAAAGAACAAATCTCTTCCTAATAATATCCCTATTTTAATAATTCCAATTTTATTATTCTTCCAAATTTAATCAATTATTTAATTAAGGTTTATTTTAATTATTTTTAAATTGTTTAGTAGGTTTCTACCCTTTAATTATTTAAATTTTAATCATCCAAATCAGATTAGGATCAAATATTTTACTCTTTAATTTTATTAAGCCTAAAGTTTTAATTAAAGGTTAAAATTTTAATTACCATTTTGCCCTTCAAGCTTAATAATTTCATAACTCACTAAATTAAGCTTAAATGAACTTGAAATTTTTATGTGACTTCACTCATATGTCAATAAAGACATGAGAGGAGAAAATGTGATTTTTCTGTATTTAATTTATTTATGTAATTATTTTTGGTGGAAAATAGGGATTTCCAAGGAAAATTTAATAATATGACCAAAGGAAAGTTTCTGTCATTAAGAAAATTATGAGACATTCCTAATGACCAGAGGACCACTTGGACCAATTTTGGTGATTTTTTGAATTATATTCTTTTTATTATAATTATTTTGAGTTTTGGGGTATTATTTAATTAAAAAAAAAATAAAGGTTGAAAAATGAATTTTATATTTTTCAAAAATCTCTCTGATATCAAGAAAATCAGAGAATCAATTTTTACAATTTTATGATTTTTCTTTGATTTATTAGAATTATTTTAGTGGAAATGCTAGAAAATACATTTTTTTTAATTTTAAAATTACCTTAGGGCTTTAAAATTTAATATCTCATTATAGAGACTTAAGAAAAATATGGGGTTTGTTCCTAAGTGATTAAAATTTAAAATGTGATATTTTGGTGAATTTTATTATTTTTGTGATTTTTATTATTTTTTAATTATTAAAATATTAAAATAATGCAAAAAATCAACTTTTTTGAAAAATTGAAATTTTAATTTTCTTAAATTCCCCTGATATCAGAGAGGCTCGAAAACCAATTTGGTGAATTTTTGAAAAGTATTTTGAAAGTTATGAATTTTTAAAGTTTAAATTGGCTAAATGACTTAATCAACGCATTTAGTAGGGTTAATCAAGTCCAATTGACTTCAAATTTTTATGGTGGGTTCCTCTGATCCTAAAGGTCAGTGGAAAATTGATTTCAAGTCAATTTGATGTATGATTAGCTCTAATTAATTAAGGACCTATTTTGGGTGTTTAAGCCAATTAGGGTTATTCCAAGCGGATTAATTCAAAACCTATTTTTCCTAGGTTCCTCTGGTCACAATAAACATCACCAAATTTTCCTAGAATTTATTTCACAATATGCTAATTATTGGAATTAAAATACTCAAAACAACAACATGAATTTGAAAAATCAATAACTTCTCATAGGGATGGCCTCTGACTTTGGAAAATTTAGGGAATGTTCCCAAATTCAGAGGCTTCAAAAGCCCTATGGTCTCATGCCATGGTGAATTTCCTATATGCATGGAGAATTAAAAAAATGCAGAGAGTAAATAAATCATTAAAAATAAAATTCTTGATAAAATTAAATGATTTCTTTTCCACATTATTCTCCTCTGTTCACTGAGCAAGAGGGTATTTTTGTTTTATTTTTCGATTTTCCTACACAAAGTTATGCATTTTTGAAGTTTAGGGAATTAAATAAATAGAAAAATAACCTATGTTTCTACTTATCCACGCGGCGCCAACTCAACCTAGGCATCTCCGAAGCGCCGCGTGTCGTCTTCTGATTCGGCGCCGCCATCCAACTCAGTGCTCTGGGGGCCCGCTGTATCGTTCCGTCTCCTCATCCGGCGCGATCCTGGCCGTCCGTCCGCGCGTGTATTAAATGAACGGCATCCGTTCATCGTCCCCAAGCCTCCTGGCCGAGAACGCGTCCACACTAAATCCCTAATATCTCACTCAATACTTAACAGATTTTCGTGTTCTTGTGCTATATGGATTCGTCTTGAAGAGACGAATACATCTATACGGTGATCATGCATTGAAATTAAGGCATTTGAAATGGAGAATCTCTAGAAGCTCGGGATAAAGAGTTAGCTCTTACCTTTTGGTGAGGTCCTCTCTTCTCTCTTTAGTGCTTAGGATCTAGCCTTAGGCTTTTCCTTTGACCATCTTAGAGGACTAGAATTGGGACTCACCTTTTAGAAATTCAAACTACTTCTAAACTCCCTGCAAACTCCACAAACTTGACTGTAGACCCCTAATCACCTAGAGGGTTGAAATCAAATGTGGAAGTTTAAAGGATGAGTTCCTATAGGACTCTTTGGCCTTAGGACTGCCCTGGGTGGCCTGGTCTGGTGAAGGGGCTGACTTACACACACACACTACACTTATACACTACACTTTCACACACTTCCTAAAACCACAACCATACCCAACTTGAGCTCCTGACTCATGTAGGTGATTCACATGGATGGTCCTTAACCCCTAAGCCCTTGGCTAAGAGGGTTAGGAACAACATAGTGAGTGCCTCAAATGAGTCCCTTCATGGCTCATGTGGGCTTGATATGGCTTCATGGCTCAACCAAAATGATTTCATTCCACTCAAATCTACCCAATCTTCAATTTTCCAAATCTTCAATTTTCCAAATTTTCAATTTTTCAAATTTTCAATTTTTCAAATTTTCAATTTTTGACCCCCGGGACCCTACACCCGCTTAGCCTACCCAAAACCCTTGAAACTACCCAAATTTCTCAAAAATTTCCAAATCACCCAAAATTCTCCAAAATCATTCCTAAACATTTCTCATTACTCAAATTGATCATCCATACCCAAAAATACCAAAAATTCCAAAAATACCTCCCAATACCCTCCAAATACCCCTCTTGACCCAAAAATCCAAAAAATTCAGAAAATTCCCAGAAAATTCCAGAAAATCCCAAATATTCCCAATTTCATTTTGTCCAACTACACCTTGGGCCAATTTTGTCAATTTACCCTACTTTTGTCAAAACCCCCAATTTGACCCATTTTAACCCTCAGTGAACCCAATGTCAAACCAAACCTACCCAATTGACCCAAATTCTGGTCCAATTCAGTTCTAAACTTCAATTAAACATTCCCAATACCAATCTAGACCAAATCCAAATTCAATTTGATTGACATTTGGATCCAATTTCACTTTTGGCCTTAAAGCCCAATTTGGACCCATGACCCAAACTTAACCTAAATTCACCCAATTCAACTCCAATTAACCCCAAATCTTTTCTAAATCTTCCTTAACATTCCCACAAACAAAACACTAACATGATTTGCCCAAAATTTAGACCCAAACCCCACTCAAATTCAACCCAAAGCTAAAGGGCCCATTTTTGACCTAAACCCAAACCTAACCCAAATGAGCCCAAACCCCAAAATCAAAGCCCAACAAAAGTCAAAACCTCTTTGAAACACTCCCATAAATATTTCTCAACATTAATTTTACATCAATTT